>JAMALH010000033.1:0-87468 GCA_023628075.1 Naganishia sp. PG3902-1
AGGCGAGCTGAGAATCTGGAGGGGGATTCTGGCACTTCAGTGCCCGTTTACCCCCTGTCAGGCAGAGCTGGCTGCGTGGCATGCGGGGCATGCGTCGGAAGCAGCTGCAGCGTTTGCGGCGGAGCGGGGCCTGG
This sequence comes from Naganishia sp. PG3902-1, assembly GCA_023628075.1. Lineage (NCBI taxonomy): Eukaryota > Fungi > Basidiomycota > Tremellomycetes > Filobasidiales > Filobasidiaceae > Naganishia > Naganishia sp. PG3902-1. The sequence continues at coordinate 135 of JAMALH010000033.1, forward strand.
CATTTCCTCCGACAGGTTACAAGTATTGACGTGTATAGACAGCTTCGGAGCTGAACGCATAAACAAGCTTACATCACCTAGTGTTCAGATGAGTTACTACGGGTAAGCCTACAAGTCAAAAGGAATCCAATTCAAGAAAGATTACAAGTCAGAAAGCTAGCTAAGAAGAACCTCTTGTACTCGGTTTGTCTTTTCAGCTACTGTACAACAGTTGAGGGTTCCCGATCCATTTCCTATTCCTGTTCTCCTTCTTCTCCTACTCCTCTTCCATTTCGGCGAACATGGTGAGCAGGGCGGCGAGAGGGACGTGTTGGCCCTGCGCAACAGCTTCTACGCTGTTAGTCCCTTTACAACGCCATCGAAAACACGGCCCGTGTCGTACAAGGCCCCGGCGTATTTCAGACCGAATTTCCAGTAGCGCATTCAGATCTTGGCATCGATGAGCATCGATGCTAACACTTCTTTGATCGGCCGATTCATCCTTCAGCTCGCCCGTCAAGCTGGACAGTACTGAAGCAGTTGTCGTTGCATCACATCCTTGTATTCATTGCCGCCGTCGGTCCGTAGAACTTGCATTTTGCACGTAAATGCACGTTCCACCATCGCCTGAAAGTGCCTGAAGCTGCTTATGCGCCCAGTGCCGTCTTGCCATACAAGCTGTATGCAAACAGATATCATGTAAAATCGTCGATGTGCGTGATGTAGTACACATCGCCATTCTCGGGAGGCTTCAGCTGTTGGGAAGACTTATCTCGAGGCACTTTGCCTCGAACCGAGACTTCTTCAAACGTCAATCAAGTGGCTTCGGCGACAGCGCATACATCGCAGTCCTCCATCTTGAATTCCCATCCCGATGCATCAGCGATCTGCAGTCTGCCGTTACGTGCCAGTCCCTTGATCGTTGCTACACCGCTATGCGCCAACCGGCGATGCCAATTGGAAAATCTATTTTTTTCCTGCGCGATCGCCAGGCTAGATCGAGGAACCGCAGGAGCTCGCTGCTCGGGGAGTACAAGAGGCAAGCAGATAGCATGAAGTTTGACCTTCTGCATTTTGCCTTTCGGACCGACGTTGTACATCTGAATGCGATGATCGCCATTCGACATAAAGCCATTGATGAAGTCGAATCTCCATCCCTTCTGCTGTAGAGTTCCCAACGACAGGAGGTTTGCAGGAGCGGATGACAGGTACGTGACATCCTGTAGCACAAGTTTCTTGGAGTCGGCAAATGCATGGCCTCTACACTGTCCTCCTCGGAGACGGCGTCATTACCAGGAGTGCCATACCGCAGTGGCGAGGTACAACCCTTGATCGAGGAAAAAGCCGATCGATCCTTGCAGACGTGGTCCGTAGCGCCATTATCGATGATCCATAGAATCCTGCCGGGTAACTGAGACTGTACAGCGGTGAGCATCGGGCCGTGTTCTCCAATCCCATCGGGGAGGCGAGTGATGGCCTCAACCAGGCTTTCTTCACCGAACAGCGCCCAGACATTGTCGATCTCGGAGTCTTTCTCGGGTTTCGCTGCGATCTTGGGCTTGCTGCGATCCATGGAGGGTTTGTGACCACGTCTGCCGCCGATCTTGGTTTGAAGCATTTCGTAGATAAAATGCCCTCGCTTGAAGCATAGCAATGATATAGACTGATCACAGACAACAACTATTACAGAATCAGTAACGTGAGATGTATAGCTCTATCGTCGGCCCGTTCGTCGATCTCCATGACAGACGAGCAGTCCCCATTCCGACTGCGACAGGTGTTTATCAACAAGCAAGCTTGCCGAAGCTGCGAAACTGCATGCTTTCGTAGAGGGATTCAAATTCTACGCACACAAATCCGACAACATAAAATGTGACATCCAATGCCATAATCTCAAAGAACAGCAATGCAGCTGGGGACTGTACGCTTCTTCCTCAACGTCGGACCCAGGATTCATCATCAAGACTCTGGAACAGCGGCACAGCTGCACGGGCATGAACCGCAGGCGCACCGAGCGAAAGAAAAGCCCTCGAATCCCTGCATGGCGATTTCGTAGCAAGCTTCGGGGCTATTCACCAGTTCTGTGAGCTGTTCCGAGAGGTCAACACCGGTACAGACGCCAGACGCCAGTTACGACATCGACTGGCATAGCAGCATGTTCCAGAGAGCATTCGTGGCTCTAAGAGCATCGCTCCGGGAATTTACTGCCTGACGGCCGGTTGTGGTATGGAACCTATCCTACGGCATGGCTAGAAGGGTATGTTCTACCGCTTCTTCCGATTAACCTCAGATTGCGAAATTGATTACCGATTTCTAGGCGTCTTGCTGATGGCTGTAGCGCTCGACGCCAAGGGCCAACTGTTTCCGCTCGCCTTTGGTGTCTGTCCGGTAGGAGACCAGAACAACTGGGAATGGTTCTTACGGAACCTTTTGCGAGCTATCGCCTTTGCGGAGTCGCCGAATTGCAGGGCTTTCGGACTGGCAAAAGGGTTTGATCAACGCCGTCGCGACATTACGGCCCGGGGATCACCACGCCTCTTGCCTTGTTCACCTGAAGGCCAATTTCAAAAGGCGATTCGGCGATCAAGGAGTGGTACATCCGCTCTGAAAAGCTGCTCGGGCGACTACAGAGGAGGCGTATAACGGCGTCATGGAGGAAATGGCCGAGATCAACCGTAAAGCAGCCACATGGTTTAACGGTTACCCCGATCCGGTGTATTGGTCCGACGCATTCTGTATTAGCAAGCGATATGAGTATTACACCTCATACATCTCGGAGTCCGCCAACGCCTGGTTATGAGATGCCCGAGGAAAGCTGCTTGTTGAGATGCTGAAGTACTTTCGGGTGAAGCTCGTGGTGGTTTCAAGTCCGCCTAAAAGAGCGTACCTTTGCTGCGAGTGATAAACCCGGATCCTCTGACTCTTGTGCCTGATGCAGCTACACGGCTTATCATCGCCGAGCGATACGGGTGTATGAAGGATAGTCGTCGCCGGAGCAATGGATCGGTGTTCGAAGCTTTAAACATCGACACGAAACGAAATCGAATTGTCGACATACAGCTCCGGACTTGCTCATGTAAGAAATGGCGGCAATGCGGCATTCCATGCCGCCATACGGCCCATTGCACGTGCGAAAGGACGTTCGGAAATATGTGGATGGGGAGTACAGGGTCACCAGCCACCTTCGTACGTAACATTGTGCTGATTCCGCCGAAGGAGGATAGGCCTTCGTCTACCGGTCCGATTGTACTCCCGCCCATCAGAGTGAAATATCTGGCAGGCCCTGCATCGAGAGGAGTAAAAAGGGGAGCGGAGGCAGAAGTCTGCGCTGCAAGCGGTGTGGGCAAATCGGCCACAATCAACGGACCTGCCAACAGCCGATTCTTCCGGAAGAGACCGCAATCCATCTTGAGGAACTTGCCGACTATCCACCTCAAGGATATGCCTTCGGAGACGTGCATTTCAATGACGCTCTGCCTCCGACACCTCAGCTGATGGGCCCTTTCTCTGCTGAACACTTCGGAAATATCTAGAACTAGCTGATCTGTAGTTTGTAACATGTATCTGCAAAATAACACACCTCTCCTGAACTCAGTCGCGCCAGCTCCTCGAGTGCAAAAGCCCCTGAGTTTCAGCTTGATATGAGTGTCGATTCAGCGGTGCTGAATGAGGTGACTCGTTTTAGGGAAAAGTGGCGCGGATACGAAAAGCAAAAAAAAAAAAAAAAAAAAAACCGTTAGGGGTTTTTTTAACGGTTTTTTTTGTAATTTCCATCGAGGCAGTCATTTAGGGCAAAGTGCAGGGATATTTCTGCAAACTTCCTCGGTGCAAATAGAGGCAGCAATTGTTCACGCCGTGGTGAAAGTGGCAGAGTTGTGAGGGGTGAATGTACGGACGCTGGAATGCGAGGAACTGGAGAAGGGTAGGATCTGGAAGTCGGGAAGCAACTCCTAATAGCGGGAGACTTGATGAGTGGCCCGTGTGCGGTAGCCAGGCTTGTGGCATGCGTAACTGAGAAGTAACAGATTGTCGCAGGGTACATGCAGGAGTTCCGCCGATGAGAAAAAGGTTGCATTGGCTGCAAATGTGCATGAACAGGGCCTTTCCTCCGGGGTGCAAATGCTGCTCCTGATTCATAGGCCCATTTTGCGACGTAATGACCACCGCAGGTGTAACGTCTGAGAGGAATGCACACAGGCGTTGCTATCAGCTACGAGTGATGAAGACAACGTGTGAAGCATCCTCTCCTACATAATGCCCCCCGGGCGCATCTCCCGTCTTATATACACGCCCATCAACACAGCCCATCACAGATGATTGATGAAGTGAAGCCAAAGGAGGGAGGAGACGGAGAGTCGCATGTGACACATGACGTGTCATCTACAACAGCAGGAGGATGCGGTCTGCATTAGTGGAACGTTGGATTCGCTTGATAGACGGTCGCTGAACGGAGCGGAAGGAGGTGCAAGTCCGTCCGGAGCCGACGCGGTCGAAGCAGGAGCTGAATGCGGGATATGGAGAGCTTCTCGGGTAAGGGGGTGCATCGGGCATGACATAAGACTTCATGCGACTGGGTTGTCGGTGAGCTCTTAATCTAGGACAACGTGTGCTCGTCACACTGGTACCTCTCGCGATGACCGTATCTAGCCGATCTTTGGTCACATAACGTCTCATTCTGTAAAACTTCGCTTTACATGCAAGCTATCCTCTTGCGCTACTTCCCTTCTTGTACAGACAGTGGTCTGATTCTCCGTTGAAGACCCACTCGACCTCAACCAAGCGACCGCCAAAACTCGGGAATATCCTTTTCAGACGCGCGCATCGCCTTGACCCGCTTGAACAAGATGGCCGCATGAATCTCCCCCTCGACCTAGACCCGATATCCAATCAGCGTGCATCCTCTCAACGGCCTGGTGCAACTTACCTCGCGCAATCGCACATCCACGCCCTCCTCGCGCATCCCCTTGAACAGCGCCACATCCTCGTCATACAGAATCTCGGCCGTTCCCGTCTGAATGTACACCTTGACACCACTCTTGACCAAATGCTGGAAACGCGGTTTCTCGGTACTTAGCGCGGGGGAAAAGTACGGATTGGCAGCGAGGTGTTTATGAAAGTGGCGGGTGTGGGAGTCGAGACCGGACGTGCCGAAGGCACCGCAGTAGTCCTGCAGAGGTGTGTTAGTCCTCATAATTAGATGAGCAGAAGCTTGACTTGCTGATTTGATATTGTCCTTGCATGACGGGAACGAGAAGGTCATGTCGCACCAGGGCTGCAGCGAAATCAGTATACGGCAAATGAGCAAGAGGATTCGCTCACCGAATACAAGATCATGCCGCCGACCTGCCCAATCTCCTGGATCTCCTTCCGTTTCGACCTCTCCGCAAGTTCCGCCAAGTATCGCGCCAGTCCGAGCGCGAGATTGCCGCCAGCCGAATCGCCCATCAGGATGATGTCCTGCAAGAGGGATCAGACTTGGAAAGAGTCTAAAGGGCCGAGGACGCACGGATGGGGAAAAGCCAAGATCGCGGGTGAGGAAGATGTACCCTGAGAGGGCATCGAGGAGGCATGCCGGGAATGCTGTTTCAGCGGTCAGAGATTTCCTGTAATTGACGGCTGCACCACATATTAGCGAATGCAATGGGCAAGAAACGCGAGGCGTACCAAAGACACGGACATTGAGTTGCTGCGATGTTGTCCAGGCGAGATGCGTCCGAAGGGGGTGTCCGCCGATGTATCCACCGCCAACGAGATAGTAGACGATTTTCTCCCCCTTGTTCGCTCGAGCGTATCCGGATCCCGTGACGTTAGACGGTTGATGCGCGTGTGACGGCGAGTTTCCCGGTTCCGGGTAGAGCATGAATCCAGGGACATTCACGACCTTGACATCCTTCTGCTTGGCCCAACCGACCCGCAACTCATCCTCCTCTTGCTTTGGCAATCCCTGAATCCTACGACACTCGACACCCACTCCCTTCCGTTTCGCCCCAATCGGTACGCCCCACGCCTTGCTATCCGCCTGCGGCAGCCCAAACCGAAACATGAATCGTAACAGGAGTCCCAAGCCCCGCGTAAAGAGCAACGTCCCAAGCGTCCATCCGGGCCATGGCGGGCCAATCGTGTAGTAGATGAAAGTCTGGTAGGCGAGGTATGGCGCGAGGACGGCAACGTAGGCGATGGTGGAGATGAGGGAAAGTGGGGTGGCGATTGCGCGTGGGAGGGACGAGGGGGCGCGGGCGTTCGTGATGAGGCCCGGCGGTGGATCGACGTAGGCGGACATGGCGACGATGAAGAACAGGATCGGAAGAGCCGACTGATTCTCGATGCAACCATCGCTCGCTGCTATACCCGGATCCCGGGCTGAGACATTGAGCGGATCCAACCGAAGCATCCCTTCCGGCGTGGGCCACGATTGCTGGGCTCTATTGCATTCCAACAAGTTTTCACAGCCAACGTAGCGTCTCTTGGTCAGCAATGGCTGTCCAGGAACGGTCCCCATTGGCTTGCAGTCACCGTCGGCGGGGTGTTACATCCATGATACCGCTATCACCCCCGCACCCGATCCTTACCTTACCCAACTGATGCCACACTCACGTATTTTCAAGCATGTTGTCAGGGTCGAAAGATAACACCATCAAGTGTTTTACGACGCAAGGCCAGGTACGAAGAACATGAGGTGTTGTCATCAAGTCATTAGATCGTTATCACCATACAAGAGGCGCGTTCCGTGTCGCCGTGTCAATCGATGTGACGTCAGGAAAGAGACATCGCGCTCAACGAGTTTGTCTGTCCTGCCTGCTTGAGTGACTGTAGGGTTCGCTGAAAGTCAGGCCATTCGTTCTCTTTCGGACTCGACAACTCGGATCCGACGTCGTAGATGTGCAGCAATCCGTCGCTGCCTCCCAGCGCTGCAAAGCGTCCGTCTTTTTTCTCCCATGCGATTTTGTTGATCGCTCGTCCGTCGCCTACGGTAAAACTGGATATCGGTATCTACCAGCCGACAAATATCAGTAGAAGCTTATATCGGAGTGCCTGTTGACTGACCTCGGTATCCGCGTTCAGATTCCATATCTCAAATTGACCGTCACCGCTGACCGTTCCAAATACAGCCGGATGGCTCGGATGCCATCTTGCATCATACACATAGTCGTTCGCCTCTTCGAAGGAGTAGATGGGCGGAACATCGGCGGTCTGTCCGCTGGCGTTGCCAGTCGCTTGCGCTCCATTCGACGGTCTACTTCCCGGTCTCGCACGCCACAGCTTAACGCTCCAGTCGACGCTCGTTGACAGAAACAAGTCGGAAAAGTCGATGGCGCCCTTGAGAGGATGAAAGTCGATACCTGTAACAGGCGCGTCGTGGGATTTGTAGATCTCACGAGCGTTGATCCCGGATTTCTGGCCGGCACGGTCGAAGCGATTGCCGACGTAGATGCCGCCCTCTTCGGTCCCGACCCAGAACGCACCGGTTTCATTGTCGGGAAAGTCGAGGCAGGTGACGGAAACTTCACGGGTCTTGCTGTAGTGCCCGGTGTGCGTGAGTTCCAGTGTTTCCTATGAAGGATGTCAGCTGGTCATGTTCCACGATTTCGGTTCGGGTCTCACCTGAGGTACCGAGAGCAGGTCGCCCAGCCAGGAACAGACCGTGCCGTCCGTGCTAGCGGTCACAAGATTGTTGGCGTGATGCGATCCGACAAACTGCATCGAATATATCGGGTGGGTATGTCCACCGGCGGACAACGGAGACTTAAGGACTGGAAGATGATTTGATCTCGTATCCCACACCATAATCTGGCCGGCATACGTTCCGCCGAACACGAGATTGGGATGTATCGGCGAGAAGGCTACTGAAAGGACGTCGGACTATGAAGCTGTATGAGTCATGGGCTATGACTTGAACTTGATCTGACGAACTGGAGAGTGGAACACATATTCCGGGCGTTCCCGCAGATGCATATTCCATACGGCGACGATTCCATCTGGATCTTGCGGGGCTTTCGGGTTCTTGTTATATGACACGGCCACAAGCTCTGGGAACTGAAGGATGGGTCAGCGTGTTGCCGCTTGTACGTATAGGGTAGAAATATACCTTAGATGACCAGTCGATGCCTGTTATTGAGCGAATACTCGTCCAACGCTCGTCAGAAAATACGCATACGGCCTTTACTGCATTGGGGTCTTCGGAGTCTCTGAGAATTCCGGTGGATGAGCTAGTGTTGTCAAAGAGGCCAAGTTACGCACATTGTCTGCTCTCCGCCGATAGCATAATCCCTGATATAGTCGTATCCATCGCTCAACGCTCTCTGGATAATCTTGCCGGAATCCTCCAAGAATCGACTAAACTCGGGCGTCTCGAGAATGGCCAGCCGTTCCTCGTCGGTCAGGTCTCCAGAACAGTCAGTGTGGCTCTCAATTTTGGGTGTCCAGCTCACCTATGATCCGCAACTTGTCCTCCCTCCTTCTCTCTTCCTCCACGATTTCCTGTATCTGCCTCTCTAGCCTTTCCTTTTCCACCTCAAACTCTGCTTCGAGCCGCTTCCGTAGCTCATCCTCGGTCTCTCGTCCAGCCTGATTCGGGGTCTGATCGGTTACTGCGACGTCGTCATCTAGCGGACTTGGATCGATTGCTGTCTGAACTCCGCGTGAATAGGTAACTCGTTCTGTCTGCAAAAGCATGAGTTCTTGGTACATGATAGGATCAGCATACCCGGACTCACCCGTGGCGGTAGCTCAAAGAGCTCTTCCTGTCCATCAATGTAATCTACTGTCCTGTCGCCTGCCGAGTACTCGCTGTCTTCTGCTATGGGTGTGGTTCCCGGTCTTGGTGTTCTGCAAACAGGGTCGTTAGCGATCGATGGTGATGAGTGGCCATTGTCGCACATGCAGACGTACTGTGACGATGTGCTCTGGTGCTGAGGTGGTGCCGACGCCTCTGATGCGCTTGAAGTCCTTCCCTGTGGCGTTTCCTGTACGCCTTGATTCCGGTACAACGGCGCTGGTGTTCTCGGCGGATAGGCCTCGAGCGATGATCCTGGACGCGACGCGGACGCTGCTGGCGGCGCGGATGGCGTTGGCTGACCGAGGATGTTGTTCAGCAGATCGTCCACTTGCTGCCTGTTATTCCCCCGATAAGGCGTCTGCAACGTGTCCCTTGTCGCCATCGTCCCCGGCGCAACCGACTTTCTCAACGCCGCCGTCGCCGACATGCGTTCTTCGCGCGTGCGCTTCATCTCCTCGAGCTTGCGACGCTTCTCCTCGAGCTCGGCGCGTCGTCTGTCCATGGTGGGCGGTGAGTGCTGCGATGACGGCCCGGCGGCGTGACAGCAATGGCACGATCCATGTCTGTCTGCCATCACGAGGTGGTTGCTCGCGTGAAGTGCATTATTCCTGCCGTCCCCGCTCGCCCGGCGGCCGTGCCCCGCTTCGAGTCCCGCTCTGCGGGGTGGGGGAGCGATACAAGGTGTTGCAGGTGCATCCTTCGGCGTCTATATAGTGCACCCTCGCCGTCCGCCCCCGACAGTACATCGGATCTGATCCATCATGGCATTCATCGAGCACTCGCAGCGCTACGATGACTCTCACTCCGGCCCATGTTCCGGCGTCTCACCGCTTTCTGTTCAAGCCCGTCGAGAATTGCGAAACGGAGGGATGTCATATGGATATCTGGTTGCCCGATAGTATTGACCAGAGGAGCAAGGAAGAAGGGATTCCAATCGCCAGTCAGTATCGGATGTGAAGATACGCTTATATCTAACCTGAATCCATCCGTCAGTCATGATACACGGCGGAGCCTTCACGATGGGATCGTCAAGGGACATACCGTACAATCAGGTTCAATATTACCTCGATCATGGCATGGCCGTTGCATCTCTGGAGTATCGTATGGTTCCGCAGTGGGTGTGCTTGCGTGACATCAGTGGATCGCTGCTTATCTCTTCCGCAGCGTCATACATACCGAGATCCGGCGAGATTTGCTCGATGCGTACATCTATATCCAGCAGCAATTAAACGACAAGCTCACCGAGCAACTCAAGGTTGATCATCCCATCATCGATGTCCAGCGATGTATTGCGTTCGGAGGCAGCGCGGGAGCGACATCGTGTCTTTGTCTCGTTAGTGCCGCAAATTCGGTCTTGACGGAAAGCTAATCGCACGGTTCATCATAGGCGGCGGATATCGAAAGCCACAACGAGGACTCCGCCGCATCTTCCTCGCTTCTTCCCCAGCTCAAGGCCATGATTTGCGCGTATCCCCTCACCGATCCTGACAACCACTTCTCCCAACCCAAAGCAATGTGGGTTGAGAGGACGCCCAAAATGTTCGCCGACGACTGGGACTTGATCAAGGATTTCCCCTCGAAAGGCAAAGTCTGCGCTGGATACCCCTTTCCGGTCGGACGGTACGTCAAATACGAGACGTCAAATGATCCTCCCCTTGACTGATCTCTGCGACAGATTCGATACCTGTCGAGAGCCGAGATACCTGTTTGCGAGGTCGGCGAGTCACATGGGATCTGCTCTGTATCGTACTCTCGAGCTGATGATGCTGTCTCGACAGGCAATGGCGACGCAGACGCTTAACAGCTTTCTGTACGGCTGCGATGCACCCTACCCGCCCGCCGCCACCGCGCTCAACCTGATCACCCCAAGTTATCCACCAACCTTCATTCTCGCGGCACTCGCCGACACCTTGATTCCGGTCGAACACTCGTTCCTGCTCTACGATAAGCTGCAAGAGCATAGGGTCGAGTCCTATATCACCAAGGTCGAGGGTGCTGGGCACGGATTTGTCGAGCGACCGGCTTCCGAGTGGCCGCAAGGTGTCGATTATTGGAAAGACGCGATCAAGGGTTCCGTCGATTGGGCAATAGCAAAGGTGCGATAGGGTGGTTCTGAAGGGAAAAGTGTTTTGCATGATCGAAGACCGACGCTGCGTGTATACACAGCAGATAGGCTTCTCAAGTATGACGATTTGACGGAAGGAAACCGCTTAGGCTCGTGAACGCCTAGCTATGTCGCTCATAGTCGCTCGAAATACGCTGTAACTACTGGCGATATCAACTGTCCAGACTGCTGAGGGTATAATAGCTTGTGTTCAAGTGACACGTCGTCTTACCATAGGAATTGGTCCTTCTGCTATCGGGCAGGATTTGTTGATTGGCCAGACTCGACTCTTACCTCGGAGCAGAGTTCTGGGGCGACGCAAAGTTGTCGGGAAGATGTTTTGTACATGCCTTTATTGGACTGTTTCATACTCGTCCAATTGCTTTGACGATGTCAAACGAAATGTTGGAAGACAGAGACAACTCGAATCATAGACGTCATCGCCCACATGCTGCTGCCTGCTGCTGCGCGATTTACGCCGAGTAAGACAGCAGCCGGCAAATGCATGGTAGGGGAAGGCCAATAACTGACTGTAAAAAGAACAGCCCGTGCGACCACATCGACAGACAGATCCCTTTGAGCAGGCCAAAGCGGCGTGGACAGCAAACACGCCTGACGTATCCCTTAACGACGGAGACGCCATCAAGGATTTCCGGCAAGGGCAACCAAGCCGGCGTCGGAGTTCGGACAAGGAAGGATTTCTTTTTGGCATGCTACTCACCGGACCGGTTCTCGTTTTATTGCGGGGATTGAGCGCAACTCAACTGCGGTGTCCAATCCAGAGCTGATCTCGTTGCTTCATGATCAATGGGGCGAGAACAGGACATGACAATTGCCATTAATCGCAAGCAGCGGCTTCAAGTTGTCGAACGAGCGTCTTCGCCAGTAGATTGCCTATGTTGCGGATTCATCTCGTGTAAGGAAAGCCGGATTTTCAGGTAGAGCCTTCTCGAAAAGTCTTTGAAAATGGACTCATGGCCCGAGCTGTCGCAAATGCCAGAGTACAACGGGATGATGATTATGTCAAGTCAACTGTACATGGCACTCACTACTTGCAATCCAACAAGCCCTGACTAATTGTAAAGCATACTTCCTCTAAATATAGTTGGGGCTACGATGTCCAGCCCTTTCCTCCAGGCTCGTCGGACATACATTCGTTGCTAGCCTGACTATTTCTCGAATCAGCCAGGAATCGCAACGATCATCATCATCGTCATATGAATCATGGGATCTGAAAGACGCGAGCGAAAAACGAGAGGAGAACATTGAGGTTCTGATAAAGAATGAATGAGTATGGCTCACTGAATGACTTCCTGATGTGATCCTCGGCGCGTTCACGTGTGCAGGAGATTGTATGTATTGTAGATCACTTTCATGTGCTGGAAGAGGATGACTTCGAAAAATTTCGAACTCGATATCATTCGGACATTTTCTCAGCTTTCTCGACGGGCATTTAACATTTCTTTTCATTCAACATGTCCGAACTCTAGTAAGACTAGCAAGCTTGTCAATGCCAGTCGGCTGATCGGCTTGATATTTAAATTTCTACGTCTACTTCTGATATCATGCACATCTACTATGTGTGAGAGGCCATGTTGAAACGTTGAAAATGTGCTAGACGTGCTTAATCTTCTGGCCACGAGTACGGTGAAGTACAACTTAATTGTTGTCTTCCTCAGCTCAAATAAACATCCCTTAGGAAACTTGAGTCACTTCGTTCACGTCAGACACGTAGTCATTCTCGACAGATCCGACTGCGAAACTGCGTGCAATACAGGTCGCACAGCGGTAAATACTCTTGCTGGGCAGCCACTGGTAGGTTTCAGCTTATTTCTATCAAGAGAATGGCTCGCGCAGATCATACCAAAGCGGCAAGACAGACTTATCTGAAGCCGATTCATGTCTGAAACGGAACTCTGGTCAAGAACGAAAGAAAGCATCTCGAAAGCAGAATTTAGTTGAAACATCTGCGTGTTGCGGGGTTCGAGGCTTGACTTTAAGAACACCGAATGCTGGTCGATAAGAAAATCACACAGGTTGGTGATCCATCCGAAAGGAGTAATTACAGACATGATTCGTATATAGAGGCCTGTCGGTCCGCACAACCCTTCGGCGATCTGGTCGCTCGCAGTATGAGACAGTTCTCCCCGCGCGAGATATTATTGAATTCCGCGTGACGTGATGGAGTCGGTCTTGCGCAGAACCGCGTTTTCGCCCGAATCAAGCAGAATATCCAAACGGGACATCTTGCGTCGAAGCAAAGTCAACGCGATTCACTATGATACTGAACACCAATGATGAACGGATCAGCAATCCAGCTGTCTAGTAGCTTGTCAACTCATCGCATTCGTCGAAGACCGCACTTCATTACCGAGATCTCATCTTCACCTTTGGCGAATTGCTCAAATGTTTCTGCCGTCCCTCCCAGAGAAACGAGGTGATACCGGTGGCACCACGTCATTACAGGCGATGATTCAGGATGCTGATGTACACACTTTGACCTGAGTCGACGAATTCGCCATACATTGAGGACCTTTCGCCCATCGCTTTGAGCGGCTCCCAAAGGCCAAAAGCCGTCAGACATGATGTGAGTGAGCGATGATGAAGCAATTTTGAGCTTCTTCCTCCACGTAACGGAATGTCAATCACCCTTGAAGAAACCTCAGAATGTGATGCTCGACTTCAAACGTGTGAGGCTGACAGGCAGCTATGTGGTCAAAACCGTTCACGTTTTTTGGATCAACAATCGCAGAGGCCATGACCAGCCAGGTCTTCCAAGATCGAGTTACGTGTGAGTGACGCTATAGTCGATGTATCTGATAATACGTCCCGCTGTGCGCCGCTAGTGCTTGAGCGCAATGTTTTGCGATGAGTGAACAGTAGTTCCGAACCATATGGCTCGGCAGGGGAGGTATCACGGATCTGGGCTCTAGAATTCGTAGGTTCGAAATCGAAACTGGATCGTGCTTGAAATATCAAGTCAATAGTGCACCTAGATGATGCCTCGTGTGTATAAGTGTGGATCGATGAGTCGTGTCAGCACGACATCTTGCCATATACAAGAGGGAAAGTAGCCACAGATAAGAGGTACCCGCTTGAGAATTTCTACGAAGCTCGAATCGCTGAAGCCGCTCAAACTAGAGCATCTGAGTTTTGGGACCGTGAAACCTTGAAGAATGCGTCGAAATGACGAAATTTAATATATCATGGGTGCTGAGGCATTGTTGGAAGATAGGCGGCAAGCTCAAGGCAGCTGTAGCTGAGTGACTTTGAGTGATGCTACAATTGCTTGCTATGGTTGCTTGACTAGATGAAGGACGATGCAATGACTGATCTGGCCGTAATGCCTGACAGATGTAATGCCTGACAGATGTAATGATACTTGAGTGATTCGCCTGGTGAGTCCAATGGCATGAGTTGCGAGTTTCACGTGACTATTCCATACATTTTGTTGCGGATCTCTTGTCATCACGCTCTGGGAGGATCATATCTAGTAGAAATTCTTGAATGGAGTACCACTCACAATCACGATTTTGGGAATAGGATGCCCCGAGGCATAATGACAAAGAAGGTGGCGTGGATTATGTTCACAGTATCCCGCGGCGCTGCAAAGTAGATCCGCCAAACAGGATTTCGATAAGCTGCGCCCCAGTGGACGACCGTGAGCGAATAATACTTCGCGCCTTAAGCATGGATTGGGTTCAAGTTATCATCTGGGGACAGACAGCAAAATCACCTTCATCCGGCCAAGCGCCTCGTTCATTCCCCGCGATTTATCTTGGGTTTCCTTTTTTCCAGGATCATCTGTGATTGGTTTCCGAAAACACGATTGCGCAATACCAACTATGTCATCGCTTCTGTCTATGGCGAGTATGAGTATTCGTAGTGTTGACAAACCGCCTTCGCGGTACGCGGCCCCGCAGCCTGCTTGAGTATCTATGTTGACGGCTTTGTGATTGACAGTTCAATAGTAAGCAATCAGCGGGTCCAATGACGTTTGCAATTTTCTGAGGCAGAGTCTTTGCCAAAGCAGTGTGGCTCAAGGAAAAGCAAGTATGATGAACATGCAGTATAAATTTGATTAGAACAGCAGTCCTGAGCTAGATTTGCTATGCCGCAACGATTGTCAAGTGAGCATGTTGGTGCTTCTAATGAAGTCTCTGCACGTATCCCCAACTGACGCAGAGAGGCGTACGCACACTTGCCTTCTACGATCTAGTTCAAGGACGGTATTTTGTCTCGATAAAGTGCATGCTCTAGTAAGACAGCACTCGGAAAGCCAAAACTCGCAGTGGTCATCGCACACAGCAACTCAAATGCCGTGACGCAACTTGGCACAAAGAGTATGAGGGAACACAAAGCTTTACTCACAAGCTGACATCAAGCCAATGATTCACACATCAGCCGCGTAGTCAAAATCTCAAATGTTCAAATGCATACGCAATGTTACGGGAAGATTGATCGAGAGAAGAGTGGCAAAAAGGGTTCGCAACGCGGACTTGAACGAATCATGTAACAAGTGCGTGAAGGACTTATCTGTCTTTGAAATTTTATTGACTTTCCACAATAGGGGAGCTTACAAAGAGGCGTACACTGCATGACATAACGCCACGAACAACGAAGCGATAAAATGTTCAAACTGTTGAGATGTATGCTGTTAACAATCTCGTATTCTGTTATAAACTTGCCGTATACATGGCTACCGCACGCATCATACATCCTACGGCTTAATCGCCCAGACATGAGCCAAGCCGCTACTCTAGACGGTCAACTTGATCGTGGTCGATATCGACATCGTCTCTGCTGCTGGAAACTTCGACAAAATCGTAGTTCTCGTGTGTCTTTGATTTACGTGAGTTCGGGCGTGACAAGCCACGCTTGGTGAGAGCTTTTGCAGATGTTCTGAGTTGTGCAGATATTGCATTTAAATTTCAAGACAGTTTCACGCATCAGAAGCGCAGTTTCACGCATCAGGAGCGCTAACTTTCAGCTGAACTCCCCGCCAGTCAAACAATGAGCCGAGCAACATGCATCCTCCAGACAGAAGCGAAGTAATGGTTCTTGTGACTTGATACTGGCGAAAGCCGAGTTTCCAAGTGTCCAATTAGACCTGGAACTTGTCCACTGAATGAGCCTATCGAAGTGATGTGTGCGATATCAGTGTATCACCTATGAGCACAGCTACCTACCACAGATAAACACCGGAGAATACCATCCGCTCTGACGCTCTAGGTAGATCAGTGCCTCTGGCCATTCAATAGGTTTCCACTTCCGCCGCAAACCCGCCAGAACTCTCATGGTGCTCAGAGGCAAAGTGGTCAGGTCGTATTGATTCATGCATGAGGAATCACGACAATCAGCGCATACGAGGTCGCTGCTCAAGGAGGCCACCCAGGTCGGCCATACGAGAGGCGTCTCCTTTGAAGCGTGAGTGACCTTTTTGGAGAGGATGTTCGCGGGTCTCCGCATCTTCGATGCAGCGGCGACATGAGGGTGAATGACCGAGGTGATTTGATCATCTTGCGAATCCACCAGAGACACGTAGTAATCAAATCAAGCTGAAGGGTCGGAGAAGTTGGGAGGTGATTTGTTCGAGCTGAACTTCTCCCTATTGATCTTAGATATGAATGTGTACATGTAAGCAGTATCTCCACATCAGGTCGACAGGGGGAAAGGAGAGTAAAATGGACTGCTGTATGCCAGATATGAAAACAAAAGTGGATAGTCTATCAAACACTAACTGAAAGATCAAAAGCCCAAGTAGCCAACAGCAAATAGATCCGAGCGCTTGTACTTCATCGCAGCCATGTACTGGTCCTTGCACTGGCCCTTGCCACTCTTGCTTGTATTTGCAGCGGAAATGCGAATGACCATTACATTGCAAGGTGTGGGTCCCTCAAGCTTCCCAAGTGACAGGTATTGAGCATTAAGAGGTCGCATGCCGCAACAGTCTTGACCTTGAATCGGAGTGAAGAGCGACAACCATGATTGGTTCTCTCAAGCACTTGATACGCGTGTTTAGCTTTAAGGCCAGAAATCAACAATCGTGCCAGCTGGTCAGCTCGTGAGAACCGGCAGAAATGGTGCCTGGGCATATGAGAAAGACAAATGTCATCAGTCCTTTGCCTGAGCATCTGCATCGCTCCCAACTCGCAGCTACCATAGGGCGATGATGAAATAGACATATGCCAAAGCAAAACGATGCTGACCGTTACGGCGACTATCATGATGATGACCTTTCTCCCTCAGCCTCCTACGGTCCGAGAGTCTGCATTATCCGCTCCACCGTAGCATGCGCTCGTGAATGGGCAATTTGTTCGCCTAGGACACCTTGCTGGTCGCTCCAAAGGTCAACAATAGTGTCAATATAATTCCTCGCCGTCAGCTGCCCCTTTGTTAGAACTGTGTCGTTAGGGGTCTGTCCTCCCCCGTCGCTGTCACTTCCGCTTTCCTGCTCAACCTCTTTGGTCACCGGGGTAGCCTTGCCCTTTGTGCCGACGCGTCCGCGGCGTTATGCTTCTGGTGCGACACCTCGCTTTCGAGAAAGAGTGCGAGCTTTTCGCCTCGGTCGAATTCTATCATACAGTTATCAAAAGTCCTTCGCGAGCTGCGAAGGTCGATATACCAAGAATAATAGTAAGAATGCTATGCCTCCCGTTTTCTCTCTTCCATTGATCTCTCATAAGGTGGGTATTCCTCCACGGCTTCTTCGCATTCTTTAAAGCTCGCAACAAGCAACAGACATGCCGTACCGCCTGGGGGTTCTGTATGATTCCATTGGTTAGTCTGGCTCCCAGGACTCATGGTTCTACCTGATCCCTATCATAAGCTCGCGCTCTTCGACGTTGATCTCGGTGTGACACAGAGCCTGCGGACTGGTGACTGTCATAGTGGCGCGCACACGGCTGGGCATGTGGACGGGAGTTGGAGCTTGGTTTCGGCCGCTGTTTCTAAAGGATATGGCCGCGAGTGATAGCTATTTGGCCCACCATGGAGAATCAGGTGCATAGCCGAGAGGGAGCCCTCCCCCCTCTGTCAGCTCCTCTGTCCGGCTTTCTCGGGAGGCATAAATTCCCATCCGGACATACAGTGGACACGCGTGCAGACCGCATGATCTATGGCTTGATATACTTATTCGATATCATAGTGTCATGCTATATCAGTCTGTTGAGTAGAGTATTCATGTATATGTGCGGGAGCGGCTTCGGGCCAATGAGCTGGCCAATGTCGCTGGCAGAGCTGCTGGCAGGCATTAAAAGCTAGTGACTAGCTAGCTGTCTCACCCTTGCGCCAAGACACCGACCCCGCTCGAGTCGTCGAGTACGCTGGCACAGCCGAAGATCGGTCCGACGCACCTATAAAGCCAGATGCTGAACTAGCTGCTGGACTTGCATTCAACGTGGAAGTATCGTGAGGGACATAGCAGGGAGAGCATCCATAACAACATACAACAAGACGGTGATCCAATTGCGGCATGGAGGCTATCAAACGCTCGATTGCTTCTGTCCACTTCGATGGACATATTCTGGACGGCAACAGACCTGCGAAACATGGCAAGATCTTCACTCCCGGTCAAGATGTCAATGGCGTCGTAAGAATCAGCACGAAAGATCTGCCCAACGTGAAGGCTGTATGGGTGGAAGCGGTTGGCAAGCAGGTGCGCTTCGCCCCAGCTTGCTGCGAACATCTTTTCAAGACGTTAAGCTAACATGCTCCGTTAGATGACCCAGTATGGCGATAGGATGTTTAATCCCGACTTGCGTCCATATCAATGCATGGAGAAGACCTTTTTCCGGCAAACTCAGCAGCTATCCGTCAATCAACCGAGAGAAGTTATGGGAGATTTTGCGTACTTTGACTTCGGGGTTCGTATTCCGGAACACGACCTATTCGTCCCCGCCGAAGCGACACCGGCAGAGGAGGGAAACGAACCCAAACCGCTTCCTCCCAGTATTCTGGTGCAGACATCGAATACTGTGCAGCCAACGGCGTATAGTCTGTATCCTTGATCAGATACTTCGCTGGTCCTGATCGTTCTGCTTTACAGATCGATACTATGTTACGATACACGTCCAGACCGAAGGAAAGCTAGGCACAACATTAACGTTAGTAAAGTGTCATCGGAGCACTTCGATCATCACTGCTGAAACGCCGATAGACTCGCTCTCCCTTTCCTGCTCATGCCTCTAGACACAAGCGCGTCTACCGATCCTGAGGCGCCGTGGGGTCCAACTCCAAGGACTGCACCGGCTTTGCCTGCAACTTGGAACAAGTACCGTCCGAACGAGGTTTTGAGCATCGGCAAAGAAGGGAAACCGATTTCCGGCGGCTTCTTGAAGGGACTTATGAACCGCAAGGATTCTGGGAGCTCTGCCCCAGCGAAAGCTCAAGTCAAGGTGACCGTACGTCTGGCATCACTCCTCTCATAGCAAAGCATCTGATTTGCTCCCTAGTTTGCTGTGCCCAATTTATCCTCGTGGTCCCGCAATCGATCCATCCCGTTTCACCTTACACTGTTTGGAACCTCATCCTCCCCGAATGATCTTGATTTAGGTTCTCTCGCCATCAATTTCGAGCTGTTCCAAAGGATCAGAGTTGTTGCAAAAGGCATGATCGACGATCATCACGCTGTTCGTCATTCCTCAGAAGACCAAGCGATCACGCGAGACAGTGATGGGAAGCACGTCAAGGGAGACTTCGTCGTCACGATCTCGGGGGACTGGTTCGAGCCGCCAGCCATGTCTAGCGATGGGTATGAGGCGAAGAGAATCATTACCGGTCACATGCGAGTCGGCATGATGCCTTCGTTCGTCAATGGCGGTCTCAGCATCAGAGTAAGTTCTGCCTAACCTGTACATTCTGGCTGTTGACTAGATTTGCTTTTCAGTACGGTCTCAAGCTCGAGGTACTGTCGCTACCTCACTCCGCAAGGCAGGTATTCAGCCTGGTCCAGCCAGTGATATCTTCTGGCATAAGGGATGGACTTCCCGCATACGATGAGGGCGAAGCGCTGGTCCCTCCCGCCTATTGGGCTGCGGAAGGTTTCAAAGAGGAGAAGAGCAGTTGAGCCTTACATAGCTCCGGATGGTGGGATAATGCGGCATTAAAAGAAGATGCATAAAGTGTATGGATACGACGAATTCGTCAATGGGTTCTCCCCGCGATAACTTTCCGCGTCTGAACATTGCGAAGTTCGAACATCTTTTGGTGAACTGTTGTGCTCGGCATGCAGGGGTGAGCATCAGGTCCTTCGCCTATAATTCCATAGCGAGACGATCCGCCTGGAGAGGTTGTCGAAAAGCTTAGGTCGTGTTCCCAGGCGAGGTGTGCCAGACACCCACATTTCGCGCAGACCTTTGCAATTTCCTCGTTCTTCCCACAAACGAGCTGTTACCCTTACTTACTCTGCGGTCTTCCCGTTGCCTGCCCCCTTAAACGGGTCAAAGTTTCCAGTCGTTCTACGAAAGGCGAGCCCCGACTGTCGAACAGCTGTGGCGTGTACAGAGCCGGTTCAAAGGGTCCGAATCCGTGCCCTGCGAAGGAGGTTTTCCACGAATCGCGGCATACTCATAGGCATACCGATCTACACATACAACGCGACGTACAGATACACGCACAAGACCTAACACCACCCGACCATCCTACAGCTCTGTCCGCTTCTTCGCTGTCCGCTGGTACGGGCGCAACAGCCACTCCACGTCGGCCTCTGTCTGATCGGCTGTACCCAGTCGAATTTCATATGCTGTGGAAGGAGTCAGAAAAAGAACCTGCACTTCGGCGACAGCGAACTCACGCTTCGCTTCGAACCTCGGCCCTACTTCTGCAAGCTGGACATCCTTGTGCGAATTCTTGACGAACACATGATGCCGGAAACTGATAAAATCATCCTCGTTGGCAAACGTCATGACCCTCTTTGCGTCCTCCTTTGGCGGCGGGAAGAGCGCACTGAGTATACCCTTGATCCGGCCTCCGAGTTTTGTGGAAAAGTTGTCAAAGATGAGATGTGGGTATTGCTCGGAAACGGTCGAGGAGGATTGCGAGGTGATGTCATGCCGAAGGGTGACATTGTTGAGGGTCAAGCTGAGAGTCGGACCGTGTGGCAGATGCGAGATGATCATGGCGTCCGGGACACCACGGTGTTCATGGATCATGACGAGGTCCGTGACTTCGTTTGCGCGGCAAGCCTCGACGAGTTCCTTCATGACGTAGTTTCCTCGGTTTATTCGATAGGAGTTGGGGAAGACCAGACGCAATTCCTGTTGCGTGTCAGCCGAGATCTCCACGACAATTCATCCTGCTCACCTTGGAAAACTGAAGCAACCGTGACGACGGATCGCGTGATGTCGTGATGACGATCTTTGGCTCGTAGAGTCCAACCTTTGCGTACTCATCGTCGATATGCGATCCGGGCTCCCTCTGCGCCTCATCCAGCACCAAGTTTTTCCCTCCAAGCACACGCGCCTCATTCCTCAACTCTGTTGGCAGCTGCTTTCCCGTCGCAAGTGCATCCTTGATCCGCTGTTTTCGCTCCCAAATGGCATGTTCCTGCTGCTCCTTGCTCTTCTTGTAGATGTATTCGCGGCGTTCTCGGGCTTGGCGGCGGAGCTATGAGAGAGGTCAGCTTGCGTCCAGGGGCTGATCAGCAGAACGTACCATGATGGGGTTTGGTGGCGAGCAAGCAACCACCACCACCTCGCCAACACTCAACCACCTATACCTGCTCTGAAATCTCGGAGATCACGTGATTGCGCCCAGCTGCTCGGCGGCCGGCATGTCTCGGACCGATTCGTCATCCCGCTCGTCGATCTGGCTCATCTCGTCTTCACCTGGGGTATTTGCCACTTTCAGCCTCAACGGTCCACAGAGTGCATCGCACCATGAGTCTGGGACGCATATTTCAGCCAAGTACGTACTAGCAATCTGGACTTAGCTTTTGCTGAATTCTTCGCAGGAATTGACCCGTCACAAGCGGGCGATGATGCTGCGAGCAAGAATATGACGATGGAGGATTACAAGGCGATCCATCGAGTGAGTACCTGGGCCCGTAGATGGAACGGCATGCTTATGGAGATTAGCGTACAACAGAACTCGGATCATTCACAGGCTTCGGTCTCGGAGGACTCCTCAGTATGTAAATCTGCAGTGCGCGCGCGAACAGCCGTTCACGCTTGCATTCAGCATATGGGGTCGCAAAGATCGTCAAGCCACCGCCATCCCGAAACATTCTCTTCCTGACATTTTTCTGTGAGCTATGTATCAAGTTGGAATCTGCCTTCGCTGAACCCTCGCATTAGCCTCCGCCACAATTCTGTCCATGCTGAGCACGCACTACCTTCTCTCCGATTCTGTCAATACAATTCGTCAAGCGCAGAAAACGGGCTCTGTTAAGAGTGTCGATGATCATACCGGCATATTCGACGATGCGGCAGCAGCAGTGAGGGACAGGCTTACTAGAGCTCAAGAGGATCCAGATCTGAGTAGCTGGAAAGAGTCGCACAAGGCGACACATGGCATGGAGGGTGGCGTGGCGGGACTCGAGCACCTCGAAGATCGGTATGCAACAACCCGGGGGGATCACTAATTTGTACGTTCTATAGTTTGACAACATTAGGTCTTGTTGTGCAATGCTCATATCCATATTGAAAAGTAATTTCGCTGAATCCTACATTGACGGCTGCAGCAGACTCCGCATCTGCAGTCAGGGAAACGCTCCGTCACGTTTTGGGTCCTTGGTCTGGGCGACTCGATGTTGCGCGGAGCAGTATCATAGAGATCTCGTTGATCTCTGTCGGCGGGAAGTCACCGAAAAATTTCAGCCAGTCGGAGCAGAAATCCCTTCTCTGTTTAGCCTGGAGGTTCTTGGTACCGCAACTCGCAGAGCGGATGAACGACTTTGAGCAAATACCAATCGCATGCAACGCGATTCCGCAGCGCGCAGGTGTCAGTCGCCGTGGGAGGCAAAGCAATGTCATCTCAATACTGCCAGCGCGGTCGCCGTGTTGCATACCTCAAAACGTTAAACTGAGTTTGAGAATCGACCGTTGCAGACAATCGTGTACAATCGCCATATGTATGGTGGAGCAATCATTATAAGCCAATGCATCCCTACAGCAAGGTCCGCTTTTCGGATTCCTCAATCCCACAAGCGCCTAATTAGCTCTCCGCTTTCCCGCATCGTTTCCTGCTACACCGTCCAACGGCTGGGGGGCGATGTATGAAGCGCTTCTTTGGCGATTCTGATTTGTCGGGCCTCTCAGTGATGAGCTAATGCTGGCTTCTGATTTGTGAGGCGCTATTGATGGTCGCGTGCTCGATCCTTGCTTTGGCGCCATAGCGCCTTCTTCCGCTCGTTTGGGTTGGCTGGAGGAAGCGGCACTCGAATTGTGGTAGCCTAGGGAGTTGCCAGCGATGTCCATCGCTTGATCGAACGCTTCGTCTTCGTCGACCAGCTCGTAGTCCTCGGCTCTACGCTGCTGGCTTGCCGAATCTTCTACATCCCATGTGATACCGGTGTCGAGATCCTTGAATTGTTTTGGCATGAAGTAGTAGAAGCAGGCAAAGGCGAGGCATCCTCCGCCAACGACGTCGACAAGATAGTGATGCGTGAGGTACATTGTTGCCCAGTACAGTGTTCCGGCGTATGCCCAGTAGAATGGAGCGTACTTCGGGAAGAAATGAGTCAGGAAGAGGGCTTCCATGGTGGATGTGCCGGCGTGCAACGAAGGGAAGGCGCCGAAGACGAGAGGTGCTGCACCGAATGTGTTAGTGTAACCCGTTCCGCCAAACAGCCGATCGATCCGCATGAGTCCCCCTGGAGAACCCGGCATGCCGTAGTCCGCGGGGGTCAAGCCGTGGATAATTTCATACCCTAAAAGAAGTTAGGGGATGCTAGAACGGGAGACAAATTGGCTTACATGGTGCGGCACACGGGAAGAAGAGCTGGGTCAGGACGCCGAACAAGTTCATGAATCCAAACGCCTTGCCGAAGAATTGCACGGCTCCCTTGGGCGCAAAGACCCAAAGCACGGCGGCGAGGACGAACGGAATGACGAAATGCATGACCCCGTACGGCAACCACGCCAATATATCGAGGATCGGATGTGTGTATCGGGTCAAGATGTCGGAGATGTTGGCACCGTATAATACTGACTCCAGCGTCGGCAGGAGGACGACGTGAATCTCTGGTCGCCAAGAGGAAGGGATGAATTTTGCCGAGAAGAAGAGGAGCAGCCATGACAAGATCGGTGTGGCGGGCAGAATGAATTGCGAAGTCACTGGAAGCAGTAGACCGGTGATATATGCTGTTGGGATCAAGATTTGCAGCAAGACCATGCTGTTGAGGGAGAGTACGAATACTGCCAATAGTGTAAGGAAGACCCAGACGGCCGAGTTCCATATTGTGAATTCGTGTTTCGATAGCTTGTCTAGCGTTTTCCGAGGATCCATCGACAAGTCGAGTCGTTTGAGCGCGGCCACAACATGTACGACGAGCGGGGTAAGAAGCGCTTTTGGTGATGTTGGTAAGTTGGCGGGAAGCGGGAGCCGCAGGAGCCGGAACGACCGGATGAAAGGTGCGGCAATCATTCTTGGCAAGGACGCCTGCGGCACGCCAGAGGCCGATGTTGACCGTGGTCGAGACATTTCCGGAACAGTCTGATACGAAGTGGTGGATGTCGAAGAAGCCTGTCTGATTATCGGATTCCGATCCACCATCAAGCGGCAAAGGCGAAACAGACGCGGGATTGCTGAGCCAAGAGGATTGGCGGCGACGAAAAGGTGGAACGACGCTGTTTGGGAAGGGCTGGACTGCCGGTCGTGCAGTCGAGCAGGTTGAAAGAAGTGCGCAGTGAATACATGAATGAGGCAGAAAGCACAAACATCGCCATTCGATCACCGACATTCGAGATTCCTGTTTACTTTTCTGCTTTTAGACTGCTTTTGGCTAATTAGCTCTGCGTTTGTCAGACAGTTTGGGTCATTTCCAGCCCCTGCGAGCTGCAGCAGCTTCGTCCCGTCTTGCCTGGAGCAAGTCATGGACGATGCACTCCGCTGAGCATCGCACTGCTGCCTGATAACACTCCTGGCATGGCTCGCATTCTCCATCCTGTGGCCGCGGCTCCCTATGGGTTTCAGAACAATACGAAAGGTGGCAGAAGGGCAAGCAAAGCTCAGAAGCGATCACCCTTTCTTGGAACAATCGTTAACTTGCATTCTCCGCCAGGTTTGCATATTGGGATCAATGCGAGATGACCTTGGCCGGCCCTTGTGGTTCACATTTGTATAGATATTTTGCGCACATGAAGAGTCTGACAGGAATATTGAAACACATGCACGATGAAAAACGTCCATCTCCTCGCTTCAACCGATGCTCTAGTGGTCGATGACAGCCAAGTTACCGGACACCAATTCTGCAAGCGCAAGATTAGTGACGTTTCAGAAGAGTCCCAGGATAACATACTGTTCTCAAGGATAGTGCCATCTGGAATCTGGATTCGGTTGCCCTCGTTGGCGACTGGTTCCCGAGTCAGCTCATATTTTAGAAACCCCTCGCTTCGGCTTACCGATGATAACAGTTCCCGCAAACTTGACCTTCTTGCCGACCCATACGTCACCGTTGATGGTCAAGTGGTCGAGTTCGGTAATGTCGGGAATCGACTTGAAGCGCTTTTCAAAGTTGGCAACCTTCTTGAAGGTGTCACCGAGCTTGACAACGGGCGTTCCCTGGAACTCTCGTGATGGGTTCTACAGTGACACGTTAGCGAACTTCGCAGGACTCAGGAGAGATACACACCATGGTCAAAACACCGTGTTCAAGGTTGTACAAGCCCGACTTGATCAGCAGCAAATCCGAGCATGACTTGACGGGCAAGAATCGCGATCGGGGAACGTTGATACCGGCGGCGTTCTTAAAGTGCTTGATGGCGGCACCGATGGCGGTCTCCAACTGGATAACGGCCTCTCCCGAGTCGGTGACCTTGTTATTGACAATGATTTCGAGGTTGAGCTCGTCGTTGTCAATTACACGCTTGATGGCCTTCAAGTTGATCCAGATGTTGTTGGTGTTGAAGATCTTGAACTTCTTGACCGACTTGAAGTCCTCGACGTGGTCGGCCGGCACCTGGGCGACTTCCAACAGACGGACCTGTCCATCGTAGTCGATGATGGTTCCACCCTTGACATCGGCCTTGGTCTTGTCGGTGACCTCCATAACATACTCTGCCTGCTTGTCGATGATGCTCTGCAAGATGCTGAGATCGACGACGGCACCCAAGTTGTCAACGTTGGAAACAAAGATGTACTCCTTTCCGGCGTCAATGAGCTTGTCCAGCAAGCCCGAGTTGCTAAGGGCGTCAAAGATGTCTCCGTGTCCAGGAGGGTACCACTTGGCCTTGTCGTCGTCGGCCGATCGAGGAATGGGCAACATCGAGTCCTTGCTGAATCGCGGGTGACGCGACTGGTTGAAGGTGAGGATGTTGATGTTGTGGTTCTCTGGTGGAAAGTGAGAGGCGTTTCTCAACCGGTGTGCCATACAACTTACCGTACTTTCGGATGACTCGATCAGTGTCATCCTGGGTGTTGAACGAGTTCATCAACAAGAGCGGGACTTGGCAACCGTATTCGGTGTTCAAGTGCTGCAGACGAACGGTCAAGCGCGATTCCCTGAAATACTCGCGCAACATACCTCAATCTGTCGGACCTTCAGGTCGAGGAAGGTCAAACCGTCTCGAACTTCGATGACACTCTTGGGACCAACACAGCCCATGGTCGTTCCGAGACCACCGTTCAAGCAGACGACGGCCAACTTGTCGAGAATCTTAGGGTCGACGCCGTCAACCTTTTGGTACGGGAAAACATGCTCGGCGCTGGGCGAGTGGACTCGGTTCCAGTCACTAAGGACAGTCAGAAAAAGCTAACCCCACAAGATGCCTGACACTCACAGCTTTTCACCTCGAGCCTTTTCCTGCAGGAATCGGTTAAAGAGCATGAAGAAGTTTTGCATCTCGTTGGCAAACGCCCGCTTCTCCTCTGGGTCGGCGACGGATTCGATCAACTTGTTGATTTCGTTCCTCATCTGCTTGGCAGCGACACCGGTGCTGGCGCTTCGGAAGTCCTGTGAAAGGGTTAGACGGCGTTTCTCATCGCGTGAAATCAGCGGGACGTACCATGATCGTGGGCGCTCGCTGTCGCGCGGCCTCATCGTCGGCGACCTTTCCGGGAACATTGAGCTTTGCGTCGTTGGCAGAGGACATGTTGATGGATGAATGTATGGAATGGGAGAATGGCAACAAACTACAAGTCAACTCTGCTCTCGACACCACCAGTATATAGCCCGTCCAGCGCACCCCTTCCCTCGCATTCCAGCGCACCAATCGCGTCGCGCCAGCCCCATGTGCGGATGCAAGCGGGCAAGCTGCTCCCGTGCGTCATTCTCGTGTTTCGCTTCCCTTGCTGAGTCTTTCCTGCCTGCCCCGTTCCTTGCCGTTCCCGGAGAAAGTTGAAGCATGCTCTACAAGCTGCTCTACAGCTGCTTCTCATGTTGTTAGCTCCTACAGTCGAAAATCTAATCTAACGGCACGCCACGCTGATCTGCCCACCTTCCCAATCCCCCGAGTCGCCATTGCCCCAAACTTCACTCGTGGCCGCCGTTGCTCACGCTTTGCTCCCGACCAGTTCTTCGCCCTCTTATACGGTACTGCCGCTGTAGATAGCTCTGCAGACAGTCCTTGAGAGGCGACGGATCAATGGACGAGCATTGCGGTAGTAGCTGCGGCAGTGGACTGGACAGCTGGCCGAAGACTTGTACGAGTATTTTGACTCACGGAGCGAATTCGAAGACGCGAAATGCCGGACCGATCGGTTGCTGGCTGAAAAAAAGTTGGCTGAAATAGGTTAGCGACATCGTCGAGCGCAAGTCAATTCGCACAGCTCTTTGCATGCCTTCGACATTTTCGAACGTGGTCAAATAGTCATGAGAAAGGATATAATCTGCCCGAGGCATATTCTGTGGATTACTTAATAACTCATCAAACAGTTCATCAAACAAGGGACATGTAGCAAGCTATGTGACAATGATAGTCGTCTCCCATTTTCATCAGGTCTCTTACCGCGTTCCTGAAAAGACGCTTGTTGTATCTTCGCCATCGATTCGAGATTCAAGACTGTTATAACGGGGTCTTGCACCGATGTTCAGCGGTTCTTCTAAGCAAGCATTCAGTTCAGAATTCCCCGCCTGAGATGCGACAGCTGATGCGACCTCGTTCCAGCTGATGTGGGCTTGTCCATCGCAACGATGCGCCCGTCATGATGCGGCGCCCATCACGAGACCAAAGCTACCTAGCCCGTGTCTACCTTCTCAACAGCCTTCTCAATGTGCGGATATACTGTCCCAGCTACTTTTCTCGCTGTAAACCATTAGTATTGTACATCCTTAGCTCAATTCAATAATCCAGCATCCTGGAAGAACCAGCTGGAAGGCTAAGGCAACTCGTAGCGACGGCTTACCTAATATCCTCCGGGCTCAGTGCCTGGTCTCGGTGACTTGCGCTGATCGCCTCGGGGAACGGAACATGGGAGGGATTATCAATCAGCTCTGCCGTGGTTGACGGCTGCCATTCTCGTCTTCGTTGTCTGGTCGACATAGAGATGACCATCATGAAGCAATACATCGCAAGGAAGAACGTTCATGGCCTTGACCGCCCCTGCTTCATTGCCGTCGTCAACTCGAAGCTCAAAATTCTCTCGGAAAAATAAACAGGCACTCGTTATCGGCATTATTCTCCTCGCCATCGCCTCGCTTGTCAAGATACCGTTCGTTTCTCGAATCAGTCGCCAAATTCGCCTGGCTAGGCCTGCTATCCTCACAGCAACTCAATCACCAAGATCGACCATGGTATACTCCACCAAACCCGCAGGAAACGGTGATGCGAAATTGTCAGCCAAAGAGGAGCGCGAATGGAATCACATGGCCGAGGGCATGACGTATTATCACAACCATTTCATGCACAGCTTTGATACGATCTACGAGGTAAGTAGATACTTTGTGTTGGGCATAGATGGCTGATAGCGCGTCAGATGGCGGACGGAAAATTCCACTCGCGCGGCATGTCGCTGCAGCAGTTCTTGAAAGATGCTCGGTCGCTTTATTCGCATTTGGATATGCATCATTCCATTGTACGTTGTCGCACACTTATGCGAGCTTCTCGAGATTGATCCTCATCTTTGTCGCAGGAGGAACGCCATATCTTTCCGATTCTGGCGAAAAAGATGCCTCAGTTCAAAGCGGGAGCTCGCGAATCTGGTCAACATCTGAAAAGCCATAAGCAGATCCACGCCGGTATGTTGGTTGGTCAAGCTTGTGAACATACGTGTGCCATGTACTGAGATCTGACTCACAGGCATGGACCGTTATCTTGCCTTGTTGAACAAATATGCCGTAGAGCCATCATCGTATAATCCGGCAGAGTTGCGGCAGAACATGGATAGCTGGCGGGAAGTCCTGTTCAGTCATCTGGCGGAGGAAGTTGAAGACTTGTCAGGGGAAAGCATGAGAAAGGCTGGATGGACGTTGAATGAAGTGAGGGCGATGCCAATGTAGAAGAAGCGCGCCTGTATCGGTTATATTCTTGCATTACTAAAGAAGGCATGGCCGTCTTGGCTGCAAGGCGAATGTCGATGTCGCACATGTATCACCCGTTGTTCACGATTCGGATTCTGGAAAAATCACAGTATCGCTGAGAACGCGACCGCGTTCTCGCGAATGTTTGCGGACTCCTGATATTAGAACGCGACCCGCCTGAGGGATGGTCGGTTTTTCTTGTAATCCCAGAACGCTTCGCTCCGCGAGATTCTCTCAGGTCCTGCACAAAGTACCGGCTAAAGGTAGCTCAGGGTCAACCAGGTTGATTGCCACAACCTACGAACGCCATTCAGGTAGCAAGTGGCGACTCCGCCTTTGTTTGGCGCGTCGCGCATGTTCGCGCTTAACTTTTCGTTCCCAGGCGGTTCAGGGCGCAATCGACATTGCTGATGCTGGTTTCAACTTGTGTTGTCGTTCTCGTTACCCTCCCTTTCCTCCACACACCACCAGCATCATGGTACGTCCCCTCGCACCCATAACGCACGCGCAGCGCTCACGATCCCGCAGAAACCCATTCTTCTCTCAGGTCACGAGCGTTCATTGACGCAGATTGTCTTCAACAAGGAAGGAGACTTGCTCTTCACCGCCTCAAAGGATGACACGATCAATGTCTGGTTCAGCTCTAACGGTGAAAGGCTGGGAACGTACAGTGGTCACAACGGTACCGTCTGGTCGCTGGCATGCGATTGTGAGTACTCAGAAAGATATTTCGGAGCAAGCGAAGCTGACGTTGTTTTACAGCCCAGTCTAAGCTGTTGCTCTCTGGTTCGGCCGACAACACGATGAAGCTGTGGGATATCAAGACGGGCCAGTGCTTGAAGACTTGGGAGTATCCGACTGCGGTCAAGCGGGTCGCGTGGAGGTAAGTGCGGCTCAGCGTTCACGCGGTTCAAAGCTGATCTCGACCATCAGCGACGACGACAAGCTCGCCCTTTGCATTACGGAACAGCGAAGTGGATACCAGGGTGCTATCCGGGTGTACGAGATGAGCCACGAGGGTGACTGCAAGACCCGTAGGTTCTGCGTTTAGAGACCGACTTTCCCGACTGAAACCTTCCGCAGAACCGGACGAACCCATCAGTCAGTTCTCGCCAATCGGCTCCAAGGCGACTGTCGCCGCGTTCGCTCCTCTCGGTCACGAGATCATTACTGGACACGAAAGCGGAAAGGTCGCATTGTTTGACACTAAGACGGGAGAGGAGATTGAGAGCAACGAGAGGGCTCATTCGGGAACTGTGACGGACCTGCAACTGTCGCTGGACGGTACCTACTTTGTTACTTCGAGCAAGGATAAGACCGCAAGAGTAGGTCGATCGTTCTGTTGTTCGCGGCATCGCACTGACCTTTTGACCTTTGAAATCAGATACATGACACCAAGAACCTTGCCGTCATCAAGACCTTCTCCACGGAAACTCCTCTCAACAGCGCAGTCATCACCCCGCTCAAGCCTTATGTGATTGTTGGAGGTGGTCAGGATGCCCGAAGTGTCACCACCACAAGCACACGAAGCGGAAAGTTCGAGACTCGGTTCTGGCATCGTGTGTTCGAGGAGGAAGTCGGTCGTGTACGAGGTCACTTGTGAGTCACAGCTTGAATTTCTACTTCCGCTTCGTGAGCTAATGCCCTCTGCAGCGGTCCCATTAACACGATTGCGATCCACCCGGACGGCAAGGCGTTCGCTTCGGGCGGTGAAGATGGTTATGTTCGAGTTCACTGGGTGAGTAAACATCAGTCACTCCAGGCATGGCAGCTAACCCGTCGATAGTTTGATGAATCGTACTTCCGTTCAAGACCATACGGAGATCTGGAGCCCGCAGACTAAACATCGGAAAATCAATGCAAAAGAATGGCAACATAGCGTATCTCGCGGAACGCATTGTTCTTGTATCTCATAGTCGGGCGGATTTGTATCGTATGGATGTAGGATACATTTTAGTATAGGCGCAGTCTCCGCCTCTCCCATCGAGGCAACAGCGAAGGTATAGTGAGCAATGGCCATTGTGCGCGCCTCAAGGTGAATGAGCTCAGGGATATCAATGAGTGCGGAGGACCGCTCGATTGTTGGTGGGATGTTTCAAATACCTTCGTGTTTCGGGGCAACTCGAGTAATCCTGAAGAGTATGTAATAGTTTGCAGTTACATTGGTCTAATTTCTCTATTTTGATACAAAAGCCCAGAATACAGGTTGCTTGAATGCTCTAGTGCGCCATGCCGGCTGCACCTCCCACCTTTCGCTGAATCTTTTCTGCGTGAATGACTTCTCCCTTCTCGTCGATGGCGCCTTCTCGTCGAGCGGCTTCGATCCTGCTGGGTGGGATCCAGCTGGCTGACTTCCAGGCTGGGATATGCAAGGCATATGCCTCGTCGATTTCTTCCAGAGCCAATCCGCTGGATTCGATCAAGCTGTGTGGAAAGATAGTCAGCAACGGGCTGTACAAGCCAGCGATCTTGTACTTACAAGAAGTAGATATAGATACAACCGCCAGCAAGGACACCGGCGAAGATCAGCAGGATCAAAGGTCCGATGTCGGCTGCGATCTTTGAGCTGAAGAAACCGACCAGGAAGTCTGTGCATATTTGTAAGCTTCGGCGAGATTGCGAGGACGGGGGAAACTCACTCCATAGCCAGTTTGTGGCAGTGGCAGCGGCGACACCCTGCGCTCGAACGTGGAGAGGGAAAATTTCACCGGTAATGACCCAAGGTGTAGGACCTGAACCGACTGGTCAGTAAAGATACCCGTTCGAGAGCACGGTAGACTCACCCCAGAAAGTAGCGAAGAACAATACTTGAATGATGGCAAATGAAACGAGCAATTGACCACCTCGGATGTTGCTAGATGTCAATTGATCTTCGGGAGTACCGCTGGGGGCCAGCAAGAAGTGACCGCAGAGACCAGCGATGATGGCACAAACGACTTCGCCGACACCGCCAATGAGCAGCATCTTTCGTCGACCAAGCCTTTCGATGAGCCAGAGGGCAGGGATACAGCCAGCGAAAGTGACCATGCCTAAAGGCCAGTGAGCAAGCATTCTAAGGATTGAGCGAGGGACTTACCCAGAATAAACTGGATCTCGTACGAGTTCAGACCAGTGTTAGATTGCGCAAAAAAGGTGGCACCCTGTTGTCATGCCACAATGAGTATTCAAGACGACTATGTTTTGAGAATTGCCTTACGTAGAAGTAGTAGACTGTAAGAGGTATCATGCATCAGACACAGCTCATCTTTTCCATCGGTATCAAAGCACGACTCACAGTTCTGGCCGTTCAATTGTTGAACAAACTGAATCATACAAGCATTCAGAGTTCGCTTCCAGAGCTGGTGCTTGGTGCTCAGCAGATCGATCCATCGACCCTTTCCGGCCTGTTCTTCGACAGCAAGCAAGGCTTCCAGTTCGGCAATTTCCTCGTGCACCAACGGGTGGTCGATGGGAACAGCGTTGAGTGTGGAGATACTCTTGGATGCACCAGTGACGTTGCCACGGGAGAGCAGGAGTCGAGGGCTTTCCGGCAGGAGCAGAATACCGACGGCGATGAAGACACCCAGGAAAAGCTGGAATCCGACGGGGACCATCCAGCAAGCACGGTTGGGGATACCGGAGGTTGCCCAACTCAGACCATATGACCAGGCGATACCGGCGCAGATCATGAGCTGATACATGACGACCATGGGTCCTCGAAGGTGTTTCGGTGCCGCTTCAGAGTTGTAGAGGGGAATGAGGGCAGAGAGAGCTCCGACACCGAGACCGGCAATGAATCGACCAGCAGGCATCATTCCGAATGCTGCTTCAGGGGAAGCGCCTCCGGAGGCGGTCTGCACGATGCATCCGACAATCTGCTCGAGAGGTTAGTGCGACTGAAAGAAGAATGTCGGGAAACTTACAAAGACGACAGCCCAGAAGGAGATGGAGTATTTACGTCCGAACGTTTTGGTGTTGGCCAAGAATGCCTGAGCCAGTGCGCCACAGAACGTTCCGGCAGCGAGCAGCGACGTGATGATCGATTCTCTTGACGTGGAAAGATAGTATGTGCCATCGCCTCGCAATTCACCGAAATGTCGAACACTGCACATTGGATGAGCGCCGAGTACTACAGAATGACTTCAAGGACTCACAATGGCGGCATTACCAGACAAGAACTGATGACTCCGATGTCCTAGAACAAGGTGTGAGCGCAGACGTTGATAGAACGGACGACGACTTACATATCCAAACAGAAAACCACCACTACTGGCGAAGATGAGGAACAGGATGATCCGGAGGTTGGTTCTCGCCATATTGTAAGACGTACGTCGACGGAGATCTTGCTATGTCACTTCCGAGACTTGAAGATGGGCTGATTGTGAGCGGAGGAAAATGGATTGGAGTCCCCGCGGAGGCTGGGGTTGGTTTGATATATACAAATTGCTGTGAGTTGCTGCAGTCGCGCACTGTGTTGCCCATGTCATGATCGTAGGCTCCGGTAAGCCCCTCACGGCAGCGCCCATCACGATCTAAACGAGATTGGGCACCGAGTGGGCACCGTCGTCAATGAGAAACGAACTCTTTGCGGCTCTGAGGCTATCCGGTGAAGCAAAATTCCACGGCATCTATGGCCAAGAGTGCATGTGCCAGAGAAACATGTGACGTTCGTTCCTGCCGAATAAGCCCTTCGAGCAACACCGAACTAGCTGCCGAGCCGCGCCGGAGTTGCCCAGCTAGTGGGTTTTGGTGATAGCGGGAATCGAAAAATAGACCCAGTCTTGCTGAGTGAGTGGTACGCGTACTAGGGGGCCAACGGCTCACTCTTCATTCGAAACCACTGGGCATACTGAATCTCCATATTGGAAAGTTCAGACCGGGAAAGCTCATCGATTCACGTATCGGTTTTCGAAGCGCATCTGAGCAGATATCGATATCATACCAGCTGACAACCTACCCAGCTTTGTTCAAGTCACGTGCGAAAGCAGCTACTAGAAAGCTCCGTCAGACAAGCTGTCATACAGGTCAGACCAGGAGCTATAGACGGTAGGTGAAGACGGTAGTCAGACAAGCGATCAGAGCAGCCGTCATGTCATCATATCAGAGAGCTTGTCAGAGTGTTACTATTGTTCAGATGTCTGCCCGCATTACCGCTGCAATTACCGCTGGGCCGAGAAGGATCTACATACCGGAAATCGGGAGAATTACCGGGAGAAGAGAGCAGACAGAAGCTCAGCAGAACAGCTTCTCAAAAGCTCAAAGCCGGTGAGATCTGACGGCTGGTTCGAAATCTTTCTGAGAAGATCAAACGCTTCTGGAAGCGCTTCGCTGCTGAGGACAGCTTAAAGAGCTTTCTGTAGTGGCTCCCGAATGCTCCTGGCTTTTCTCCTGGCCAACAGCTTGGAGCGGCTCTTAAGAGCCTTAGCTTGCTCATTGGGACGAGCTGGGGATGCCGTCGCATGATGCCATATGCCGGTGCTGTGACGGAACTTGTACATGTAACCGGACATCATAGAAAGGTGGAGCAGCTGGTGGAGTTCAGCTTGAAGTTCGATGCCGTACAGCTTTCGATAGTGGCTTTTCAGATGTCGAAGGCATTCCATGAGCCCCGATTCAGCCACCACAGTCACATGTCCCGTAGCTTGAAAATACGTCATCCGAATATTGCAAGTTGTTAATGGGCACAGCTATGGGCGTCGCATCTAGCAGTTGCAACTGACGTGGGATTAATAACGATAAGTTGTGTGAGCACAAAAGTGCATCGGAAAGCCGAGAACAGAAGAAACTATTATACGAGTGCAAAGTGATCGCTCCTTTTGGAGAAAGCGCCAAAGGACACTCTGGAACGCTTCCTTTACCCCTGAATTTCAGAGGGTCTGTATGCCTTTAAGATGGGTCTGCAAGTCTCAGAGGAGCATATTCGCTCATAGCGATGCCGAGCCTACCGGCTGGCGCGAGTGCGGGTTTACGGTGTATAACGGCGGTCGCCTCGCCCTCAGTCATTGCTTGGTCTGCTGGTCTGACGTGCACGAGAAGTCCATAGCCAAGTCCACCAGCTTGTTTGGGAGCCGTTTAGGCGATCTAAGCTGCCTGATGGGCGATATCGAAGAACGCCCCTGGAGGACGGACGGTAACTGCAGCTGGTTACGTTCATTACACCGTTCCACGTCGGCCTCTACGCCCCACGTCAGCTCGCACGTCGGAGCGATTTTCAAGCATGTCTCCGGAGAGAATGTTCCATCCGACTCATGGCGACGCAAAATATGATATAGCTGAGCCGTCGGCTATCAACGCAGAGATCTAGACTCATTCAGCAATCATTCAGGAAGAAATGAACCATGTCGAGCGATGTCCAGGTTCACCAGTTCTCGGGACGGAACGCAATGCGCCAAATGAGCAACAGGAGGAATACAGGATTCCGTTGACCTGGCACGTAGAACGAGAGCTTAACCCAAGCGAATTCTATAACGTTCGCCCCTTCTGTTGGCCGACTATCCGAATGGTCTTCCAAACGAAAAGCACCTTGCCACCATTGCACACTCCGTGTGAACCGCATCCGGCCGACGACAGATGGACGAACATACGGCTTTCTGTATTTGCCCGGCTTGTGACCTCGAGTTGTGACTCGATATTTTTGGCCTCGCTTTCAAATTCGCGGAAACAGCATGGAGCAGCGGGCCTCGAGTTCATCTCTGTTTGGATTATGACTACATCTTCATTTCTTGATGACTCGGTCTTGCCTACTTTTAACCAAGTATCTGTCTCTTCGCCATTATGTTCCTTTTCCGTTTCCGAACCTCTATCGTCGCGGTGCAGCAGCAGGCTGGGCTCGCGCGCCACCGGCGGCAGGTCCAGCGCCAGGTGCAGTCTGCGTCGGCATGACCATGCCCATCCAGTTGCCGACGACGGACTTGACGGTTCCCCACGCGTTCTCGACAGCAGGGCCCTTGCCAACGAGTTGCCGGTCGATGACGCCCGTCATAGTGGCGACTGCTTGACGAGTGTATGCAGAAGATATGTATCGCATTCGAATAAAGTGTGCAAGGAAGATGGCGGTCAGGAAGGATCCTTGGAAGCTGCGCAGGGCATTAGCAGGATTCGAGGCGGAGGTACAATCAACTCACGTAACGGCCCGCAAGATGACCCAACCGAGGATGGCGAGTTCAGCTTGCGAGACGAATCGCATGGCGGGATCATAGTTTGCCTTTGTCCATGCTCCGAGCTTCTTTCCAAAGTCGGTCAGGGCGGAAGCGGGAGCGGGCGACGCAGCGGTGCCGGTGCTGCCAGCAGCTCGAGGCTGTGTTGGCGGTTGCCTGAAATACGATCAGCGCATAAAGTAGGGATAAGAGTCGGTGCACTTACTTTGCGATCTTGGGGATGATGGTGGATCGAACAAACGTCAAGCAGTGGAAGAGGGAGAATGTTGCGAACGGGATGAGGGAGACTGTAAGAGAGGCGCTGTCAGTCCGATGGGACGCAGAGCAAGGGAAGAAGATAGTCGATATATGCTGGCTACGGAGACCGGTGCGTTGCGTCATGAAACCATCGGTTCGATGTCTCTGCAAGCAAGCTCGAAGACGCTTGCAGCAGGAACCGCCGGGAGCTCGACAGCCAACCTCTTTCCTTAAGCTCGCCATGCACCTTGATCATCGCAAGGGCGTGCGGCGATCATGCGAGTCTTCGACAAGGTCGACACGAGGTCTACACCACGCGCTAACCAGACTCGCGCGGCTGCCGGCGGTAAAGAGCCCTCCCGGGCAACGACCGTGCTGCCCATTCACACCCCTGAGTAACCTTCCGTGCCGTGACCATTTTGTCCGTCTTCGCCGGAATGGCATTGGCTAGCCTTCAAGATTGAGCTCGTTCCCGCACCATAACTCATATCCCTAGTGAGGGATCTGTTGCATGT
This sequence comes from Naganishia sp. PG3902-1, assembly GCA_023628075.1. Taxonomy (NCBI): domain Eukaryota; kingdom Fungi; phylum Basidiomycota; class Tremellomycetes; order Filobasidiales; family Filobasidiaceae; genus Naganishia; species Naganishia sp. PG3902-1. Next base: position 37,498 of record JAMALH010000033.1, read on the forward strand.
AGATCCATACTGTCCCGTAGAGATCGCCTTCGCACTCCATAAACCGACGTCTCGACCATCCTGCGATGATCTTGGGTCTTTGTGCCTACAGCGCTCCTGTCCTCGCTCTGCTCGATAAGACACGCAGCCGGATCGTCCTGCGATGATTATATATCTTCGTCTGTCGCTCCTGAGGCCAATCCTCGCTGCGCTCAGCATCACAGCGATGCTCAACTCGCTCGAAACAGCCCTACCCGTCCATGTCTCTCCGCCCTCCTCGCTTCGCCCGACAAACTGCGTCTCTTCGTACTCACTGTAAACCGGCTTGCTAATCACCCAATAAAGCGCCAACAATGCATACTGCACATTCTCATCCTTCAAAGCCCGCTGCAGCCATGCCTGATTGATCGCTGGTTGTCCGAGCGATTTCACAACGACGATGGCGTAGCTGACCAAGGTTCCGACGTAGGCGGCTACGAAAGGGGCTACATCAGCACGGCTCTCCCAACATTGGTACTACTGTTCCTTACCCCTGTACCAGAATCCCGTAAGAGGCGCCTTTGAGAACAGCCCAATAGTGTACGCCCACGCGATCCTCGCTATGAACCGAAACCGTCAGCGCGACATCCCCACCATTCCTCGAGGAACATCACTCACCGGTCGAGGAAAGAAGCAAAAGATGGCCCGCGGCCCAAAGGTAGTGCAGATCCGGAGCAGCCATGGTGAATGAATTGATTTCGATGGACCTACAGGGACAGCCGGCTTGAGGAGTTTGAACGATGCAACGCGTTGATATGCTCCGAGTATGCAGCCAGAGTATGTCGTCATAGGCCACAGGAACGCAACAACCACAAGGGAAAGCGCGGGTGCATGACCTCATCGCCTGGCGCGTGGCACGTGACCCTCAGAAGGGCGCAGTGACCAGAAAGAGCTCGTAGCCAAAAATACAATTAGCAACAAAAAAGTCCAAGCCAAACATCAAGCCTGCTGATTGATGTAGTGGTTAGCATATCAGATTCTGATTCAATTCAGCATTCTGAATACCCTGGTTCGAATCCTGGATCGGCATCTTTTTGTTCACTTTTTCTTGCACTGGCTCACTTCGGGCTCTGTTATCAGATCAGCACAAGCTGAGTCTATCGTCCTGGCCGAGTGGCACATTGTCGAGTGTGTTTTTGTCTGCTACCTTCTGATTATCTGCTTGTAGCGTCACCGATACTGTTGGCCTGTCCTGTTTGTAATTAGCGCGCTCCTCCGGTGTTCGCTCCAGCGGAATGTGTAACGCAACGTGCGATTGTCCGAAACTAAGAGCCAGTTTCGGAGCATGGTCGCGCTCACAAGACAAACACTGTGTTTGTCGCACTTGAGTCGTACATTGCGCTCCCCAAAGTAGACAAAGATTTCCGAATCCTTTGGTCTCGTTGGTCCCCATCGCCTGAGGGGGGATACTTATACCTGTGGCCTCTGCTTCTCTTGCATTTGCGGGGAGTGAAGGCATCGGCGGATTGGCGACTTGGGGAGTGACTACAGGAGGCCATGTTACAGATCCAAAGCGTGCCATGATCACCCAGTCTTCAGGGAATCGGAAGACCACTCGGTTATCGGCGAGGTATTGATGTGGTGCCACACTGTACGTGATCTCCTCACGGCCCCACTTGACGCAGCAAATAGCTTCGCAGTATGTCTCGCCTTACCGTCAACCATAGCCCTCAGGAATTCCTTTACGGTTTCGAACTGCCGAGTCCGAGATTCGCTCGGCGCCACGATTGAGATGACTGTACAAATTTTGACAAGCGGTCGATATCCTTTGAGTTGTGGGCAAAAATCGTTTCTCCATGACAAGCGGTCGATATCCTTTGAGTTGGGGGCAAAAATCGTTTCTCGATGCGATCACTGTAGAAAGACTGATATCCCCAGCCTTGCGATGTCGCTTTCTGCGGATCCCTTCCGACCGCGACACAGCTCTGCACACCAGCCTCCAGTACTTTGGGCCTTCTTCGACAGAACGAGAAACCATCCTTTTCACTGCTCTCCCAGTGTGCACAAGTTCATTCGAAGCATCTCCTTTGAGCGAACTTTAGGGCTTTGGTAATGACAATATATGTCCCACCCAATAGGTCAAACTAAGGTACTTTAGTGTCCTTCTGCAGCTGCCGAGAAGATTGGAGGGGTTCTTCCTGCTCCACATTGCGCAGTAGAGTCTCTACGCTGTGATAAGCTTTAAGCTTAGCGGTGTATGGCTCTACCGTCCACGCTGGACATCGTCTCGTAATATCTTGGCATCCAGTAGTCGGACTCTCAATAATGGTATCTCAGCCTGAAGCAGCCTCAAGGTACTCCGTGGTGTCGCCAACCCTGCTGACCCGGTCACTACTGGAACTATTGGACGCCTTTCCCATTGCAAGCAGCAAGTCTCTCGCCACCCAGCCTGAGAAAAGTCTTCCACTTTCCACAGCTAGTGGAACTTCCGATGATGTCTCTTTGCAGATTGGGTTCAACTGGAGTCAGGACTAATTCGCCTTTCTCCTAAGGTCCCCAATTGACGTCCGTGAAGAGCTTGCCGTGTTGATCACCTTGGATCGCGATCTTGAAGAGAAGGAGTTTGGTCACAGCGACCGAGTACCATTGGCGGTTTTCAGGTCTTCAACTCGTTGATATCGATGTTTATCGAAAGCAGTATCCCCTTGGACAGGTGGGAAGACATTTTCGAAAGGCACATCACGGGAAGTTTTTTGCTTTAAAAGCCTGCCAAGAAGGAGGGTTGAGCGTGTGATTTTGCTGCGGTCCGACACGACAGACATAGTTTCGAGGTAATTACGGCTCGAGGAATTTTGAACAGGATAGACCAAGGGAAGGTGATTAGCGACTGGGTGGCGGCCTTCATGAACGGTACCTTTGCGCTGGTGCTTCGGATACGTGGAAGAAGGGCCATCCGAGAAGGTGATAGGCCGGGAACTGGTGAACAAGGGAGGCGAATCATGACAACGAACGATATTTGACTCATCGCAACGCTACTGATATTATCCGCGCTGAGCGTGCGGACGGCCATGAGAGATGAGAGGCAGTGTCAACGGAGTGATTCACAGAGTAATTTCAGTGCTTCACCGCAATCGCATTCGATGTAGTTCGAACATGCTATGTGCTGCCTATACTTTCGTCGATTCTTGTCAGTACCATGACTTTACTTCTCATGCGGATTAGCAAGTCAGCATGTCACGCCTAATGCTGAGGATGGTCAGCGCAGTACGGGCAGCTATCTGCATGACGTCTCCAGGCCAATGGTTTTTTCATTAATGCCTTGCTTGGTCGCACAGATTAATGTCGAGGAGCCGTGATAAATATGGCCATTTGGAAAATACCGATCAGATACGCAATGTATCAGCTAGTGTCCGGCCGGCCCGTTTCAAGGAACAGCTCGAATTTTGTGTTCACACGGATCCCTGGCGAACGCATCCCGCACATCATTTACATGCACAGCGCAGTATTGTAGCTTGCGTGCGGGACGACACGGTGTGCGCGTCTATTTAATCCGAGCTGAGACGCGCATCGTTATCTGTGCGCGCTTACGCAAAGGAGTGGAGGATGAACGCAATATTTCGCGAGATGGCCAGGCCACTCCGGCAACTTGGCATGCTTCACGGCTGATCGACCCTCTGTATCGTAGCAGTCTCGTGTACTACAACATTCCCTGCACAACTCGTCGCGTCGTGATAGCAACCGTGGCCCGGCTCCTGCGTATTTGGGATCCTTCCGGACAAAGCGAAAGAACGTGCCGGAAAAGTGAAGCCGTGCGAACAAGGGATCTTTTCCGGCGTTTTCAACCTGTCCATGGATCCCGGCGGTGACTTGATCCATTCAAGATGACGACCACCTCAGACTCACCAGAGGAATCCTCCGTCGTTCCCGAGCAATCCGACTCAACCACGATCGGCCCCGATGGCCCCTCTGCACCGCTCACCGAAGGAGCTCTACATTCCCTGGAAGCAGCATCTACCAAGCGCAAAATCACAAGATCCCGGATCGGCTGCTTCACTTGTCGTCGTCGGAAGAAGGCATGTGATCTTGGAAAGCCCATATGTCAAGGATGTACGCGTCTGGGATTGGAATGCGAGTGGCCGACGAATTATCAAGATACATTACCGAAGAAACGGGCGGCCGAGGCTCTAGCCGCTGCAGCGAGGGCAACTGGACGAACAGACATGCTGGAGGCTGAAAGCCGGAGTCGGAGTGCGAGTCGAGCGAGGGACGCGAAGAAGGAGGCCAATGGGGCAGGAGGCGAGGCGCACGAGGACAGCAATGCACGCTTTCAAGCCGAACACGGATACTCCCCGCCATCCAGACGGTCTTCGGTCGTAGGATCTACATACGAAGAGGAGCCGTGGGCATTCTCAGAAAGGTTGTCGTACATTCACGGCGATCCCTCGGACATGTTTGATATCTACGACGACTCACTTGCAACTGCGCCTCAACAGCCGCCAAACTACGCCAGTCAGACAATCCAGGCGCAGGGCTTTAACCCCCAATTACCACATCGATCGTCAGCCCCAGGATTCATGCAGCTCTACTCTCATGGTCAGAATCACGGCATTCATCACTCGAACAATGCAGATCAGTTTCATCCTCCTCACACGGCTGGTCAAACGCACGTCCCACCAGCGATGTATCAGAGCCTGGTCGGTGGCGGTGTCACGTTTCACAATAATGAGTCAGGACCGTCCTCAAGAACGCCTCACGCCAATCATCACAACGGACTTCTTAGCAACACTGGTCTTTCGTTGACGATGAATCCTACATCTTTGAACCACCATCGCGCTGCGCCTACCATACATAAACACAATCAGACCAATCTTAATGCTTTCAACTGGAATAATCAGGCCAATGAGAATCATACAGGTCAAGTCAACCTCGATGATGTACGTAGATGCACGTGCATTACTCAGAGCGCAATTGACTCTCGGTATCTAGCCCTTCATGCAGTTACTTGCCGGAGGCTGCTTCCCTGCAAGTGGAAGCGGAGGTGCCATGCAGGGTCCCAGCCAGCCCCAGCAACAAGCAAGGCATCCCGAAAAATTTGACGTTCGTCACGAAGAACAAAAACAGCCTGGGCAAACGCCCGTTGTCCATCCGCCCGATCGCGACTTTAATACCATCACATCGTCCCTGGAAAGTTCTCTCTGGGCGGGTCTTGATTCGGATCAGCGGCAGTTACGAACCTTGATTCTGGAATATTACACGCAGTCCTTGTCAAAATTGGTTTCGTGCGATCACGTGGATCAAGAAGAATCGTCAAGAACGCCCGGAGCAGAGTCAGCGGTAACGAATGATCGTCGAGCTGCAGGCTTCGATGCGTTCCGGGATCTCGCGGCTGTGTCTGCAGCGAGTTCAATGATGAAGAATGGCGGCAACGGGCCTCTTGACCCTGAGGCGATGCCCCTGACGACATCCTCAGCTTGGGTACCTGCGCAGATTCTGCACATTGCGCTTCTTGCATGGGCAAGTCGTCATTGGCTCAACAAGGGCGAGGCACGGTATGAGGCGGCATCAGAGGTTTGGGGAAAGCGAGCGGAGACGATGCTCATGCGCCTCTTTGAGGAGACGGACGGAGACATGTTTCGTGAGCCGCAGGCGGATGGCGCATTGCCGGATCAGCGGTCGGATCAGAATGGAGAAGGAATGAACAGGGAGTTTCCTGGCGACAAAGTGCCAAGCTCGGGGGCAGAATCTGCTCCGCAAGAATCCCACGACCACGGCGTTGCTTTGACGACGTTGGCGGCATCCATCATGGTTGCACAGTGGAAGGTGAGTTCGGCGACGTTCTCGCACCGTCTCAAGAGCTGACGGCCCTTCAGACCTGTCGTGGCGATATTTGCGACTTCCAGCCGATCATGCGAAAGCTCAAGAAATTATCGGGCGAGCTGTTTGTGAATGATATGTCACGGCGTTTATTACCCGGATCGATGGAGTTCCATTTGTCAGTACCATATAAGAACGGCTTTGATATTCGTCCTGACCTCTATGATGCAGCTTGGAAAATCTGCTCTACACAGACGTTCTGGTGAGTTCCACCTTCGTCCATGCACGATCCCGCTGACATTGGTTTTTAGAGTACATCCATCTATGTCAACGCCCCTATCCTGCAATACGACGCTTTGGTCAGCTACGCACACCTGTATCCGACCATGGTTCACACCTTGACGGGCCTATCATTGCCAATCTTTATCACGATGTACCGTATAGCGGGACTCATCCGCAAGAAACGAGACCGAGCATCCCAGTCCCTGCGAGAGGGCATAGCTTGGTCGTATGAGGATCTGGCCGACCTCGTCAGAGAGGCAGAAAAGATCCAACAAGATCTCGATAACGAGAAGCGGCTGATCGACGAGGTCATCGAGAGTGAGTCCAGGCAGTCACCCCGGAGCCTTCAGCTGATCGTCGCTCGGAACAGAACATCCCCGTCTTGAACCGCATCGTGGCCTGCATGAGGCCTTCCGACTCGCTTGCGTTCTGCAACTCCGTTGTCAGGTTCTCAACGAACCGTCCACGAGCCTTCCGATTCGCTTGCTCATTCGTCAACTGCTCGGTCTGCTTGAAAGCATGGAGAAGCAAAGCTTGCCCGGCTGGTGTAGCTGCCACTGGGTGCAATTCCAGACTGCGCTCTACTGCTTGGATATGAAAAGTGAAGCTGAAGGGAGCGACCGAGACCGAATCAACCGACTCTATGATCGGACTTTGTGAGTCTCTGGACCGACAACGCCGTGATTTAGCTGAGACTTGTTGCAGCCGAGATCTTGCCTTTCTCAATGTCCCACGATCGCACAAGGTCGTACAGGAGGTATGGCGCCGGTCGGACGCCGAAGGACGGCAGGTCGACTGGCTCGACGTCGTTCAGGAATGGGATTGGGATCTGTATCTCGTTTGATAAGTCAGGCGATACAACTGGATCTTGCCTCTTTGGGTCGCGCGCCCTATGTCTTTTGTTTCCACGCTGCGTCCATCTTGCGTACTTCAATCCCATCGGACATCTCTCCGCCCCTTGGGTTCGCAAATCTTGCCCCAGTTTTTCTGGAAGACGTTTACGGTTTCCAGACACTTGCTGTGTAACAGGTTCAATAGCTGTCGGCTACCCAACAATAACTTCAACTCGAGATTGCCTCTTTTGTTCATGCCAACCTACGCTGTGGTGAGCTCCCGCTTATCCCCTTCGTAAAGCGCCAACATCCGATCTTCAATTCCAGGACTGCGCAGGTACAGGCGAACCATCCCTCCTCGGTTCTGCCGTGTGGTGGAGAGGTAGTCGACGCAGTTGGCTGCGATGTTCTGCAAGGAGTTGAGGTATGACATTGCCATTTCTTGAATCTCGACGCCTGCCCCAAGTTCAGCGGAATGCAAACTCAAAGCCGGAGAGCCTTTCGCGTACCGGTATTATTTCCCTCTTCGACTTGCGGGGTAACGATCGCCATCCACCTGCGCATCTGCATACACGCTCGCACCAGCTCTGCCCCTTCTCGCTCCATTCGCATGCCGACAATCTCGAAGATCGGATTCGTTGGCAGGCCTGTCCGGATCGGTTTGTCGTCTTCGTGGGAGCCTCCTAGAGCTCCAGCGTCGTGCGAATTGTCGGTCAGGCTCGGCAGAACTTTCGTGCCAACGGGAGAACCATTAGAGGATGCTGACACCTTCCTGTCATACTTGAGGTATCCCTCTGTCGGTATATCTGGCGGCAAAGCCGTGATGCCGAAATCACAAGCGAAGGCCGGATGTCGATGCGTAAATGGTGAATCGGGATCATCGAATGAATCGATGAGCGTCGACAAGTCGAGTATCTTGGACGGGATGACGACAAAGATTGCCTTTTCGGCGTCGACGCTGAGCCTTGCATGATATTCGCTCATGCGGGATTTAAGGGACTTGATTGATGCGGGGGTGTAGTCTTGAATCATTGTGGCCAAAAGGTCGTCGGGGTTCACACGTTCTTGCATATTGGCCTCGGATTCGACCCGTTGAGGGATCCAGGTTTATATCATCCCGATCCAGACACATGACTGTAGTCGGCGGTTGGTCTAGTTGCCCGACTGCTTCGGGACGGTCGATAGGGCGACATGATCGATGCTGGCGTCATCCACAGTCATGGTGGACGCCACAGTCTCAGAAATCACGTGACTGCTGTCTAGCTAGGCGGGGACTTGGGTTGGACCGTTACGGCGCTCTTACGCCGACTGAAGAGGACATGTCAGGACTATTTGTACCTCTTCCATAGGTAGTGGTGACCCACTTGACCAGATCGTCGAATGCGACGGATTCCGGCACCATCGTAAGAGTCCAACAGCAAATAGACTGATGTCGCTTCATGACGGACTGGTCAAAGCGCTACCGCCAGCTCCTCGTCCAAGTCTTATTGTATTCAATATCAATTGACCCATGCATCAACATCGGCTTTATCATAACCCATACAACGTCTTATTTCCATCGCAATTGACCCCATCTACTCGACGACGTACTTGCCGCTCGTCGTCGCTCTCGCAACGTGTTCAAACGTCCATCCCGCGGTCGAGTCCACCACGCTGACGCCCAATCCGGTGCTGAGCGTGCCATCGACCTTGAAGTGCGCCGTGACGGGCTCGGGCACACCGAGCTCCTCACCGCCCGTGATGAACCGCGCGACAATCTTGCCGGGCGCGGACTCGGCGAGATCGAGGTCGGGCAAGGACCAGGTGATTTGTCGAGCGTCCGGTGACCATGTTCCGCCGGGCGGCTTGGCTTGCACCGTCGTCACCTCGGGCCCACCGAGTCCGACCGTCAACTTGAGATCCGTCAGCCGAGCCTGAACGAGGCGGGAAGACGGGTTGCCGCGGTACGTCATGACGAGTCGCGTTTCGCCCTGCATCGGCTTCCATTGCGGCGTGATTTCGAGCGGGGTGTATTCGGCGGCACGGGCTTCGCTGATGTAAACCTGGTACTTGAACAAGGTCGGTCCTTTGCCGGACGAGGCGTGCGCAAGCGCGCCGAGGTCGAGGAGGTACTCGCCGGGCGTGTTGGGGTACTGGGAAAGGTAGCGCGGGTTGGGCGCGACCTTGTCGAGCTGTTCGAATGCGTCGAGGCGGATATGCAGCGGCGGTTGCGAGGCGAGCGACGCGGCATCGTTGAGCGTGAGCGAGACTTCGCCCGTGATCATGGCGCGTTGAACCGAGCCGGCCTTGATGACGGCGCTAATGGACTCGACAAACGAAGCACGCAAGCCTGCGCCGGGCGTCGTGGAAGCCTCGAACGGATTCGCCGAGACGGAAATAGGGGACGCGGTCATTTCCCCGGCGGCCTGACGTTCCTTGCGTACGACCTCGCCGAGACTGGCCTCATCATCCACACGGTCGAGCGCGCCAAACATGGTATTCCTGACGTCCCGTCGTCCGCGCATCGTCGACGCGCGTTTCGGACCCTGGCCCGACTGAAGCGTCGACTGCATCTTGGCGAGCGCCGCGGCCCGATCCGCCTCGGATTCCGTGATCGGTGCCGGCGCGAGCGCAAGCGAGGCAAACTTGGGCGCCGTCATCGCCGGACCCGTCGCCGCCGGCGCCGCCTCGAGCGGAGACTCGACCCTGGCCGTCGACTCGCGCAACTGCTCCTCATAATCATCATCCATCAGATTCCTCGGGCCACGCTCCCACGGCGCATCCCCGCGATCCGGCGGCGGGAGGCTGAATCCCTCGTGGTCGACGTGGCGTCCATCATCGTCGAGCGGCGTCGCGAGCGCAGGCGTGAACGACGGCGCACGCTGCGGCCCATCCGACCCGGCCCGCCCGCGCGCAGGACTGTGCACGATCGAGTTCTTCCTGCCGAATTTGGACTTTAACGTACTGGCAAATCCTCCTCCTCCTCCTCCTGCCGTATTCGACGCCGCCGGATTCGACCGGACGGACCCGGCATCCGATTGCATCGTCGGTCGACGCATCGGCTCCGCCCTCACCGCCGGCTGCTGCCCCTCCCTCGCCCCGCCGAATCTCTCCAAGGCCATGCCCCGGACCGTCTCCTCGGGCTCCCACGCCAAGACACGCATCATCCCCAACTGACTCGCCTCGGCCCGACGATTGCCCATATCCGCCTGCGCCGTCTCCCACTTGACGGCGAGCTCCTTGACCCTGACGGCACGGTCCAGCGTCACACGTTGATGCAGCGTGACAAACTCGGGCACGAGCGAGGCCGACATCTCCCGCTGCAAGTCGGCCGCCTCTTGCTGCGCCGCCAGCAACTTGGGCCCGCCCTTTTTCTGCGCCTTGGTGGTTTTCGCGAGCGCGGATTCGTACGATTTCAGGGTGCGTTCGAGCCGGTCCGATGCGGCGGCGGGGAGCGCGGGCAGTTGACGAAGCGGGTCGGCGTAGTCGTGCGTGAGGAAGGCGGCGTAGTCTGTGTGGGATTTGATAGTCTACGAGGGCGGGGCGCCAGTCAGCGAGGATGAAAGGGGGAGCGGTGACGAATGATGCAGGAAAGGGAGATTCGTCTGGTGCGGTGTGGCTCGAGGTGCCGATGCGCTGCCTGCCGCCGAGAGACGAAAGCGGGGGTCTACCATCTCGCGCTCGTCCGGGCATTCCGCTACTCGCCAAGATAGCGCCCGGACGACTTCCTCTTCTCATCGCACTTTTCTTCCCATCCACTCCAAAACGCAAACGCCCTCACTCACCGATCCCAACTCGCCCACCGTGCGCTCCCAGACGACCGCCTCCCCTTCCCCGGCCTCGAATCCGGGATCGCCACCGTACTTGCGCATGACCTTTTGCAGGCCGGCCACATAGTCCTGCTCGACGTTGGCCCGTGCGCGCAAGTACTCGGCAAGGTGGTCCGTCGCGTGGGCGTGCTTTTGGGCGTGCGTGGAGAGCGCGGCGAGGACCGTCCGCGGCGGGAGGGCGTCGAGCTGGCGGGCCCACAGATCGCGCGGGAGTGTGTCTGACATGGCGGGGGTGTCGATGGGGGGAGGGCGACGATACGAGGGGACGAGAATGACGACGACGGTGTTGACCCCGTCCCCCCTTGTCGCGGGCGCACCCGCCCCCGCCCCGGGTGACGTCGATAAGCCCGCGCCCCTCGCTCTCCCCCCGCCCCGCCGCCCCCCAGCCCCCAGCCACCCGCCCCCAGCCATCCCCGCCATGAAGGTCTACTCGCTCTCCCTCCTCGCGCTCAACGCCGCCACGCCCGCGACATCCACCCTCCTCTGCCAGGTCAATGATCTCAGCAGCTTCAGCTTCTACCAGCGCGGCAGCGTCGGCGAGTTTATGGGATTCTTCACAAAGGTGCGCCGCGTACCGACCCATCTCCGCGCCATCCTCACCACTGACGCCCTTGCCCCCCCCCCCCCTGCCCCCCAGACCGTCGCCGAACGCACACAGCCCAACACCCCGGCCTCCATCGAGGAAAACTCGTACAAGGCGCATGTCTTCCGCACCTCGGCCCAACCGGGCAAACCGTCCCTGTGCGCCGTGATGATCACCGACATGGAGTACCCGCTCCGTCCGGCATTCAGCCTGCTCACCCGGATCCTCGACGAGAACGCTTCCCTCGGCACGACGACCACCGGAGGCGCGCCCTCGTCCTACCTCAACCCGGCCCCGAACCCGTCCACCACCGCCGCGGGCGGACTCTCCCCGGCCCAAAAGGGCAAACTCGAGGCGACGCTGCAGTCCTACCTGACGAAATACCAAGACCCTCGACAAGCGGACACGATCATGCGCGTCCAGGCCGAACTCGACGAGACCAAGGTCGTCCTGCACAAGACGATCGAGAGCGTGCTCGAGCGGGGCGAAAAGCTGGACAACTTGGTCGAGAGGAGTAATGCGTTGAGCGCGCAGAGCAAGATGTTTTACAAGACGGCTAAAAAGGTAAATCGTCCGTCCCCGCATCCCCTTTTCGCACCCCTTCGTTCCCGAGTCTGGCGCTGACGGCGTCTCGTTCACAGCAAAACTCGTGCTGCGTCCTCATGTAACAGCCCCGGACCCCCGGTCATCCTCGTTCCTTTTGGCCACGGCACCCCGTATCATCGCTATAATTCTCCTCAAGGTGACACGCACACGCACACGAACGATTGGAACACTCTGTATATGAAATACCATACCCATCGAGCGCGCGTGAAAGAACATTTGGGGGATTCCCTCATTCGCCGCGGATCGCCTCTCAGGCTGCCACGGTATTATCCCGTTCCTAGTCTCTGGGGCGACTTCATGATCCCTTCTCCGCCAGACGTATCCCTTCCCTGCTCACCACGTCCCAGACGCATCGCTAGCACACGCATCTTACCCCACGGACCGCTCACGAACGGTCATCTCATCCTGACAGTCCCAGCACGCGCGCCGCATGGGAGAGATCCACGGGATAGCCGGCGAGTAGGACGTGCAGTCCGCACGTCGTCCAAAAGGAACATAGCATGCCATGGTATTTCGCATCCCCTCAACTGACTCGGACCCGCGCGCACGCGCGGGTGTGGCGTGGTCCGCGCGGGTGGTCGAAGATCGGGGAGCGAAAGAGATCGTTTGAAGGGGCCGACCCCGAAACATTGATGGTCGTGGCTTCCGCGGGCGCATGGATTCCTTGTGACGATGGGTTCGTTCAGGAAAGCAGGTCCCGGAAAGAATTCCCTCAGAGATGACGAAGAAGGGAGCACGCGCCAGCAGATCCTGACGCCGTCGCCGCGAGCATATGAGCAATGTTTCACCCATTAACGTCCCGTGCTGAAGAGGTGCGTGTAAAAGGCAGAGAAAGACCGTCGTACGGACTCATGATTGAGGAGGATCCCTTGCCCGGGCGGTCGTTGGAAAGGGGCTTCGCGGATGGGATGCTATGAGGTGGCGACGTGGATCGGCCGACAGCTATGATCGCGCGCACGAGCCCGCATCAACGTCTTGCAGTGACGCGAGCCCCGGGCCGTTTATCGTGGCGACACCCGCCGCGAGGTGTCTGCGGGTTGATGGGGTCTCCTGATGGAGGGTATGGTCCGAGGGTCGGCAGCAGGTGAGGCGAGGCCGTCGACGCACGCGACTATCCTGGTTCAATAAGGGTCCCTCTTGAGCGGCCGGCTTGCACGTGCGGTACGATGGTCTCTGGACTTGTAACTTCGAATACCCCAGACAGCATCTCGGCTGATCGACGGCGTTGGGAGAATGCGACGGAACAAACGATGAGCAGACCTGTCCGAGCACGCAGCTGATCCCATCATGCAGTGATCGAGATAGTCGCGTTGCCATCGATGGCGCTGCATGCCGTCTAGTGCTCTCCACAAGCGAATCCAGAGGCCAGACCGCTCGGGCTTCAATGTCGACTTTGTCTTGCCATGATCCTGTGAAAGCGATCCACTAGCTTTCCCAGCATCCGGATTTTGCACACATTGTCACCTCGGTCGCGATTTCTTTCCCATTCATTGACGGCCGACTTGGCTCGAAGAGAACGCTTGTGCAGTACGATCGATGGCTACGTCAGGCCGAGGGACGACGGTAACGGCAATGTCGCGGCACGTTGAGGCTTAGCAGAATGTCTGATGTGCCTCGGCGCCAGAGGTTCCCGCACGGTTTCAAAGTGCCTCTCGAGCCAAGTCACCGATGAGAGGGATACGGCCATTCGACGCAATGCAGATGGCCCGTCTATAGCCTCATGGATCATCGCATGAGCCCTGCCAGCTAACCTGCCATTTCCCAGCCTTACCGACAGCCGGGACCGAGCACACGCTACCCTGCGATAGGGTCCATAACGCAATCGGTAACTTGTTGCCTAAAGAGATTCATAAAATATCGTAACATCGCGAGTACAGAACATGCTCTCAGCCACAGTAAGCTTTCCAGACCAGAAAAAGCACCGGCTGAGAGCTTATTCGAGGCCTCCGCAGGCTTCTGTGACCAAGTACGTCACCTCGGTACACGCATAGGCTGTTTCGCTATCGGTCTTATATATCAGCATTTCCTTACGACATGGCACAGAAAAGGCAGATCCAGTAGTGTACACGCTCGATTCATGTCGGTGAAAAAGCCGAGTGGATCAACAGCTGGACCGGCCAAATGAATTGGGCAGTTCGGGCATGGTCTTGACGTGACGACGCATCAATTAGTACGAGAGAGTTGCGTATGCCGACTTTCTACCGAGTCCGTCGGTCCGGATCCGTCGGGCTTTCGCAACTTGGGTCACTGGCGCGGCGCGAACTGCGGAGCTAGATGATAGCTGGGGGAGAACTGCGAAGAGGAGACAAGGCGGCGGAAGGCCCATGATATCGATGAAATGACATCTTGCCACGGGCCCAGCCAAGTCGACTTATCCGATGCTTAGAAGCTCTCAGGTGTCACTAACGGTGTGGCGGACATATGTCTGGTGATGGGACGTTCAAGGGGGACAAGGGCACGAGGGCTGGCTTCAGTAGGAATCGCTGTTGAATAGCAGGGCGACGTGGATAGCAACCCGGATGGTATACCTAGGCGAGTCAGGCACATAGTTAAATCTGTAAAACCAGCTGTGAGACCAAGCAGCCCTGCCTTCTAACGTCTGGCGACCGAGTTGCTTTCAAGCTTCAGGCATGTACAGCTTTTTACAAAATCGAATCAACATTTTTGCAAGGCTTCTCGATCTCTCGCTGATCTTAAAGAAACTTCTGCAGCTTGTTCGACTGTCTGTCTAGCTGTCTGTCATTGAATCGCCAGGTTCACGGCATGTGGTCGTCCAGATATCCCGAGCCCTTTTCCAACGCGCCTTTGCAGACAGAGATGCATATATACGATACGGGCTCAAAGAGCTTATTGAGGGAAGCTGTGAGGGGTTCCTCTGGAGCAGAATCGACTCCCGTGATCGTGATCATGTCGTAGATACATTTTTGGGTCAAGGCCGCTTTAGTGAGTACGAGACATCGATCGGATATCGCAATGTGGCGTATTTCCACAAACGGCATGAAGCTTTACAGTGACAGACCTACAGTCGCGCTTAGCGCCGCTAGATTCCGATGTACGTTACTTCCCCAGACGTTACGTACATCGGCAAATACCTTGTAGATCTTGTTCAGCTGCTCATTTAGCTTCTCTACATGAAGAGCCAGCTGATCATCTGAAGAGCCCTATCAGCTATCCCAAAAGTGATCTTGATCCTGAACCCAGACGACCGTCGAGGGCGAGCCAAGGCAGATCTCGAGCGAAATTTCAAGGAAAGTGAGCCATTGACCGCTTGCTGGAGATTCATACCGCTGGATCGACCCATGCGTCAGTCCGAACGGTGTTCCTACCTTCCGGGCTGGAAGACCAGGTTTCAGAACTCGGACAAGTACTACGAGCCGCAGGCCGATCCCTCCCATTCATCAGCTCATTCATCTGTACCACAAGGCGTACCTCTATGTGCACAACCGTCGATTAGACGTTCGCAGGAATTCGGAAAGATCCATCATTCGATCACCGTGCCGATTTTAGTTTGGATTTAATTTCATACCGATCGGACTGTATGTTATTGTTATACCGCCACACTTTCCCATGAGCTGTTGTGATCACTGAGCATCCCCTGAATCCTGATGTTGTATCGCCCAGAGAAGGCGGGGGTATAGAGGGGGTCTTTGAGCGGCGTGAACGCTCCGCCTTATCGAACCACCACGCCTGGGAGGCGAAAGCGTTCGTGCGGTTCCTGCATACTAAACAAGGCCCGTCAAGACGATACAAGCCGAGGGAACGACCGTGATGTGAATGAGGTAACAGTCAGATGGCTAGCTTTCGCCCAAGAGACTAGAAGAGAGCAAGACGTGATTACAGCGGCACGTTCATAGAACCGCCACAGTGCGGGTTGATACGTAACATCGGCAATAGCGGTCGTCACCTTCGCGACAAGGCCTCGACCTTTTTGTCGAATATGCCCAACCAAGTTGAAATATACGCAGATTATCAAATTGATAATGGGTTCCTCAGACTGGGATACCGGCAAGCTTGACAAGGGGTTCAGCGTTCACTTGCGCAGGCAGTGCCCT
Source organism: Naganishia sp. PG3902-1 (assembly GCA_023628075.1). NCBI lineage: Eukaryota > Fungi > Basidiomycota > Tremellomycetes > Filobasidiales > Filobasidiaceae > Naganishia > Naganishia sp. PG3902-1. The sequence continues at coordinate 53,435 of JAMALH010000033.1, forward strand.
AGTCGTCAGGGAGAAGCGACAAGCAAGCTCATCCATTGACTGAGTAATCCGTACGTGAGTGGAACATCCCGACGCACCGCTGAACCGCGGTATTCAAGGAAAGCGCGCGCCAAGCAAATCGTGTGGGGGTATTGAAATGGCGTCGATTGTATCTGTATTTGGAACAGCATGGAACGCCTACAGAGATCTCGAAGCATTCTATGGAAATCAGCTCTTTCAATCACCTGGACATGGTAGATTCCGCAGCGAACGGTGACAGATGGTGACAGACGATTGTACCCATGTCAGCCTGAGAGAACGTCAGAATGATTTGAGGACGGTCAGATCAGCTGACCTGTCATCCATCAGGAGCTTATTGCTTGCGCTTGTTCACTCCTGGATAGCGCTCTTGATGCAGTGGAAAATGTATTTTGGCGGGATGCTGGATCTCTTCCGCTACGCAGCTTGCTAGGCTACCCTGTGATTCCCAGACTGACTGCTCCGACGGTCCTCAGGACCCGATGTCGCCAGCAGGCGAGCATCCCCATTCGGGTAGCTACATGGGTTGCCAAATCTTCTTCCATGGGTACTATGGCCAGCTGTATCGCCAGCACTAATGGCTCCCGGATCCCGCGGTATCTCTTACAGCAAGGATGGCTAGTGATAGATTGGGAATGGGACAACCTGCCGAGAAGAAAGCGTTTCCCTTGCGCCGTGCGAGCAATAGCTAATGGAAGGAGCTAGCGCTGGCGAGACTGAGCAGCAGCAGATCAGCGCCAGGCGCTGGCAGTTGCGCAGGTAAACAGCTTTTGGTGACGAGCGGGAAACGGCTGACGAGGGCGGAAGGAGCTGCAGGGGGGCACACCGACGATGACGGATAGCTTTCGATGACTACCCTCTTTGAAAATGATCGGACGGATGCAAAGCGCTTCGTACCTGTGTTTCAGCCCCCACCGCGCTAAAAGAGGGAGAGAGAGCTCATCCGCTTGCAGCTTCGCGGAATAGCTCACGGAATATCATTAACTGGTCACTCGTCGCTGTATCTCGCCAGCTGCACGGGTGTACCCCTCGACCCTGCGCGAGATCTGGGCCACGACAGCTGTGCATGTACACCGCGCAGCGTCCAAGCGACGAGGCGGTCAGCGACAGTGAGACCAGGCAGCGTCCGACGCGCAACCCGCTGCGCCCCAGCTCGCCCTGGGATGGGTAGATGGTTCCAATATCGATGACATCCAGTCATGCAATGAAATAAATGCTTCTAGCCCCATCCCACGGCACACCGCCTGCAGCCCATACACTCGTCCCATGCCCGGGCATCAGGCAGGCCGTGATAGGGAGAAAGCTTACCGAAACTGTCTGCTGGATTCGCATTCGCGTCAACACCTCGACCTGGACGGCTAGCTGCCCTCTCGTTGGATCTGGCGCATCCCGCAGGTGAATCTCGCATCGTCCCCGTCTCTCGGGCAACGTCTCTTTGGGAAAAACGACACACCCCGATCGGGCAAGGGATCTGTCCGCGTGCGATAGCGCTCGAGCGAATCAGCAAAAGTGAGTCGGACGATATGAATCACGTCAGGTCACGCTCGTCCACTTGCCCTATAATCACATCCTATCTAAACTCATCGCCGGATCGTGTTTCCAGTTATCGCTTGCTGTCGCCCTCCATCGCATCCTCTCATCCGATTCAATGCCATTATCCGGACATTCCACCAAAGTTGCACGCCGTAAGCACGTTGATATATAGATTGCCATCGGCAACGTCACGCTGATCCGCATCCCAGTCCACGAACCAGCCATGACAGACAGAGACATCCACCCATCCCGCACAGACCTCGCCTATCCCTCGGGCCCGTCGTCCTATCCAGAGGATCCTGCACACCGCTACAGTCCCTCGAGTATGACATACGACAGGCCTCGCTCAGGCGAACGTCAGCGTCCAATAATGCTGACAGCACCCAGCTTGAACCGTCGTGCGACCGACATGGAGGGACATCCTTATCACCGACCGATGCAATCAGAGATCGTACCGACACGTTACGGCGGCTACTCGAGTCACAATCCGACGCACATCATGCAGAGCGTCGAGTCTGCCGCGACGAAATCCAACAAGACGAGACGCCGAGAGGCATGGCAGATTGACATTCTCGAGGCCTTTTATCGACACGTAAGTCGCGCCTCCCCTCCCCTCCTCCAAGACCGTCCGCTGACCGCTCGCCCACAGAAACACATGCCAGACAAGTCGGAAAAGGAGATGCTCGCGGCGCGGATCAACGATAACCTGAAATACGTCAACATCTGGTTCCAGAACCGCCGACAGGCCGCGCAGAAAAAGGGCGAACTGCGGCCGCGCGAGACGTACGAGCATTGGCGGACGCGACGACGCGGCGGATCGTACGATGGTTTCCCGACGCCGCCGGAACACGCCCTGGCCTCGTCCTCGTCGTCCTACTTTGGCCAAAGCTATCCCCCGCCGATGATGCATCCGCTCGTCACCCCGGGCGAAGAAGATCGACGGCTGTCGCCCACGACCCACATGCCAGTTTCACCCCACGGCGGTGCCACCGTTTCGCCCTTTGCGTTCCCGCTCGCCCTGCCTCTTCGACCTGCTTACGACGCGCCTCGGTACCCGCAGGAATACGAACGCAACGATGAACGGTCCATCTACACACCTCCCTACTCATCCGGCGGCCCTCCTCCGCTCCCGCGCGCGGCGCCGCCCGTGTACGCCCGTGACCTGCCTCCGATCGAACGCAGCGCGACCATGCGCCGGGAAGTACCAGCACCACCCACCTTCGGCGGTTTCGGCGTCGACCGACGCCGTTCGCTCGATCGCAAGCTTCCCGCGATGCCCATCCTCGAGGCTCCCAACTCGGGCTCGACGGCGAGTTCAGCACTGCCTTCCCCTCGCAAGGAGTCACTGACGAGCGAGGGATCCTCGTGCGGCCAGGCGTCCTCGTCCTCGGTCAAGGAACGTTCGCCGCCATCCGATCTCAAGCTACCGCCCATCACGAGTCTCCTTCCCGACGACATGTCGGATCACATCGCGTGGACGAGCGCCATGCGTAACAGGCGCCTATAACAATCAGCCCCCGACGGACATTATGCGTACCCAGAGACACAACGTTGTATGCGACCTATGCAATGCATCTATACCCCATGGCTATCTATCCCCTATCTCTGGTCGCCCTGTGCCTGACCTCCATAATATGCACCCCACTGATTCCCCGCCTGTTGGTAATGCGCCGCTGCCGCCGCTGGATCCTGCACGCCCCATCCCGCCTGTGCCGCCGCTGCCGACACGTCTGGTGTCGCCGCCGGTTGTCCCGCAACCCCGGCGCCGCCGGCACTGTAGTCGTAACCCGGGTAATATTGTCCATAGTTTTGCGGCATGCCATACATTGGCTGTGCCTACTCGAGTCAGCAAAGCGTTTACGACAAAGTGAACAAGTTGGACTCACCATCGGTGTGTACCCCATCATGCCCATCCCCATTCCGCCGGGCTGCTGCATCCCGCCCACGGGCGACATGACCCCCATCGGCGAGGCGCCCAGTGCGACCGCCGTGCCCGCGCCCGCGCCCTCCCGATCCTTGCCCCATGAACACTTGATTGGGCGACCGTGAACCTGGTAATTCTGCAAGTTGCAGATCGCCTGTGCCGCATGTTCATGCGTGTCGAGCTTGACAAACGCAAAGCCGCGGTCGGCTTGCATGCGGATTTCCACAATGTAGCCGTAGCCCTGCGCAGCAAGGTTAACAATGCCCCACGGATCAGACGCCCACACCGACCGACTTGCCTGGAAGAGCGGGATCAAGTCCTGCTGCGTCGAGTAAGGGATCAAATTGCCGACGTAGACTGTCGTATTGAATGCCGGCGTCTGCGCCACAATCGTCTCATAGTCGTTTGCCGCTGCGTACCCGCCCGCCATGGGCGGCGGCATCCCGCCACCGACGCCCGCGAAACCCATCGGCACGCTCGGTCCGACCGCGCTCGATCCGATGCCGATTCCACTACTCATTCCTGCTGGGCCACCACCCCCACCCCCACCACCGCCGCCAGCGCCACCGAATCCCCCGGGCCCGCCTCGTCCGCCCGTTTGCGTCTTTTGATTTGCCCAGTTGACCCGAATCGCGCGTGATCCCAGCCATTCGCCATTCATCGTCGCGATCGCCTGTTCCGCATCGGCCTTTTCCCTACATCGACATCAGCCTCGACCACACCGCCTGCCTGGACCGGGCGCGCTAGAAACCCCACTCACCTAAACGCCAAGAACCCATACCCGCGCGATTTCCCCGAATTCATATCCCACATCACGCGCGCCTCGCTCAGCGTGCCAAACGCCGCAAACGCCTTGCCCAACGCCTCGTCATTCACCTCGGGCGACAAATCCCCGACAAACACATGGAAATGATTCTGCGTATCCTCCCGCGCGCCTCCGCCTACACCTCCGCCGCCGGCGCCGCCGACGCCCGTATTCTGGTACGCCCAATTCACGCGGATCTCGGTATCGAATATCTTGCGTCCGTTGAGCGTATTGAGCGCCTGCTCGGCCGCGCGCATGTCATTGTATTCGACAAAGCCAAAGTTGAGGCCGCCGTGCGTGTAGTTGCGATCAGGGATGATTTTCGCGTTGGCGACGGGGCCGGCGACGGCGAAGATGTCGGCGAGGACTGGACATGAAGGACTGTCAGCATCGGGAATGGGAAGCATATCGACAAGTCGACAGATCTCGGGCGGTCTGCACCATGCCATTGTAGGGCATCCCGCGGAAATAGCTTGGGAACGGCCTCACCGCATCCCCGCTCGATGAATTCCCTCTTGACGCACTGTCACACATTTCATCCATGGCGAAAGTCCTCGCTCTGCCTGCGCTGAGCCTCATTGCGGAGAATTCGGGGAGCTCAAGGGGGATCCGTTACTTGCGTCCCCTTTGTGTCGAGAATGCTGCTCCCCTCCGCTCGGAACGTCGTCCCTTCCGCCTCGTCCCCGCTTCAAGTGACTGTCCACGCCATCATCAGGATCCTCTGCTCCATTGCGACACGTCCCCAAAGCCCGGCCATCAACGAACGACATGCAGCCCATCCCTCATCGTCCCCACCCACTCCCCCTGTCACGCGCGCGCACTCACTCTGCTCATTCACCCGTGGACTCAAATTCCCCACATAGAGATGCGCCCTTTTCTGCTGCTCCGCCATCGTGCCCTGTACCGCTCCCGGCTGGGACGGCGTGCCTTTGGTCGACGAGGAGCTCATCATGGCGAATCCGTTGATTTGCGGTGGGGCGGAGATGGTCGCGCCCGAGGATGGTTCTGTCGAGGTGCCGGTGGATGGTGTGGGCATTGCTCTGCGTGGTGTCGTGTGCGGCGATGGGTGGATGGAGGGAGGGAGGGAGGATGTGCCGCACTGAACTGACCTGACCTGAAGTGAACTCTCCAGCCCAGTGGATGCCCTCGCCGCGCCAGAGTTGGCCATCCCGGCCGCCGAGAGAAAACCAGCCGGCGATCGGGCGCGTGGTTTCACCTCAACTCGCGCACCACCCACACTCCACGCCCCGTCGCCCCCTCGGTCTCCCTCCACCAGCCATGTCCTCGTCTCGCGGAAAGGTACGCCCCTGTCCAGACCCTGCCCCATCTGCGCACCCACATACCCCCCACCCATCCCGCAGACAGCCCTCGGCTTCGCACGCACATGGCACGCCGTCTCCGCCAAGGACCGGACCCTGGGCCACCTCGCCTCGCGCATCGCCTGGGTCCTGCAGGGGAAACACAAGCCATTCTATGATCCCGCTGGTACGCCCGCCCCCCCTTCTTTCCCCCTTTGCCCGCCTGTTGACGGTCTTTTTCCCCTCGCCTCGCGCGCCGTCAGTGGACGCCGGAGACTACGTGACAGTTACCGACGCACTCGACGTCCACCTTTCCGGAAAGAAAGCGACCGACAAGGTCTACGTCTCGCATTCCGGCTTCATGGGCGGGCTCAAGGAGGTCCCGATCGGGCGGATGAGGGAGAGGCGGCCAGAGGAGGTGAGTGTGTGTGTGTTTTGCGCGCGCCCTTGCCGGGTTCTCGTGTGGGATCGGGTGTTTGGCGAGTGATGCGTGCAGTGCCAGCTCGACGGAAATTCGGGGCTACATACGTTAAAACAGTCACCCTCCACGACCAATCATCACATGACCTCTGTCAAAAAGGTTTCTGTACGCAAATCGCCTCCGGTCAGCGCCCATCGACGTGCGCATGTCCGGTCGTCATAGGTAGACCAAGAAGGCATCGTGCGGAACGAGAGATGATCACGATGGACATGCAACGCAAGGGCCATCGTGGCGGATCGAGATGTGTGTGTGTTAAGGGGGGGGCGGGGGCGGGGGGGGCGCGATCGCCCTTCGTTCGTAGCGAACGGAGGGCTTCGCTGCCTGCGGGAATCACGGCTAGGGAACGCCAAAACTCTGCGCGCGGTCTCGTGAAGCCATACACGGCATGCCAGCGTCCAGGAGATCAGCCTCGTCATGGCGTGTCCGGAAACCCCCCTTTCACCCACGTCCCCCATCTGCATCGACGCGCCCGAATTCCCCCGCGTTTCTTCTCCTTTTCACCGTCCATGCCTCCACCCCGCTCACGCTTACTAACCCTCCCCGTTCCCCTTCCCCATCCCAGATAATCCGGAAAGCCGTCTCCTCGATGCTCCCCAAAAATACATTCCGCCAGCGCCGGCTCGACCGTCTCAAGATCTTCAAGGGCGAGGAGAACCCGTACGCCGGCAACGTCGTCCGCGTTTTCCGTGGGGAGACGCCGCCGCCGCCGAGGAGGGAGGGGGAAGAACGGGCGTGAGGATGCGCGCGGGGCGGGGCGGGGCGTTTTGTGTGATATGATATGTCGTTCCTGGATACGAGTGATGCGCGCGGGAGTGTGCGCGGGCCGTGTGTCGCGCGCGTGCATCCTCGTCGTCATGAAACGGCGCACTGCCTCGGCTAGGATCTTCACGGCGTGTCGCTTTCGCGGACGGGCAGACCCCGCGAGTAGGTTGTAAGCAAGGCGCGCGGTTCAATCAGGGCGGATCTCTCGATCCCCATCCCCGTCATGCAAGTCATGCGCGCACCAGCATCACGCCCGGTGAGAAACACACGACGTCCCTTTGGTGACTTGAAGCAATATACATGCCCTCATTCGAGATCTTGACCGACTACACGCACGGTCCACCGCATGGCGCCTCGCATGAGTCAATCGTGAGCTAATCATGGAACAGTCGAGCGAACCGCTGCCGCGACCTGGCCGCTTCGGACATGCACGATCGCTTGCACGACGGACGTGCGTTCACATATTCAGAGTGTTATCGTTATCCCGGCATAGAGTCCGAACGGTGGCATGGACAAGGTAGACCTCATCCAACGAGCTATTCAACGCCCGTTATGTAGAATTTCACAATCTGACTGAGAGTCTCTGCTATGGAAAGCTCCTAGACCGCTATCACCCGCTACGACCCCTGACCAGCCGCTTTTCCGCGCCGTCGATGACGCAAAGCCATGGGAACGGAAATACCCGCGGCACGAGATGGAGTCACATGAAGCGCGCCACGCGCCTCCACCTCGTCGGGGAACAGCCCAGGGCCACGATCCGATCCCACGCAAGCAAGCACGCGCCGGGATGATCGATGGATGGCTCGATGGATGGCATGGTGCAAGGCTGGTCGGGACATCTTCTATCCCCGATCGCCTGTGTACTGGGCCGATGACGATGGCACGCGACGCCCGTGGCTTGAATAGAGGAATGAAGGCGATCCTGTTGTCTATATAGTCCGACCGTGAGTATTCTCATTCGGATCGCTGCAAACACTCATTACGCACGCTATCACCATGAAGGTCGCCATCGCCCAGATCACCAGTATCCCCAATCCGGAACGTAACCTCCGGCTCTGTCGCCGGATTATCCAGAAATCCGTTGCCAAGGGCGCCGAACTCGTCGTTTTCCCCGAGAGTAGCGATGTCATCTTCGGTCCCGGGTGTAAAGGTGACGAGGAGCGAAAGGATTCGAAGCGGATCTTGGCGTTCGTGGACGGGATGAAGGAGGCTGCGAGGGAGAACCAAGTATGGGTGGTGTTTGGGACACATTTCCCAGTACGTTGCCGTGGCTCTGCGGACGCTAGAAGGCTGACCCCCCCTTGGCAGTGCGAAAAAGACGACACGATGTGGCGCAACAGCTGTTTCACGTACAACCCTTCCGGACAACTCGTCCACCGCTACGACAAGCTCCACCCATGCGAAGCCAAGCTGCCCGACATGGACGTCTCGGAATCCCAGACCTGTCTTCCCGGCGACGGCGCGCAACGGGGCCTGGACTTGCTCGAGATCACCGCGCGCGACGGCGAGACGTGGAAGTTTGGCGTGACGATCTGCTACGACATTCGGTATCCGCAGCTATTCACCTACCTCCGCGGGAAAGGTGCGGAAGCGTTCATCATCTCGACGGCATGGTTCCCGACGACACGACGGCATTGGGATCCGCTCTTGACGACGCGCGCGATCGATAATCAGGCGTATGCGATCGCGCCGGCGCAGGTGGGCAGTCATCATGACGAGCGGGAAAGTCTGGGCGCGTCAGCGGTGGTGGATCCGTGGGGGGATAAGATTGTGCGGTTGCCGAGTATTGCGGATCGCAAGGATGGACAGAAGAAGACGAATGGCGAGATCAAGACCAAGGCGACGAACGGAACGTCGCCGAACGGCGCTGTCGAGGTTTCCGAGACATCGTATGCGCACAAGGGGAACGGAGTGACCGAGCACGCTCCCGCGGGCGATATCGAAGTCGGCAGCGACGGAGACTGGGACGATTTGGGCGACGATGAGGATGGGGGACCTGGTGTGGCGATCGGGTATGCGGTACTGCGCAAGGAAAAGGTGAAGGATTTGCGGGAGAAGGTGCCTGTGTGGGATAATCTTAGGCCCGAGGTGTATGGCGAGCCATGTGGCAAATGAGGGTAAGCCTGGGTCGGCCATATAGAATATTGGATGCTCTACATGCGCTCAAGTCGGGCGCGGGTGCTGCAGGCTGTCTACTGATGAGACGTGGTCCGGAATGTCAGGTCAAAGTGGGCGGAGAACGCTGTGCAACTGAGTTGACTGCTCTCTTGAGCGCCACCGGGCCTCGCAACCATGGTCTCCTCCCTGTGCGGCGTCCTCTGACTTCGCCAAGCACGAGAACTCTAGGACAATACGCAGGGTCTAGATTGCGGAAGCTGATTGACTCGCCACGCACAGACTCGCGTGTCTCCGCCAAGTGCCCCGCATTCCGAGGCGTTATCCTGGTTATCAGCAGAATGCCGTTTGTCCCGTCGCCGAGGATCATATAGCTTGATGGATCAGTAGAATACCCCATCCTATGCCATCACATCACGCTCGCTGCAGTCGCCCATCACCACCCGCAACCCACCATGCAGCCCACAAGTCCCCCATCATTCAGCCCAACAAGCCCACGCAGAGAATCCATCCGAGACAATGCAGCATTCCCGTCGCTCATGCCCATCGGTGAGACTCTGCCCTCGCCACCACAATACGAGAGGAACCTTCCGCCGGGACAACGTCGTCTTGGCGCAGAACCCATGTCAGGGCCATCCCGCGTCGTCGGGTTTCAGCCAATCACGCGTACAATCTCGGCGCAAGCAGAAGGAGCCACGACGAGCTACAGCGTTCGCTCGGCTTTGACATCTGCACGGCCGCCCGAGGTCAAGTCCGCGACGACGCTGAAAGAGCTCCACCCACCAATGGATGTCAACGATGACTTCAAGTACTTGCATATGGGCGACCGCAAGATGAAGGTCGTCATCACGCGCGGCGTTGGAAAGCCAGTTGGTCAGTTTGGCAAGGATCGAAGGGGAAAGCCGAGGAGTGTGCTTGTAGATTCCGTCGGAGGTAGAGTCGAGGGGTTCGTGGAAGTGGGCAAAGTTGATGCTTGTATCGGCCTGGATATGACTGTAAGTTTTCTGGCGGGCCTCGGGATTGTGCTGACACCTTGCAGATCGAGGCAGAATCCCTTTGCACTCAATACTATAATGGACACCCCTCCCTTCTCAACGGTCGACGTCTACTCAAACATCGCATCGAACTATTCAGCGCCGTCGCCGTGCCCAGTCCCAAAGGCAAGGGCAAAATGGTCCAATCGACAATCCCGCACAACACGACTTTTGCCTTTGGGCTTGATTTCCCGCAACATTGCGTGCTTGGAGAAGCGACGGACGGACCTGTACAGGATGACGAAGAGGACGAATGTACAAAGGAGAAATCAATGGCGGAATCATCATCCCTAGGCGCCCGAGCGATGGATATGGCACAGATCGTGCCCGGCCGACGACCTAGCATGCAAGAGAGAACCAGTACAGGCGGTGAGGATGCTGGACCATCGGGCGGGTTCTCGCCATCTTCGTGGAGAAGCCAGACGGAAAGCAAGTCCCCAAGCGGATTCAGCTTTGGCAAGATGTTCCGGCGCACGTCGTCGTCGGTCGTGCCGCAATCATCTTCACTCGCGCAATCGCCGGAACCAGAGGGACGAATAGGGTTCTTGCGAAGGCTCAGTACGGGTCATTCAGTGACGAGACCGGTATTGGATGAACAGTATGACTTGCCGCCGTCGATGAATCTATTGTTGGGCGATTTGCAAGCCGAAGTGCACTACAAGATCAAGTTCCGTTTGAAGAGATCAGGATTGCACTTTAACGATTCGTAAGTCCATCGTCTCGTATTTCAGCATGATCTGAATGTCCTCCAGGATCATCGTGAATACCTCTTACGAGCCTCTACATTCTGTTCAACTACTGGAGCGATTCACGCAGACTCCCAACGCCTCGGTCGATCCAGACTATCCGCAGTGGCAGACGATTGCGTTTGATGGCGGACACCAAGTCTCACACAAGGGCAAACACAAGCAGGACATCGGGGAACCAGGTGTACGGACCGAGGTATGTCTCTTCTACGACATGCGGACTTGACTGACGCCCAGCAGGTGACGATACCTTTTCCGATCCTTCTCGAAGCGCCTGCAGCGGGCAACAAAACCGCGCCTCTCCCCACCGTGGCGTTCCGTCTCCGCTTCCACTCATCGATGCCGCATCAGTTCCCCTTGCTCACGTTCGCGTCGCCGGAAACGTCGAATTGGCACATCCGATTCATCCGCTTGGCAACTATCAGGATCCACCACAAGGAGTTTGTGCGGACGTTGCCGCTCAGAGCGGTGTGGACGAGTGATGCTGGTGATCAGCAGGAGCAGCTGGAACGACAGATATCACAGTTGGTGGATCCAGAGAGCGCACATCGGGAGCCCCAAGAGCCTGAACATGTCGAAGACGTCCCGCCGGCGGATATCGCCGTCTTGCCACCAACTTTTGACGAAATCGACGCGGAAGCCGCCGCCATCGCTACCCCGCCCCCTGGATTCGCAGAGTCCTATGATTCCTCCTTGGGCCCGTTCGACCCCTTTCCGCCGGCACCCGCAGCTGAAGATGGAGAAGAGATCATCTATATCCGAGGCAAGGCGTCACTCTGTCGTAGCCAGTTCAAACACATTTTTGCGCCGACAAGGACGCCCGATGTCGTGCTCGAATACTTTTTGGAGATCATGATCACGCCCAAGGGCGGATCTGTCAAGGAGACATTTGCACCGCTCAAGGTGCGTTGTCCCGTCATATTTGAGAAAGTGTAGATGTAGAGTTGTCGGGATAGCTGAGAACAGTATGCCATGCGATATAACGTGGAATATCTTGCTTTGTCCAGCGACAATAGAACAATACGCGAACTCTGGGCCGATAGGGGTAATTGTTCCGATCGCTTTCCGAGGCATCAGCCTTTGCCGTTCATCAAAGTAACTTATCGCCGTCATCCTCTTCATCCTTCCCATACAGAAAAGCAGGACCTATGCAGCAAGTCGCCACCAGAATGCAGCACGCAGGTCTGTCTGACAGGCAACCAAACGATCTGAGGCAGGCATACGAGGCGCTTCTGGGTGAGTCGTCACCCCCTCGAAAGCCGGCTCCGCTCACACCCCATCAAGAATTGATCAAAGATGTCGACCGTAACCTCGACGAACTGAGACTCGAGACGGACCCCAAGAGGCCAGACATCCTTCCGGGAATCCCTCAGGCGATCCTACCCATCCTCCGACGCATCGTCGATCAAAGCCAGGCTTTCAGAACCGGTCTCCGTGGATCAGTGAAGGGAAAGGAGATGGGCAAGATGGGAGGTAGCGGTGGCAAAGGCGATGATGCGAGCAAGAAGAGACGACGGGAGAGTGCGACTGATCCGGAAAACGCGGCGGCGACCGCGGCGGGAAGACAGGCAATGAGGGATAAGCTGGATCAAGAAGGTGCGTGGGGCACCGCTGTTGGAGATGGAACTGACTTTCTTCAAGGCACCAATCTCTGGAATCGCACCCTGCTGATCAGCCGAGCCATCAAGACGGCCAAGGAAGCGCCGTACGATGCAAAGGACCGTTCTCGTATGCAACTGCGACAGGAGGCGTTCGCGAATTGGGATAAGCTGTTTGCACAATGCAAGTCGAGGCACTTTGATTCGTGCACAAGACTGACGCTGGATGTCCTAGGCAGATTTGCGGCATACGCATTAGTCCAAGTGTCGGGAGACGATCGCACAGATCCACGACGTATGCGGTCGTGGGCCTGCAGGAGGAATTCGCTGATCCATTTTCAGTGATTATGCGCAACCTGGAATTGGCGACGAAGACTTCAGTCGCTCTTTCTGGTGCGTTTCACGTCTACGTACAATGTCTATACGGTGTTGACGGCTTCACAGCCGCCAATGAGCAACAGGACGCGCGAGAAATCATCGGCATTGCAGCCGAGGTGAGTCGCGTTCCTCTTCCTGCTTCTGTTTCTGACGTCTTCCTTACAAGCTGGAGAACTCGCTTTCGAATATGCTGTTAGAAGGGTCGCACGGAGTGTCGGACGATTCTCTGCAGTCGCAAGAAGTCCGTCGTAACATTGTCGATTACTATCTGGCGAGGTGCACGCTGGTAAGTCAGGCAAAAGACACGCTGACTCTCGTTGACTCTGGCCAGGAAATGGACAGGGACAACGAGACTTTAGCGGGCACTCTGATGGAATCAGCAACAAGTACGAAACGCCCAAAGAGCTTGAACATCGCTGACAATCGCGCCAGATCACTGCATGGCTTCTGCTATCAGTGCCCGCAGTGTACGTCGACCAAGTTGAACGTATGGGAAACTAACGCTTCGCTTCGCAGATTCAAGCAGTGATTCGGAAATGCCTCGAGATTGGGCGTAGCCTTTTATCGCGCATACTGGATGGAAAGAGCAACGGCGAGAGAGACGTCGATAATGCATTGGCCGCAGTGGGCTGGTTGAGCAAAGGTCTGGAACTGCTGGACTCCAAACAAGGCACTGCACAAGTTGCCAAATCGATATCGCACCTCAAAGTACGCCAGAGAGCGGATCTGGAGCATTCGCTGATGACTCTACTCAGACGCCTCTAATGGAGAGCCTCGGTATGCTCGGGTGGTCCGGATGTTGCTAATGTGCACTGAGCCTGTGTAGCCAGGGCGTCCATACTTTCGGCCGACAAAGATGATCAAGCGTTGGATCGGGCACAGATCATCACCGACGATCTGCTAAGAAATACAAATCTATCGGTGAGTGTAACTGCCGGAGAACGCCACGCAATTACCGAACTCTCCGTCCACAGACAGATCGTCACCAGATTCAGTCCTTCCTAATGATAAACCTCGAGATCCTCCGTCAAAGGAAAGCCAGTAGTCAAGACATCGCCAAGAGTAAGTACGAGATTCACTTGACCTCGGTTTCTGATGGTCCGGTCAGTGCTGGAAAGAATCATCGACATGATCGACTGGCAAGACGAGGAGAATGTTACAAGGTAGGGAGGGAACTTGATCGTTTATCACTAAGTGCTGATCAGGATACAGAACTTTGGCAGATGTTGGTCACCCGTCTATGAAACCGTAAGTCGACCAATTGCGGTATCAATCCTCATGACCGAGCAGTTTGTCTTTGCAGAAAAGAAGCCATCGCCACCTACGCATACTTTCTACGAAATGCAACCAGGGATGCAGATGACTCTCGAAAGACGTATGTCGCCCAGATACTGCTGGCGTTCATTATCCTGCTACAAAAGCAGGAAGAACCCTTTACTCCCGCTCAAGAATTGCACAAAGTCCTAGATGGTAAGCGACTCGTCGTCGAGCGAACGTTTGGGTCTGACGATGCATAGATCTTGCAGCCGTGGACGATTGTCGCTTAGAGCCGTCTCAGGCTATCGCCACTACAACTGTGAGCAGCGAGAAGATACGCGTTTCGTGGTCTGACGCTGCGCAGATGATATGGAAGGTAGCAGACAGGCTATCGCAAATTGCCGGAGCCAAGGCCTTCGCAGCTCAATGGTGTGAGTCTGCTCATGTTGCAGCGCTTCCACACTGAGCGGTTCCCAGTCCTCGCGGGCGCACATCCGGTTTTCAGCAGATCCGCCGGGCCGAGGTCGAGCGACAAATGGCGGAGGTGAGATCGATCATTCTGATGCCATCTATGGCTCACCGCCACCGATAGACGTGCCGTCATATGCTATCTAGCGATCAAAGACTATGCAAAGGCTGAAGAACAACTATGGCAGTGCGACCCCGCAGATGCGGACACTGTGTATCTGCAATTCGCCCTGTCGCTGGCTACAGGCAAGTGAGATGACCAGCACTTGGGATTGGCTGTCTGATGTCGCGATGAATCAAAGACCAAGTGAATCAAGGTAAGCGCAGGTCCCTGGGTCATGCGCAATGCTCATCCCGATCCGCAAAGCTTGCGGATTCGCCAAGAAGCTCGGAAAGGCCTCGAATTGCTCTGACGCGCACCTTGCCCTGGCACTGTGAGTAGTTTCAGACGACGATATTCACAAGCCCTGAGCGTTAGTATGCGCAGGCAAAGTGCCGCTGAATCCCAACAAGGCGATGTAACCAAGACAGTGATGCGCGTGCTGCTGGCTTGTAAACCCATGGAGGCTCACCGGAACTCGAGCAACCTTGGGCTCATCAGGTGGGACACAAATATCGTGTCCTAACGTTATCTAATATTGCACAGAGCTCTCATTCGAATGTATCTCAGGGACATTGATAACAAGGCTTCTTTGACGTAAGTCTTTGACTCGTTGACATGCGAAAGTTAACGCGATCACAGCAAAGATACTATCGCAGAAATACTGGACTTGTATAGACAAGGTAGATCTTCTCCCTCAACCAGGGGGATAATCTTACACCCTACTCTTTTAGCGCTGGATATATGTCGCAAGCTGAAGTCCCAGGGTGATCTGGCGTTATATGCAAAGGACACGGCATGGTTTTACAAATCGCTGTACAATCTCTCCCTCGACGGTATGACTCGGTGGAAGCAAACGGAACATATCGTTGAGGGCTTTGCTGTGGCTGTGGAGGTGAGTGTCCAACTTGCCACAAAGATAGAGCTGACGCATTGGCAGATGATGGAAATGTACAAAAGTATTCCAGGTGCTGCGGTCGATCCCGACTTGACTCTTCAAATGGTTCGAGGGGCCCATGCGAGTCTTTGTGGCAATGGTAAGCCAATAGTCGTAAGCAAGCAGATCTGATAGCAGGTGCAGTATTTGCTGCCAGAGAGACCGAGGACGAATGTCTAAGAGTAGGTGACGACTACCGATTTGCGCCGTTATTAAAGTTGTACAGGCCAAGCTGTGGAGCACCGCCGAGGAACATCTTCAGCGCCTCAAGACCGCTATCAAGGAGGCTGCCACCGCGACACACACAAAGGCTGTTCGCGATATCCAGTTGCATGCATACATCCTCGAAGTCGAGATCCTCGGCAGACTCAAGCGATTCGATGAAATCCAGCAAGCACTCGAGGCAAGTCATGCTTGTCACCGATCATTCAGTCGGGATCTGATAGCTACCATGGTTGCTAGAATATCCAAGACGAAACGATTCCGATGCAAGTCTGCGAGGCTGTCGCAGATCTCAGCGTGAGTCGATGATGTGCGCACTGAACCAACTGACCAGTCTTCGTAGTTCCAGACAGGACTTCCAGTCAAAGGTAGGGCGGGTGCATATGCAAGACGCCTGAGTCTGAGCTATCTACAGTCACGTACGCCTTGCAGCAACTCGCATTGAAGATCGCCTTCAAGGCGAACAACGCCTTTGATATCCTAAGGTACGTCATTCCACGTCGCGCGCTACGATTGCACTGATGTGTTTCATAGATGGTCGCGGTCCATTATCGAGCTATTGATACACCGACACGACGGCGATGATCTGGAGAACGCGCTGGATCACCTCCAAAAGGCGAGAGCAGTGGCGGAGGATCGCAAAGCCGAGGTGGGGTTCCATTGGCGCTGTATCTGATGCGAGCTCTTGCTGATGATCTGGACAAGGTACGCGACTCTGACGAATTGGAATGGCTGATGGCGACGAGCTGGAACCAAGGCTTGGATCTCCTTCAGTCAGTATATCCCCGAACCGAGGATTCCTTCCGCTGAACGCAATGCAGCCTCTCCAACGCGAATGCTCAAGCCAAGGTGTGGCTGGAAACCGCGATGGGTTTCTGTTCGCTTGTCAAGCAGGGCAAGGAGCGGATGAAACATGTGAGTGTTATATTTCGACGGAAGCGACCTTTTGCTGAGACTCTCGACAAAATAGATGCGCAAAATCTACGAGTAGGTACGGAGCGTCTTCCGGGAAGCCCCTGCTGATCCAACGAAACAGTAATGCATTGGCGAGGCAATGAGCGACTGACCCCATGCTCTCAACGAAGGGACAGACGGATCCACACGGAATCCGTGCTCCCTGGTTCGGGGAAGCCGTATCCGAGAGACGATTGAAGCATTCTCCTGTCATGGAAGAACATGCGAGCGGGAAGCTGAGATGCAATCATAGCTTTGAGGAGTCGCGGTGCTAGAATGACCGATACGTAGTCTAGTCGGCGGGAGTGAGGGTAGATCAACGGATAGCGAAAGGCAGAATTGAGGTCGGCTTCGTGTCTCATCATGACCATTCTCATTCCGTACGATGGGGTACTGAAGGTGAAGCAGCCATCAAAGCTAGGAGGCTTCCGGCACTCTCCAAGAGCAAAAACTGCTACACGCGGGAAGCCCTGCATCGTAAACGTGCGGCACTCGTGCGTGCTCGGCGGAAAGAGCACGGTCGTGTGTTGCTTGTGCCGCGATGGGTGCTGCGGGTCGCTCAGCCCCATGAGGATGTGGAACTTGTTGCACGGGTCTCCGGCGCCGAAGATTCACTCTGAGAAAGCGGGCGGGAGGAACGTTGATATGATCTCGCTTCTCCACTTTGCCCATTTTTGATTGCTGCAATCATACGGCTTTTCTCATGCAACTTGTGGCACCTCCCTTGCTACTTGCGTCGAATAAGCCTGCGCGCGTCAGCAACATGCGCACAGATTCAGGGAGATCGACTGGGATGAAGACGGCGTGGAAGTTTGTTGCTGAATCAAATAGCATCGTCAAGACATTCATCTACAACGACACGACCCAATTCTGCCTGCATCCCTAACCAGAGACGGCGCTTTACAAAGCGGGGTTCTTGGTTCCGGGCTCGAAGGTGTAGGTCAGACTGCAAATCAACGATCAGCACCTCATCCCATAACGCGTCGCCTCGAGCATCTACTCACCCGCACTTTCCGCACGACTGCCTGTCCTTGTGCCAAGCCATGAAGACACCGGCACCACAGGTGGGCTGGGGGCATTCTCGTCGCAATCGCTTGATGCCGCCCTCCGAGTCGACCTTGTAGTACTTGAGGATGGCCATCTTGACCTTCTTCCTCTTGTGCTTGATCTTCTTGGGGGTGGTCTACAGGCACGCCAGAGAGTGGCGATAAGACATCTTTCACGCGACAAGGCCAAGCGCGTCTACTTACGTAGTTCTTCTTCTTCCTCTTCTTACCACCACCTCGCAACCTCAAGACCAAGTGCAAGGTCGACTCCTTCTGGATGTTGTAGTCCGAAAGGGTTCGACCATCCTCGAGCTGCTTGCCGGCGAAGATCAATCGCTGCTGGTCAGGGGGGATACCCTCCTTGTCCTGGATCTTGGACTTGACGTTGTCGATCGTGTCCGAGGACTCGACCTCGAGGGTGATGGTCTTACCCGTGAGGCTGGATCCCACATCAGCATATCATCCCCGACGAAAACGAAAGGAGCGTGACCTACGTCTTGACGAAAATTTGCATCTTGACGATGGAGGTTCTTTCTATCCAACAAATGGAGTCCTGGAAAGAAAAAGACGTTAAGCACCGAAGCACGTTTGCGGCGGGGCGGGCGGGCGTCGGCGTACCTAGAGCAAGAACGCTTGGAGAGCCAAACCGGAGCCGGCGTCGACGGCGAGACGAGAGATGGTGACTTGAGCATGAGACACAGTGGCGGCTCGTCGCCGCGGAGAATCAGGTGTCCAGCGCCAGAGTGCCCGCAGCGGAAGCGCGAGGTAAGCGCATTCCTTGCCTTTTCCTCTACACGCGCGTGTAGGGAAAAGCAGAAATCCCCACTCTGGCCAATTGGTCTGGCTTAGTCAGCTCTCGTGTACGGGGTCTCCAGTCCTCGATCGTCGGGCAGATCCGCAGGGGGCATCCCACTGTCGAGTCGAAATCAGAAAAGAGGCGGGTGAGCTTCATCCCTCCCGCCTCACATTCCATCCTCTCCACCTCCAGATACCATGCTCTCCCTCCGCCCACGCACTTGCCGCCTCACGGCCATCCGGACAATCCACACCACACCCCGTCTCCAAA
This sequence comes from Naganishia sp. PG3902-1, assembly GCA_023628075.1. Classification (NCBI taxonomy): domain Eukaryota; kingdom Fungi; phylum Basidiomycota; class Tremellomycetes; order Filobasidiales; family Filobasidiaceae; genus Naganishia; species Naganishia sp. PG3902-1. The sequence goes on from JAMALH010000033.1 coordinate 72,177, forward strand.
TCCGCCCACCGCCACTCACACGCGTCGGCCCGCCATCCCTCCCGCGCGCAGAACAGGAAGAATTCGACGCCCTCGTCCGCGCCGCCAACGCCGGCCAATCCGGCATGCCCGACACGGAATCTATAAAATCCGCACTCAAGGCATCCTCCAGCGTCCCTCTTTCAGCCGCGACAACCCAACAAGAACCCCAACCAACGCAGGAACACCCGGATCTGCGGAAACACGCACCGGTGCAGTTCGAGGGGGACGTGAATCCGCAGACGGGCGAAGTAGGCGGGCCGAAGCGGGACCCGTTTTATGCCGGAGATGGAGACTGGCAATATAGCGGCCGGGTGACGGTGAGTTACGGCGGCGACATAGGGGCGAGGGGAGGCGACTTTTTTTGGCTGAACTGTTTCGTGGCGTCTTGCAGGACTTTTGAGCGGATAGTGGCGGCATGGCTGATCGCTCTTGTCGTGATGCCACCACACACAGAGGACGAAAGGACGAAGAGTTGCAGAATAAACGACTTATAATCATTACTTGACGGGATACTGGACACCGGCGGACACCCCTCTCCGCGCCCGGTTTGGACTTGTGACCCGGATGGATAACTACCGTATGTCTCTGCAAGCTTAAAGTCTGTACATCGTTCCTGCGCCCAATTCTCTATTTGCCATCGAGGTTGCGAGGTGGGGAATCGCTCTGGCTGTGGAGGGGTGGGCCGAGGGCGACGCTCAGCCTTAGTCATCTGATCTGGACGCTACGAGCCTTATTGAGCCTCGATGGTGAAAGAGGTGAGCCTTTGGCATAGCTCCTGTGAAGGACCAGAGTCCCAAAGGCAATGCTGCACATGTCAAGCAATTTATGATTCTATTCCTATTTTACTGCTACATGGGATCACCGCTATTGATACAAAAAAGTGCTCTGGCTCCCCGGCCTAGACCTCGACGTCCTCCTTGTCTTTCGAATCCGCACGCTCGACGTGATGCGACATGCCTCGGTTCATCTTTGCGCGCTTCGCGGACGATCGGAACTCGTCCTGGCCGAAATTCTCCGTGACGTTGCCGATCTTGTAGTGTTTCCATGCTCGTGTGGGCACTCCGAGGTCCATCATGACCGACACTTCCTCGAGACTGCGTCCGAGCGATTCAGGGATACAGAAGTAGACGAACAGCTGAAGGAGAGAGCGTCAGTAACAAATTTTCTGGACAAGATCGTCGAGAGGCAGAACCGCCCCAAGACAGTTGGAAACCGATACTCACGACTGATATCAGACCTCCGCCCGCGTAGATCCAGCCCACCATGGGTCCCAAGTTGGCTTGGTCGGCGTCGAACAGGTACGGAAGCGTAAACGTGACGGCCCAGGCGCAGATCCAGAAACCGGCGGTGCCGACCGACATGATCTTGGTCTTGTTCTTGCCGTGCGAAAGTTCGGTAGCGACGGCCCATGCGAGGGGACCCTATGACGCCGTGTCAGTTACAATCTCCATCTCGCTCTTCGTGCAACTCACCCAGGCCAAGTTGAAGGCAAACACGTAGAGCATGATCATGGCAACGATGGCGGTGTTCTCGTTTTCTGTCCTGTCCCGCTTGATACCGATGGCGCCAATAACAACGTCGGTCGCAGTCATGAAGATCCCGGTCGAGATGAGCAACGGTCGTCGACCGAATCGGTTGACGAGGAAGAGGGAGACAATGACGCCGACGACCTCGATAACGTCAACGATAATCGTGTACAAGAAAGCGTTGGTTTGTCCGATATCCACAAAGAATCGCGTAGCGTACGAAAAGATGAACTGAACACCGGAGATTTGCTGGCAACAGAGGATACCAAAAGCACAGATGAATCGTCGTCGGTCGGCCGGGATCTTGATCAGGTCGCTCCACTTTGACTGATTGCCTTCATTGTTCTTTTCGGCGTTTCGAGCTTCCACGAGAATCGACAATTCGGTCTCGGCATCCAGGTCGTCATTCTTTTTGTGTAGTCGCTCGAGTGCTCGGAATGCCTGGTCGTCCCGTCCCTTTTGGGTGAGCCATCGCGGGGATTCGATGACAAAGTAGGATCCAATGAAAAGGAAGAGGGTGATGAGGACGTTGAACGCAATCGGGAATCGCCACGAAAATGTGCTTTCGTAGTCCTTGGTACCCTGGGCGATGACAGCTCCGATGACCTGACCGACGGCCAACGTCAATTGCCAGGTAGAGACGACTGAACCTCGGATCGCCGCGGGCGGGATCTCGGAGAGGTACATGGGAACACAGTTACTGATGATACCGACACCGACACCGAGGATGAGTCGACCGACAATGAGCAGTTCGACCGAACCGACGATGATCAATTGGAGGATACATCCGATCGTGACGACAATGACGGCTGCTCGAAGTGCACCTTTTCGTCCGAGATAGTCGCCCAGCAGAGATGCGCAGAGGGATCCGACGAATTCACCGGCTTGTACGATGGAGGCGAAGACCGAGGTGTATTTCGAAGACAGTTTGTAACTTCCGTCGGGTTGCAGATCTCCAAAATCGCTCAAGAATCTGGGCATCTCAAGGATACCAGTAAAGTAGGTTCCATCGTAGCCGTAAAGAAAGGCGCCAATGACGAAGATCTGTAGATGCCGTCAGTTGAGATCTCTCAAGTTGCGACTTCGCAGCGACTCACACCACAGTAGAAGAGTGCACGACGGTTCGATTTGTGCCAACTAGTAGGAGAGTCTGAGCTCGTGTGTTGAATATCATGCAATGTCACTCACATGGGCACAGATTCGAGACCGACGAGCTCGTTCGTTCCGGAGGGAATGGCTGCGACCATCTTGTATGCGAGCACAGCGAATGGACCGTTGAATGCTTGCGCCCGCGACCTGGGAATTCACCTCGGACTCGGTATATATGTTGTGACAGAGTCTATCGCTCTATTGGCTGTTGTCTGTTCTGCGAAGAAAATTGAGCGGCCGGGAGAGGTTTCTCCCTCAGTAGCTTTTCCCCAGCGGCTGGTTGCGCATTAGGGCAAGGGACATGTCATCGTCGGGCAGAATTTTAGGTGATCTTCCAGGAGTCTTGCTGCTCTTCTGGCGATGTCGGCCAATGGGCACTAGTTTGTTACCTGCTCGTTTCGCCAAACTTCACATAGCCTGTGCAGCTTTCGACACTTACCGCCGGGGCAAGGGAGGGGCAACAGACGGGTCGAACAGCTGATCGGTGAGAACGAAAATAGGCGAACTCGGCAAAGAGATATTCACTAGTGTCTCACCTTTTTTTAAGCTCGCTAGCGCGCTGCCCTGGTGATGCGATCCCGGACACACGCCAATTGCCGCAAAAATTGACCGAGCTTGGGAAAACAGCTGGGAAGACTGACGACACGACGACATGATTACGAGAGTTCTGACGTCGGAGGCTACGTCGAGGTCGCGAGAAAAGATGCAAGGAAGAAGAAAGTTCACCCAAGGTTACGAAGCTGATGAAGAAGCTGATGAAGCTGTGTCAATCGCAATTGTTATGGATCATAGACGCCTCAGCTATTGATCCATAGAAACCGCAGCAGAATGCAACCGACGGAATCCCTCATTGTCCCTGGACTGAGATCTTGAAGCTTTTTGATGAAGCAAGAAAAAGCCATCTCATCAATGGCGGCCTGGCGGGATCTCCCATGAGTCTTCGATTTGCGAGCTTCTTCGCAGCTTTCTTCACCTTCTTCTAGCTCTCCTTCACCTAGCTGTTACCTTCGTCTCCGGAGCGATGCCAGCTGAGCTGCCAGGTGTCTGATTTCAGGATGGTCAGAAGACCAGATACGCAGGATATCTGCTATGTAAATCTCGTTCGAGCTCTTGCTCTCTACGTACAAGATCGTCTGATACTCTCAAGCTTCCTATTTCCGCAGACGATCCCCTCATGATCTTATAGGAAGCTGCAGTACACAGTATGCGATATGGAGTTCGCTATATTTCAGCAGCTATACAGCTTGCTATATTATGACACAGACGTGATCGCATAATAAGCCCCCCACATGTCAGGCGGCTACAGGAGTTATGTGGAACGACAGGCCGCCGAAGACGCCGCCGGCATCAGCTCCGGGTTGATAGGGGATGTGATAGGCTGCGACCGCTATCGAGAGCTAGAGCTCAATATAGAATGTGACTAGCTATGTGTCTTGGCAAGCCCCGAAGACAGTCTGGCGAGATTCTCTCGTATTTCGTCGTCGCCCTCCCATAAGACCTTCCAGCCCTCCGACATTGAGTATCATGGTCTCCGTCTTGGGCGGACCCTTTACGTCATGCTTAGGCTTGTCGATTATCACGATACACTGGGCCTGCACAACTTGGTTACGTCAGGGGGTAGGATTGCCCACACTGCTACTTTCAGTACTGAGCGTCACCGATACTGGGCCTTGAGGCCTCAATATGTTACGTGACTGCGGCTTGCGGGCCACGACTCTCGATCCGCCCGTCGCGCACGAGCCTGTAGGCTTCCAAGAGCAACTCCAAGAGAGCTCCCTCCTGCATCACCTACAAACTGGGCTGAGCCGCCCGTCTAGTCAGTCGCGGTCGGTATGACCTTGTCCTTATCCGCCTCCTTCTCGGCTTGGGTCAACAATCTACCCTTCTCGCGCTTCTCCTCTCTCTCGCTGTAGCGATCGTTCAGGAAATCCATCTGTGGCCCCACGATCATTGAAACCTTAACCAGCTCTTCGCAGACATCGACGAGGCGGTCCCTGTTCGACGACGGTTTTAGGCGTCCAGCGGGGGTAAAGCTCTTCCACGCAAGGGGCAGTGATGACTGAAAGCGGTATGAGCGCGACTCGACGGTAAGCAGAATGTGACGGACCTGATTGGGTATAACGAACATGCGCATCCAGCGCCCAAGTATACGCAACGTATTGACGGTATTGAAGGATTGGCTGCCACCGTTGACCTAAAGCAACGTCAGCGTTGCTCCCCCACGGATACTCAACGACGCTCACCTGCGCGAAGCCTAATATCCTCCCCTGTGTCGGCCTGACGGAGCCGGTCGACAGCGGTATCCAGTCGATCTGGTTCTTCATGACGGCGGTGATATTGCCGTGCTGTTCAGGGCTACACCAAAACTGCGCCTCGCTCCACGTGCTAAGGTCTCGGAGCTCCTGCACTTTCGGGTGGTCGTGCTGTACATCGTCCTTGACGGGGAGACCTTGAGGATCATATACCTTGACGTCGCATCCTATCCGATCCAGGATCCGGGCCGCCTCGAAGGCCATGAGCTTTGAAAATGACCTGAAGGGATGTCAGTCCAGGGATTCGGCTTGACGAAATGACATACCTTTCCCGTAGACTTCCATACAAAACTAGGACCTTGACTTTCTCGTTCCGCGCCTCGTGCATCTTCGTTACAGCCTCCAAATCCAGCCCTTGCACCCAGTCCTGGTCGTCTACCGCTTTCGAGCCGTCGGCGAGGGTCTCTGCGCCAGGAATCGGAGAGGCCCGATAGATTTTGTAAGAGTCGGTGGCGCTTGCCATGGTGAAAAGTCTGTGAGCGCAGAGGAAAGAGCGATGCTGTCGTGGTAGTCGGAGAACCATCCAAAGGGGGGTTTAGCTGACCTCAGCCGTAGGAAGCTCTCGGGCTTGAAGAGCGTCCTGGTTCCCGAAGCGCAATCGTCGTCCGCGTACGAGTCTTCGAGACGACTTGCTATATGTCCTTACCAACGACCGCTTCGTCCGTGGTTTTTCAATGAGCCGGAAGTTTGTAAGAAGCTCGGCTTGCTCCGAAATGGCACTGTTGTCGATGCCAAAGTAGAATCTATACAGCCAGCCCACCTGAATGCCCCCTCCGGTCCTCGCACCCGCATGCACGTATATAGGAACGGGCTTGCGATCGTGCTTGTGGCAATCGATTTCGTTGAATTTGATAGCTAATTTGATGCGATGTATTGCTGCCCAAGCGATTTAGATTAGAACGGGATGCAATCGACCCATACGGAACGAGGCGGAGCCGAGGAGCGAACAGGTTGACACAGCCTCTGGTACACGTCAGCTCGCACAGCCAATAGCCGATGCAAGAGGGGACTCACTGCTTAGCCTGTATGGCGGAGCGCATAGTGGATGACTGGTGGGTGAAGTTGGGCCTTTTGGGTCAAAGATCCTTGAAATTGAAAGGGTGCAACCGAGCGCCAAGCGGCGTTTGGTTCGAGTTTCAAATTAGAGGCACAGCAAGACAACTCAACAAGCAAGATAGCTAAAAGCACATTTTAGCCGGCGGAAAGTTCCGCACAAGATCAGATGGGTATCGCGTGGCCCGGTCATGATAATACTTCCGAAGCGGATATCTTCCGGCCGGTCTTTGCAGCTGTTGCCTAAGTTGGTCGCGAGCGTTAAAATGACCACTACCAGTTATCAGTCTGTCCAACACTCGTTCGTGAGCTTGCTTGAACCCCTAGACCTATTGAACTACCTATCAGATCACTAGACCAGCCTTGGGCGTTGAAAGAGCTGCGCGAGACTTGGTACCCCTCGATCTAAGCGCTCAATCATCACGTTCCGAAAGTACCGCTAGCTGTTATCTGCAAAGGCGGAATCCTTACATCCTGCTCTCCTACCCATACTGGAAACCAAAGGTACCATGTATAACATATGCTCGCTCTCCTTTGGTCTCCCCTGGCAAGGACAGGTGCCAGGATCGTCGATGTTATTTTGAGGCGTGTTATTCGCAAGGTTCCGGCAGACTATACTTGACAATAACTTGCGGACTTTCTTTGTTGGCGATCCCTCGAAATTTCCATAGTCTTTCTAGACTCGGAACTGTACTGCAATTGTGCTGTCTCAAGGTTCGTATTTGAGGAACACCACAGCGCCATCCCCTTTGCCCCCGTCACTCGATATCAAGAGATAAACGCTTCAGAGCTTCCACGGTCCGACTTGACCGATACATTAGAGGTAACCGCGCCATTCATTCAGTCGTGACTCTAGATTCAATTCAAGCCTGCCCTCCCACATGGCCTTTCCCCAGCTCCCCTCTGTAGCCGGCCTGCAGGTCGGTCTAGACTGGACCGCACCCCGATGGTTTGCGCTTGGAGGGTTTGAGGCGGGCAGCAGATCATGCTCTCGAACAGATCCAAGTTTCTCGCTCACACGGAATACATCGCAGCTAACAAGGTGGACCGGTTCATTGCAGTCAGCGATCAGCGCCACTCACCAAGCAACTCACCCGTCCTCGCTCATGCACGATATCAGTCATACACCCAGCGGGACAGTTGGCTTGTCATCCCCCGGCGATAATGAGGTCATTCATGCTCCTCCCGAAAGGGCACTTATACAAGCTGCACTTCCGCAACCTTGCTTTCCGCGAGATCAATGTCCGCTTCAACAACTGCCGGGTGTCAGGGTTTCCTCCCACCCTTACCGTCAGGATGATGAGTTAAAATTACCGCCCATACAACACAATGTTGTGGGTCATCCCTTCGAAATGCGTGAGCACACCGGCGACGAGGGTCCGCAATCTACGAGTCGAGACGTCTCGCAGAACCCTTCCGCTAGCTCGAATGGAGTCTTTCCTAGTACCTTAGAGCTGCTCGCCTCAGATAACCGTAAGTGGACTGAAGACTGCTCCTTGAAAGAACAAACACCGAGTCTGACCATGAGCAATTTGTCGGCTTGTATAGTGCCCTCCGATGTCCTGAGCGCATCTGAGCCTTGCGGTGTCTCTCAACAAACGGCGGAGCCAATATCCATGTCTCCTCCACTGTCTCCGCCGAAACTCGGCGAGACACACTCTTTCCTTGCTGAAGTACCAGGCCACAACTACACCTGGGCGGTGCGAATCAATCATGTGGCGTGGCCGATAGTCTATGTATGGATATGGATCTCTCCCTATCAGGGTTCCTAGGCTTGGGTCAGCGCCTGGATGAGTCTCGATATACGGGCAACGGACGATGAGCAAGATAATTTTCGCATGGTCCTTGAGTGGATTCGTAGTGGCGCCCCCTTCAATGAAATGCCCCTGACTATAGACGATAAACGACTGGTTCTCTTGAGATTAGGGATTCGCCAAGTCCTGTTCAAAAATCAAGAGGTAGTTGCAGCACAGACGTTACAGGATCGAAGCTAGTTGGCGATCATCCCTCCTCTATCCGCCGACTTCAGTTGGCTTGCCTTTCGACGTTGCCGCTTTGCCTTCGACACACTCCGGCAGGTGCCATGATACAGGATAGAGCTAGTCTGAGAGGGAAGGAGCTTCGGACCGCCATCAGACTGGTCAGGAAACGTCGCGGTCGTCTGGATCGACAAAGAGTATGGTGGCTTACGCTACGATTGAATGGTGAGGTGGTGGGGATATAGATGTTGATCTGTATGATCTACCTATGTACACGTTTCCATCGATCAAGAACACAGAGACCTATCCACCGCTTTCGTTCCTCCACAGGATGAAGTGATTCATGCATGTAGGTGATGCCGGTAAGCGTATGCAGTTGTATTGCGATCAAATTTCGGGCGTCGCTACAGAGCTACCATGGTCATTCACCGAGCACTGTCGCCTCCACCAGAGTCTTTACGCGACGGGGGAGTCTGAGCGTCAATTTCATGAGACGGATTCCCGCGGAGGATACTTATTCGACATCCGTGCACCTCCTAGCTCACGTCCTCTCAAAACCCTGGTATTGAGATCTTCAGGAGCAGGACTGCTGATCAGACGGTCTGAGCTCATGAGTGCGCGCCGTGTTCAGGCGGGCCGGAAGAAAAAAGCTGCTCCGCGTGTACAATATATATACGTATAGTTTTCGCTAAACATCGCCTTCTCACTAGCACAGTGGTAGTTGCGTCGAGCTGTTATCTGTTCCGCAGATCAAGGCACTCGAAGGTCGTTGGTTCGACCCCAACGTGGGAAGACTTTTTTGTGACCAATGTTTTTGGGTGTTTTGCTGTCGTTTGGAGCTGTTTTGTACCAGGTCCGACCGGTTCCACCTTGACCGAAATGATTCGCCCCACGGCAGATCTTCATTCTTTTGTCGAACAGTATCGTCCCTGACCCCATGCCCCTTCATCGCAGCTTTCTCTTGGGGTTTGGCCAGGGAAGTGGCTGATATACTACGGAATTATCCCGGTGCTGTTGCCGACGTACTCTGCGCTACCTGGTCGACCTCCGTATATAGCATGTACACAGTAGACAGATCCCACCATAAGCCTACTCAGGGCCTAGCGATTCGTACTCAAGCTCAAGACATACAGTCCCGCAGGGTTTTAAGAATAATCATTGGTGTGCTAGTTATATCGCCTCCTGCAGCGACAGTCATTGAAGCGATAGTCGCAAGAGACGTCTGCCTTCTCACCGCCAAAAGCGCGGTCGGCCCCTCCTATTCATGCCAAGGGACTCCCGAAAGGGTTTCGCCTCTAGTCAGGCCTCCATGGACAATGTCGCCGACTTCTTTTGGCTTCACATTACAGACATCGTGTCTCTCTTACAGCGCAATACTGGCCTGTTCAACGACTTTGGCGGACCGAGCCTCGCCATACCATCGAAGCCGTTCGTTTTGGCTGAACGTATGACGATTGTAGCTGAGATGCTCTTCAGAACGAGTTACAACACACTGCAGCACGTACGATCAAGATAAGACGAGGGGTTTCGATTTCTTCCGCGAATGGCTGAATGTCTCTGTCTTCGAATGCTCGGATTGGCAGAAGGCGAGAAAGGACTTCAGAAAAAAAGGAGAGTCGGAGGACATTTGACTGCAAGAGGTTGAATCAAGCTGTTTGATGCCAAGTACGAGTTCCAAGGAGGAAAGGGCGTTTGCATCGCGACTATCTTTCCACCAAATATCGTCTCGCTGTGACCTGAGGGAAGATCGCCCGTCACCATGTCGTGGAAGCTATGTCCCTGGAGGTTCTGGCGGACAGCAAGGTCGATTCGGGACGCAGCCTCCTGCGTGGCGCAAAGCGCTGTTACCGATCGGAACCGAAAGTCTTCTCGCAGCGTAAAAGAAGCATGCCATATAAGTGACGCTACGGCCATACGAGACGCCCGCCTTCCCTTTGCGACACGAGCGAGGGATACGAAAGTGAACGGAGGGAGGATTTCAGAGCGAGTATGTGGATTTCCACCTTGATACTCAGCAGTGAACGTCAATCCAGGAAGATAACTCAGGATTCGGGTTTCCAGCCAGGTAATCTTACGTAGCGGCGGACCTGAACCTGTTTTCAGGAGATTGCCATCGCTGTACTCAGCAACTTCATGCCTGTCCTGACCTCAGTGCCTCGAAATGTCATCGTCGTTGCGGATTCACAGCGGTATTTGCGGGAACTTTCCTAATCAACACCGACGAAGGAATAAGAACGGCTTGCGGCAATCTTTTACGGATGCACTGTCAGGCAACACGGCCATTCTGTCACAAGAAGAACATTCATTTCCATCTTTCACGCATCACGGACAAACAGATATACTACGACTACAGAGTATTGCGGTGCCCAAAGACGCCGAAAGAGAATTATACTCGACCACCTACCGAGCCAGAAGGAACGTTTGTCCACTGACTCCACTTGCCCACCGTTCCTTCGACAGCAGACCATTCACTCCGTTTCGATACACCAAGATTGTTTTCCACTTTCAATCCACATCTAAGCCCAACAACACCAGAGTCGACGCATCTAGAGAAGAATCCTTGAGGTAGAGTACAAGCGCACAGTGCTGCCCTGATCCCCGATTGTTGTTACATTTTGTTGCAGTGACGAGTGACTTTACATGTACGGCGCGTATCCCTGTTGAGGGTAGCCGCCGACGTTTCCGCCCTCCAAGGGCATCATACCGGCAAGGTTGCCGTTTTCGGGCTGGGCTTGGGCGTTTCCTGGAACGGCGGCAAACGCGGCCGGCGAAAAGGTAGAGTCGACCGTGTTGTTGGTGAATCCTGCTTGACCGCCGAATTGGTGGGACTGTGCGCCGTGGTCCTGGCCGAATTGGCCCCGAGCCATAGGGTCAAAGCCCATGGGGAAGTTGCCGCCCATTCCGTTTTGGTATCCGGGACCTCCGTAGCCGCCCATGCCTTGCTGACCGTAGACTTCGGTCAAGGCGTTGGGGTGGTGCATCGAGTGGTGTCCGAGGTGACGAGGATGAGAGTGCGAATGGTATCCGCCTCGTCCACCGCCTCCGCCCATGTAGCCGTTGCCGTGCATGTTGCCACCAAGGCTCATCATACCGCCCTGATGACCATAGTTGTTTCCACCACCGCCTGAGCTGTTTCCTCCGGCGTAAGGGTCGTGATGACCACCGCCCATTTGCTCACGTTGCAGCTTGGACTGAATTCGCTTGCCGTAAGGCGTGTTTCGGATCATGGGGAGAATCGGTCGAATACACTCGACAAGCTGGAGAAGGATCAGCAGATGTCTGCATCAGCTCATGAAGGACTCACAAGCATACGCTGAGACGGATCGGCGTAGTCCAAGGCAGTCTGAACGACATAGTTGGCGAAGGAATCTCGCAAGAGCTTTTCGAGCCGGCTTCGGTTCAAGAGCTCGCCAACGAGGATCTTTCGCAACTCGGGGTCGGCAACTCGGATACACTAAGGGATGTCAGTTGAGTTCTGGTTGCTAATCGTAGAACCCACCTTTTCAATAACGTTGGAGCTGAACTTTTGCACCGACAAGACGCAGACATTGCCGACGAATTGACGGATCAGGGGCTCGCTGAATCGGACATCATTCAAGTCGAGGACGTATTCTACAACGAGGTCAGCTCGATTCGAGGTAGCGCCCGAGAGAACTCACGAACGACATAGTTTCCGAACGGGTCCTGAACCAATGTCAAAGCATGGTAGGTGATTTCAGTAACAAGCTGAACCCGCTGCGAGTCGGCGGCGTGGTCAATGCATCGCTGAAGAACGCAACATCCGTGACGGTGAGTCGCGACTTCAACACAGTGAGCGGCGACGGCGTTGTAGATGAACTGGGAGCGGGTCAGCCGGGAACCATCCGTGCCACCATGCTACATACCTGGTTGTCCTCCGGGATCAACCTGTTCAAGCACTTTTGAATGACGTGGTTGCCGTTCAAATCCTTGATCAGGCTGACAACGTTCAAGCTCAAAGCCAAGATGATAGACCTGATCTGCTCGGGCCTTCGCGGGTTGGACAAGAAGTCGATCATCTTCTGGACGGCTCGAGTACCGTGCATGTTGAGCGAGATGCCAACCAAGTCGTTGGCGACGGATTCGCAAATGACGTTTCGCTGTTCATCGGTCGAGTATTCGAGGAGCTTTTGGCAGAGGTAGTTGCCGAAGGGATCTGCAAGAGATATGAGACAAGAGTGACAAAGGGTCTGAGCGACGTACCGGTCATGAGTTCAGGGAAGTGACCGTAGGTTTCCCTGAAGATCATATCCCTGTGCTCTGGAACCTCTTCCTCGAGCTTCTTCTGCAGGTATCGGCATCCGTGCTGGTCCTTGCACAAGGGCAAGATATCGCCCTGCAAGTCCTCCAGCCTCATTCCGGCAAATCGGTTGTCTGAAAGAGATGTCAGAAGACTCCTCGCGACAAGCGACAAACACTCGAACATACATTCACGGTCCATGTCGGCTCGCTTGGACTTGATGTTCATGTGGCCGTTTCCAGAGTACAGAGCGCCGGATCCGCCAAAGTTGTCATCGTCAAAGCCGTAGGCGTCGTAGCCACCAGGACCAGGCGCGCCAGCGGCACCGGCAAAGTGTTGTCCGCCGAGCTGAGGGCCGCCGTTTCCGATTTCCATGCCAGCGTAAAGCGGGTCGGCTTGGCCGTAAGGCTGAGGCATTGATCAGCACAGGAACTGATGAAAGCTATAGGCTACTCACTCGAGGTCCGCTCATGGGATTGAAACCACCCTGAGTGGGAGGAGCCGTTCCCGGAGGTCCGCCCTTGAGGAAAGCCTTTGACAGATCCGGGTTGGAGAATCCACGCTGAGCGGGCGACAACCCTTCCAACGGCTGACCACCGGCGATACCCGTCTGCTGCTGCGACGCCGACGCGGGCGGAACGATCCCCGCTGCGGATCGTCGCAAGCTTGAGAAACCGGGGACACCGTTGCCCGCGGTGCCCGTCGCGGAGGCCGAGAGCGGTGCACCGGGCGTTCCAGTAACGGAGCGGGAAGGCATGGCGGGCAAGGAGGCGATCGAGTCTGCCATGGCAGGCGCTGAGGTTGCAGGCGATGCACGTTGGCTTTGCGCGGGACTCAAAGGGGCCGTGGAGGATCCGGTTGCGCCCGATGCGGTTTGAGGTACTCGTGCTCGGTCGAGGCTGGATGGAGCCGTGATGGATTCACCAGCGGCGGCAGCGGCGACGGATGCGGTCTTGGGTGCCATGATGGAGGTGACGGCAGCCGAGGCCGAGCCGAATTGAGGCCATTCCGATGTCTTGGTGCCGTTGTCAAAGGGACGTTGGGCGTGTTGGGAGAATCGCTGCGACGGCAAAGAACGGTTCGAGGAGGCAAGATCCAGAGCAGCAGATGAAGGGGAGAGAGTATTAGACTTGAATCCAGAAAGCCGTGCCGAAAGGACAGCATTAATGCGTATCGCATCGCCTTTCGCGTAAAGCTCACCTTGTCCTGAGACAAGGTCAGCGTTGATCCGCAACACAAACCCAACGTCTACTCACAGCTCCATCCTCCTTGCCCTTGTTGTCACCCAGCGACAACTTGTCCAAGCCAAACGATCCGGTATCATCCGATCCTACATTTCCCGGAATAGCGCTCGTCCTCCTCGAGCCCGGCATGCTCTTCGTTCCAAGTCCCGCTCCGAGCGAGCCAAGGGAGTCCTGCGCTCCGGCCGTGACAGTGCTGGCGAATCGGGATTTACTGGTGTTGGGAGAAGAGGAGAGTTGTGCGGTGTTTTGTCCGGCGACGGGGGAGGGCAAGGTCGCGGATCTGCCGGGAGTCGCCGGAACGGAGTCGACGACGTCGGTGTTTTCGGTAGAAGCGGGCATTGTTACAGTCCTAATACACGGGAGATGCCACTGTTGTACAAGATGGAAACAGACGGGTGAAGCAAGCACGTAGAGAGGAGTGAACCGCACGCAGACGTTCTCCAAGTGCTCACCTGGCACAAAGGAACGCTCTGCGCTTCAAACTTTTTGGCCCGCCCACTAGCGCCCAGCAGTTCCCAGTCGCAATTTCAGGCGCGGATCCAGGCTGGAGGAGGTCAGTCGCATAGTGACCTGATCTCGGGCTGCCACCTACTCTGGCAAATGCAATGGATCTGGGTTAGCAGCATGCCATATGCGCAACCCTTCGACAGCTTCAACGCTGGCAAACCATTACCTAGGCATAGGGCAGAGCCAGTGTTACAGGTGCTGTTGATGACTTGGACATACATGGACAAGGAGACTGAGTTTCTTGTCACTGCCGACACCCGTTCCTTTCTAATATCGTAAGAACGAGATGCGAACTCCCTAGCTACTGCATCCTTCAGACCCAAAGAACTTTTTCTGCTATGCCCAGGACTCCTGTTAGTCCCCGGCGGGCCGGTCGCTTGACATCCACCTCCAACAGAACGCAACCGTACCTCTTTTTGAAATCTTCCGCTATCTGTGTAATCATGAGGTCGTCCGGGTTGAGGGTCTTGACCTGCTGGTTGGAAGTGGGAGAGTAGGATTTCATGAGCCACATCAGTTCGCCTGAATGTTGGATCTCCGTGGAAACGGGTTGCAAACCCAAAACAGGATACTCGGTTGTTGCGTTTGCCTTCATGACCCTGGCAAGCCAACTTTCGGCCACACCGAAGAACTCCGCCAGGTCTTTGGTACTTTCTACCATCTTCACACAGGGACCGTTGCGCTCCGGCTTAGATATTTCACGCCCGTCCTTGTCAAACCACTTGTGGTCTGCTCGCCAGATGGTCCAGGCGCGTCGAATGCACCTCTCAGTGGAGGGTCTGGAGCCGTCACGACTTGAGCCGGGTGCTGTCCTTCTCGAGGTACTGCTTGGTGGCACGTCGGAATGCGCACCAGGGAGAGTTGACACAACTCCTGAATCAAAGCCCAATGATAAAGAAGGAATAGCGTTAACGGTGGAGAACCGCTCGATTCGGTTGAAGTCAGGAAGCCCCTCTGCTTTACTGCATTCTACAGGCCAAAAGACTCTTTCATCTATGCCTATGAGACCTTTTCGCGCCCAGACTTTGCTCTTGAGATTCACCTTCACGATATATCTTTCTTTTCCTTTGAATTCGTCCGCTATCGTTTTAATTCCCCAATCGACGTCGGTGAGGCCTCCATCTCGCTCCTTGAAAGCGGATCGTAGGATTTCATGAGCCACATCAGTACGACGCCGAAGTGAAGCAGAGATACCTCGAAGCACGTAGAATGGGCATTACGGGAGTACCCTTCTTTGTCTTTG
>JAMALH010000034.1:0-84323 GCA_023628075.1 Naganishia sp. PG3902-1
ATTACCAGCTGGGACTGGATGAATCAACTCGAACAGCCTTACGAGACGAACACCGAAGCTGGCAAGGGCACCGCACGGGCGCAAGAATAAAGGCAACCAATCATTTGAAACCCAGTCAATGCAGTTGAACGACATTTACGGCCACCATAGTGCGGATACCCTCCAAATATCTTTGACTTGTAACTCCATATCAATAGATTTATGCGCGCTACAGCTGTCCTAGACGGAGATACAAATGATGGACGAACTTTACCAATCTGCTGCATTACAGACGGCATTCCAAATACAACCCAGGCTCTCGCAGAATCTTTCTCTTTTTGGGAACGGCCTCAACAGCGTTGACGTCGGACATTTGTACATCATGGACGAGAGTTCGCCCAGCGGAATGTCGTTTTTTGCTGGAGGAGACGCTGTTTCCACCATCCGAGCGCGAAGGCGACGATTCCCTCGAACAATCCCGGCTGCCGCCATCGACGCTGCGATTGTCGACGGAGCTGCAATCACTGCTCACGTCTGTCACAAGACTGGGAATCCTTGAGCCAAGTTGCATAGCGAGCGAGTTGCAGAAGAGCCTGCTGTTGCTTTGCTGAGCGGGAGACACAAACGTGAAGGACCCGGTCATTGACGAGAATGCGGAGTTGAGATCGGATCCCAGGCGGGGCATCGGTACGGAAAGCATACTCTCCGGGGATGCACTGAATCGGGAAAAGGCCATCCGGGCGTCGTCCATGTTTTCGTCTCCAGAGGCCTCGCTTGCGCTGCCTGATTCAGGGAAGAACTTTGACTTGGCAGCAGTAACGAAAGTGGGCTCCTCTTCTTCGACAGTCGGTTGTTTCAGCCATGACGAACATCGACTTCGTTGTTCTGGATACTCGTCAAAGAATTCGTCGGCGGGAAAGCGAAGGTCAAAGTCGAGGGCGAACGCCAATTCCAATTCTGCTGTCTGGATCTCATGGGCACTGAGGGTAGACACCTTGTGCCACGCTCGATTGGTATAAGCCTTGTCGACCAAGTGCTTGTGAGCGAGCATGAGTGCCGCGAGGAAGGAGCGTCGAGAACAATTGAGGGGAGAGTCACTCTCAAGCGTAACCAGGGGCACACCGGTCTCATCCTGCGGAAGGATCTTGGAGCTGAGTCGCTGTATTCATCGAACGGGAGGAGAATGCCGAAGAGGCGAGAGGAACAGAATAAGCGCCAAAGTTGGGATGCGGCGGGGCGGAGATGCTGGGACAGTCGGCCCTTTCTCCACATACCTCCAGATACTTCCTGGCAAGCCAAAGCACAGCGCGGGAGCTGCGGGTTCGAGTCCAGATTTCCTTGATGAAACATTTCAAGGACGGCAAGCCAGCGGCGGAGTGGGACATTTGCATGTCGCCGACCATTTCCTCAATCTCTGAACCTGAATGCTGCGACTTTGGCGAGTCGAAGATCCGAGCCGAGGGCCAGGTAGTGCAGAGTATGTCATGTACACGATCTGGTCATTCGAAAGGGGAACACGATGTAAAGATGAGCACAGATTTTATAGGTAGACTTGATCACCTGAGCAAGGGCGTCCAGGATACGCCCGCTGCACCTAGTTGATCGAAAATCCACTTACCGATCATTTTCTCGGTCACTATAAGGTCTTTTTGCCGTTTTGCCTCGAGACCGACAGCATCGCAACTTTTGTTGGCGTTGCCGCCGCATTGTTTGCTGATTTCACTATCACCGCGAGCAAGCAAAGCTCGCTGCGCACCCGCTGGCAGAGCAGAAGGGGTAGCATCCGCAGATTTCACAGCTTTGCCGCAAAAATCGCTGGAAGATCTGGTGGTAACGGTGCAGGCCGCCGAGGGGTTGAAGGTGGAGTTCTGTTTGAGATCCGGTGAGGCGGGTGGTGACACTTTGAGCAGAACCTGTTGACTTTTGTCCTGTTGATTCTGCCCGACGTTGTGCCGCCAAGCATGAATAGTGGCCGCATCAATGTTGATAATCTGATTATCGAGAGAGAAGTTGTGTCGAAGAGAGGTGATTGCACCGGATTTGATGGCGGTTGATGTATAGTAATCGCCATTTGTGGCTTTGCTGTTTCGGCCTTTGACGCCGGATTCGAGACGGTGTGAGCGTTGAGGGGTGGAAGTTGAGTCGGCCGTATGAGATACAGAAATGTAACTCGAGGCAAGTTGAGGTGTTGGAGCCATAGCAGACATGCTGTTACAGTCCAGCATGTTGGAGCTCATCGTTCTCGAATGTATGGTTCCGATTACGAAAGATTGAAATTCTGCCGCAATCGAAAGCGTTGATAGAGTGAATGACACACGGAGTCGCTACGGATGGCACGAAATTGATATGTGCTTCAAGTAGAGACACCGAACCGGAAAGTGTTGGGTAATGTTGATCTTGTTGCAAAGTTACGTGAGAGTAGTGTGTTTGACGTTGATCCTCGCGAATAGCCGAAGTTTGACTATTCAAGGTTCGAAATCGAGAAGCTTGATGCGCGTTTACCAGCCCCAATGGGCGCCGGCGGCGACGTAAGAAGCTTTGACCATGGTAGAAATGATGACGGACATGATGATGCGATGATGTGATGTCTATTCGATGCAGAAGTAGTGTTGTCGAAGAGGGATGAAGATGTTGTCGAGAGGTGATGCGAGATGATCAAGCAGTCGAGTTCGTAACAAACGAAGTCTTCGTCTTGCTGATGGTGACGGTGTTGCTGAGTCTTTCGAGTATCGCGAATTTTTACAAGCGTTCACGAACGTCGGTAAACATCGTAAGGGCAACAGGAAGGGTGGCGAAAGTGATGACCGCTGAGAGTTGATGTGCATGCGGGCAAGAGTGCAGCATATATGGATACGCATAGAGCAGAGTGGCGTGAAAGGAGACGGCAATAAATGGGTAAAAGGTATTGCACAGGTACGTATACGTGTGAGCTCACATATATTGTGTGAAGGCGTGACAGGCAGACTTACAGAAAAGGCAATCAAAACCTTGTTCCTCTTTTTTCGTTTCCTGAGACGGGAACTCCACGAATATCCTACTCCGCTAGAAGTGATGGACGCCCTGGGAAACAAACCTGCAGGTGTTTCCGAGCGGCTGCCGCGTTGTGTGATGCTCGACCCGGTGGGAGTTGCCTGGTTGAGGGCGTGTCAAGAAGACGTAGACAGGTAGCTGCTCTCAGAGGTAACTTGAGAGCTGGAGATGTCTGACTCCGTGCGGATGAGGCGAAGAGTGAAAGACCGCGTTGGTCTAGTCAGGTGTGGCGTCGGAGGTGAGGGCGGAACCGGAAAGTGTGAAAAGCCGGTTGACGGTGAACGGCGACGGGTGTTTGGCGTTTCTTCCAAATACCCAACGCACAGTAGTCTCTATGTCGCTGCGAGGTAATGTCAAGTTTCAAGTTTCTGTGTCAACTGAAGAGGAGCTGCTACCGTGACTCGGTCCGTGTCGCCACCAGCGTCGCAAATGAATGACTCGCTCGCCCCTGCCAGCTGCGGCCAGAGCTCTGAGCGCGTGAGCGGAACCAATTCTCCGCCTCCCAAAACCGACTCTGGCCGAGAAGCCGCCACCCAATGATTTCTTACTCGAAATGGCATTAAGAGGTCGACGAGGACCCGAGTGCGCCCAACAGAATTATCGGCTCTGCCAGTTCGGATCACTCTTTCGGACCTCTGGCAGACCTCCGGAGAGCTCTCTGGAGGTGCCGTCGAGTCAGCCAGCCACATAGCACTTGTGCTCATCTAGCTGCTCATACGGTATCCATTGATCCTAGGAGAGCTCCAGAGGCGGGTACGACAAGGTCTTTAATATGTCTGGTCATACGAAAATGGAGCGTATTCCAGACAGCCTGACCTCTCGATTTGGACGCAAATCCATAGGCTGACTGTAGGAGCGAGTAGTGCCTAATATCATTAACATACATGAGCAGGCTCACGCCGAACGACAAACCTCCGTTAGACCTAGTTGCGGAAGCCAAAAGGCGGAAAACAGCTTGTCAGCGCTTTCAAGGAGAGCAGCAATGTGAAACTAAAAAAGAGCATGACAAAGAAGGCCAACTTGTATGACCATAAACCAACATATAAATCACAAGAGCGTAAACCCATCAGACTCGATTCGTATGAAACGCCCACGGAAGGTCCCAACGTTGACACCGTGGAACGGCGTCTTCGAATTTGAAGGCTCCCCCGCCGGACTTCATCGATTATCCGAACCTGATAGCCAAGAGGCCAAAAGGTTGGACAAGCAGACTCCGTGAAGTTTAGTTAACTAAACAGGGCGCTACGAATGTTTGGGTCATCAACTGGGTTAAAGCTTATGTGGCTTGAGTAAACAAGCGAGGATCAGTTAGCTACTGCAAATATATCCTGCAGACTGTAAGGGAGTAGAATGAGCAAACTGACTACCGAGGTAGGGGTGACGTGGGAACTCACGTATGATCATGAGAAAAGAGTTCCAAGACCGGTCGCAAAGAGCCTGCCATGAGGATATTATATAGTCTCGCAGCGCCGTCGCCACCCATGGTTGGAAGCGTCGCTTAGCAAAATCTGCGGTCACGTGAGCGCTTGATATGCATTAGGTGAGCACGGCGGATTCAAAGCTCACGGTCTTAGAGTGCTTTAAGCTTTGTCCGATCCATAATACCCTACCTTGCGATGATACTCCCGGTGAGATGTTTGGCTGCCCGTGAAGGGAAAGAGAATCGTAAAGAGGGTGGTCAAGCTGGTCAACGGCGGCAGGAACAGAAAGCTATACAGGAAATTGGAGCCGAAGTAGCCGCTGAGGAGATTTCTGTAGAGTCGCTCGACTTCAAAATATAGTTCAAGTGACAATGAAAGAAACCGACAGTCTTGAAGAGCGCGACGACCGACAACAGCTCAGACAACTCCGTAAGCCAGACAGCCGCGGAGACGGCGGAGACAGGTCGACAGAGCTACCGGGCGGTACCACGACGGGTCACGCCCGATAGGGACGATGATGAAGGCGTGAGGAGGGAGCTGATGGGAGAATAAGGGCTGCTGGTGACTGTATGTTGTTACATGCAGATTAGCTTGAACTCAGCTTGCAGATGTTTGTGAACGGGGAGGCCACCGCTGTTCTCTATCTTCTCAACTATCTGTTGTTACAGCGATCTATGAGCCATACCCCTTACAATTCGATCATCTTGCTTCTTAAGTTATTCTTTCGGACAGTCGATGCTCAACCACGTCAATCAAGATGCTATATAACAGTCGGGGCCTCAGCTACCAAGTATACGTTGACGGTGATGACATTCCAGATGTCATCGAAGTTTTTTGGGCTTTTCGGTTTACGTGCTAGAAGTACAACAACTACACCCACATCTGGTTGAAATTACATACGGTCAGGTATACATGACGAATTTAAACACTGTTGCTTGAAGCTTTGTTTCGTGTATGTTGCTAAGCGAGGCGCTGAAGACAAGCTGACGGTCCAAGATCCTATCACTAGGCCCAGAGACATACACATACGTTTGCACATCAGATAGGTCGACGGCAATTACCCTTCGACGATTGTCGAAGGTTGAAGGCCGTTTCACGGTGATGATGTGAGTTTACGATGGTGATGTTCTGAACGGGATGGATGAGGCGGCCATTTGTGAGCAGGGGAAGCTAGGCTTAGTCGAGCAGGGTAGCGGTTGAGGCGAAATGCTGTGGCTGACTCCGACTGTTTTGCTGAATTCTGATTGTGCTGATTTGTTCTGTTGGTTCGACAATTCCTACCGGTAAGAGGTGAATTGAGCCGATATCGGTGTTCGCACCCGTCCGAAGGACAAGCTTTCCGAATCTTGACTCCTGCCACACGCTCCCATACGGTCGATTGGCGGATTCGAGATCTCCACATGCGCTGTATCTTTTGATGTTCGTGCGAGAATCCCGTCTCGAGGGGTTCAGCGCGCTTGCAACGAAGCCACTCGAGATCAGGGTTCAAGATGCACACGAGTCGCAAGATGGAGCTGATGATGTTTGCGCATGGATGATCAGAAGAGCCGACAATGACTGAGGAGAGATTGGTGACGTTGGAGACGAAAGTGACGGAATAAGGGAACGGTGTTATTGGCAATTTCCATAGTACCGGCAGAAGACAAGGCTCTACGGCCCAAAGTCTTCCGCCGCCATCACGGGAGATTGATCGAAGGGAGAAGGGATGGCGGTTTGTGAGAGAGAGGTGAATGCGTGAATTTCAATCACGACTTGAATTGAATGGGATGGCGACGGCGAGTGGTCAAAAGGTATCGCTATCGGCAGCACGTTTAGCAATGCGAGTGTTCGCACGCGCCACGGCCGGGGCGATTCCTTGTTCCTTTGCCTCCATTAATGGGCCATCACGATGTATGCCTTGACGGTGGCGTTCCAAATCGTGAAGTCTGGAGAATGATCGGGTACATTTACTGTGAGGGCATTCATGGGGTTTGGGCCTCGCTGGATCATGCGTCGAAGCGTGACTCTGTTTGAAATGGAGGGAAATCAGAGACAACATATTTAGAGGAACAACAGATGACGTACCTTCAAATTGTAGAGTCTGGCGAAGCCTCGACCGCAGATGCCACATTTATGTCGTTTCTTCGGATCTTCCTGAGTTTCTCCGGGAACGTAGCCGCGGCCGCCACCATGGGGGTTTCGAATCATGGAGGCGGGGAGATCTTTCAAGCTCTCCGGGATGACGGAAGCTGGCGTTGAAGACCCGGACGAACCTTTATGAGCCGAAGTGTCTGCGTTGACCGACGGGTTTCGACTCTTTGACGCCACGCTTTGTTGCGAGGCAGGAGGCGAACGAGACGACGTCTGTGCTACTCTGTCATATGGCTTGGGCCGATGCTCCTGGGCTTTTCGTCGAGACGGAGCGGATTTCTCGAAGAGGCTGGACCGGCGAGAGTCTGGACCGATATCATCGCCATCTGATGCGTCGGGGGCTCCTTCGGCTGATTGCATTGGAATCGCAGGATTGCAGTACGGTACCGGGAGGCTGCTCAGGGGGAATGAGAACGTCCTCTGATGTTGATTGCCATCCATGGAGACCATGGCAGATCCGGGGAACATGCCCGTCTGCGGCGGCATGGACCCTGCCATATAGAGCTGATGATATGAAGCGGGATAACCGCTAACATAGTAAGGAGGCATCGCTGGTTGCGTGTACGTATTCGTAAAAGGCGCTGCGATAGAAAACGAGCGTTGTCGCGCGGCTGAAGCCAGCATCGGGGCCGTAGAGCCGGTCGGGATATCGCTTGCGGCATGTTGAATCATGTGATGCATTTGCACACCTTGATTGTGGTACTGCGGGAATTGCGCGCCGAACGGCAAGGCGTGTGTGATGTTCCCGAATTGATCATACGCTTGAAGACTCGCGGTCTTCGACTGTAACTCCATCCCGTTCGGGATGGAGGCTGCTGCGACGACACTAGCATCTTGCACGGGCGATGGGACTCCCGTCATCGAGTATGTAGGGGTTTGTACGACCGAGATGGGCGACAGGTCTAGATCTGCCGAACCGAAAGACTTGTGCGGAAGGAATGCGATGTTGGTGCCGAGGAGATCCGGAGTCGACGGCGCGGAGATAGACGCGTCCGAGAGGGACTCGATCGCAATGAAGTCGTGGAGGTGATCTTCGACCGATCCAGACGACAACGTGTCGGGCGAAGTACGGGTATAGTTGCAAATGTCACTGATGCCGCCAAAGCCTTCGTTCACGGCGAGGGATTGCTGCTCTCGATGCTGTTCCTCGGAACGCTGTAAGGCGAGGCTCTGGAAGTAAAGGAATTGGCGGAGATGGTGTTGTTGCTGCTTTTCCAAGTCCAGACCGAAGTCGGCGGTGCCGTCGGCGGAGGACCCTGCGGGCTCAAAAGAGAATAGAGTCGAACGTTGATAGTCTTCGGCTAGATTTCCAGTATGATTGACGAACGACATCGTCGGTAAATGACCGGTTAAGGGATAGGATGCCCGGATTGGAGGAGAAATGGATGATATCGATGGACGCAAGATAAACTGCAAGGAAACAAACCGAGGTCAGCCTGAGTGAGTTTTGGATGATGGTGCGAGTGGCTCGTGTGGATCCAACGGGCGAGTCGACACGAAACCGCGACTTACACAACCACTGGTTTGCAGAGACGGCTCTTCCGGGTCAACCAGGCGCGGGGGCGACCCTGAAGGTTTGTCGTATGCCCGCGCGTAGAGAACGATCTCGATGGCAAGGCGGTTGACAGGCCAGGCCTAATAAGACTTGTAGTCGCGTCCGGAGATCCAAGTGGGGTCGACAAGAAGGCAAGTTGTTCGCGATAGCTGTTGCGATACTTGTATTATCGTATCGGGTGTGGGATGAGCGCGCTCTCAGGACGAGTAAGCCTGCATAGCCTCCGAGAAGCTCTCCAAGATCCTAGATTGAACCAAGATGCAATTCTTGTAAACTCCAAGCTTGTCGAGATTTATCTTTCAGGGGCCGGTCGCGACCAGGGGACAGGGACGTCATCCGAGGGTCTGCGCGGGCGAAGACGAGGTGAAAGGGAATCAAATCAAGCAAAACAAGCTGCTGATTCGCCGGGATGGCAGAGAAACACAGCCTTCGTGCGTCTGCCGAGCTGTCCGCTGGCGGCCGGCGGCAGGCTATTTGCGTCATGCGAGTTCTCCCCTTTTGCACTGCACGTTCTAGAATTGTTCAATCCGCCCTCGAAATTTCGAAAAGTCCCGAATTGGACGGGGAGCGGAGTTTAGACTTGCATGTCCACGATGAACCAGGATGCTTTGATATCTTCTCGTGCAAAACACCGTCCTCCTCGAATCCCTTGCGCTCCTGAGCTCCTGAGCTCGAGGCCTTGAGGTTATCTCGAATATAGAATCTTTGAATATATGCGTTACCTTCGATCTGCCGGTAAGCTTTCCCGCAGCGTATAAGGCTTCTCATTGCGAGCTTCCTTGGGTGCATACTGCCCTGCTTTTCCGACTCGCCGCCTTTCGCGATAGCGACTTATGACCTCGCCATAATAGCGCGAGCTGTGATGCGGTAGAGTTGTAATTAGTCAGGCGGAGACCAACGGAGACAAACTGCCAAGCTTGCAGTGGATCACACCAGTGGATGGCTGGTGGGATCTCAAAGAGCTGCTCAAGTGGATCGGCCGAATTTGAAATGCGCGACGGAGCGACAGCGGTGCATGGCAGCTCGTTCCGAAAGATATCGCACCGAGCCACCCCAGGTATCATGCCCAGCTCAAGGCGGTATCACCACAGGGGATGCGAAATACTGCATTGCTGTATCTTGAGGATTTCCGCCGTCCGACCGGATAGCATTCCAGCAAAGAGCGATAGTCGAAGTTATATCTGTGGCGATGAAAGAGGTCTGGGCAAACGGTCAGGCAGACGGGCGAATGCGTCACGCAGACAGAGTCGGTGACGAGTTTCAATCCCTCTCCGGCCTGAATACATGGTGCATGCTTCAAGGAGGACGAGTTGGTAACAACTTAGGCATTGACGATGGTCAATGATCGCATTCACGTATATAAACAGCTCTTGTCGACCGCCGTTCTTGTTAGTGTCTCTCGTTCAGACTTCAGCGGAAAGACAGTGAGAATCCCAATTGCTCGTCTAGCTGGTCTCCTGATGCGCGGTGTAATTCGAACATTAGACAAGGTGAAAGGGGTTTTGAATGATAGACCCTTCAAGACAGTCGCGGCATGTTCAGTGGCTTGGATGGGATGCAAGCGAAACGATATGTTCCCGATCTGTCTGCAGTCCACCCGGACTCGGAGAACCAGTCCAGGAATCAGAAAGGTCTATGCCGTATGACTCAGCAAGATGAGTACCTTGGCGACCCGTCGGATTGAACGTTCATTAGGATTCTGCCTCTACACAGGCGCGGGGATTTTTAGGTACTCCCCGCGGCAAGTCGCAAAATCTGGCTTGAAGCCGACATTTGGTCGCGAAAGTCAAAGGAACGGTCATATCGTGCCGGCACATCGATGACGCCAGGTGTCTGAGATCCTGCAGAGCGAGCGTCTTAAATCGGCAACGAAGATATACGCGTGCAAACCGGCGGGCCAAGCTGCGGCGAGAGGCGATTATACTCTTGCAGTACACGTACGACCGGGTTTGGGGCACCGAGAAGTATACTTGTCCCCATGATCCCCTCCCACTCGTGTTTTAAGATCAAAGGCGCGAATAACTTCGCAAGTGAGTCCGTTTCCGATGGACCGAGCGCCATAGACCCATCGAGTGAGATGTATATATATATATATCTATCTATCAAGTGATATGCCGGGAGTCGTTCCGGTCATCTGCTCTAGGAGATGTTGCAGATCCTCCATGACTGCGACTTTGCCTCTATACCTCCGGAGCCTCTTCGCTGTGCCGTCACGGGAAAACTTGTACTTGGCCTCGACCGAATGCCAAAGTCGTCACCTGCGGTAACCACTGCTGATACGCAGGCCACTCCTCCTCGTCTCGAGATCGCCTTTACGAGAAATCTAGCTGTCGCTCCTTGGTCCTTGGGATGTGCAAGGCCTGAATCAAAGGTGCACATCTTTCAACAAACTCCCAAGCGCGTTGACGTAAGACGCTTCTGAAGAGAAAGTGGCACTTTTCATGGATTCTTGACTGTTCGAAGCCGAGAAGGTATCCGCGTGAAGGTCTTGCATTCGGTTAACCTCAGCGGGGGAGCCGGTTTGTTCGTGACCGATCGGCGAAATACTTCTCGTAGATAGAAGCTCTGCCTTCCTGGCAGATCTCTGCCTCACTTGAGACGCTTGAGTAGCGAAGAGCTGTGGATGGCCGAAGGGGGAGAAAGGGTTCGAGGCATTCGGATCAGCCCCGCTGACTCCAGCTGCTGGATGTACATCTCCGCAGTCTTGCGATCCGTTTCCAGCAAACTTGGGCAAATCCCAGTGGCGCCCGTCTTCGCCCAGGAAGCTTCTTCCGGTTGATGCGGTACCTGCGGTCTGAACAGAACCAACACTGGAGGCTTCGGTGACAGTAAATCCCAATCTCGGAATAGTATGTTGACTGCCGCTCTTACTGAAAGGCGATAAATGGGGCTCTGACGCACTTTCAGAAGACTCGACCATGGAGAATCTAGATGAGGAGGCTGCCTGGATGAGAGGTGCAGGTTCCGAGGCGCGTTTCTGGAAGCTGTACTGGTTTATGTGCTCGTGCTGAACAGCTGGCCGGAATGCATACTCCTCTGCAGGGCGACCGTATCGCTGAAAGGGTTGAGGCTGAATCATGTCGTATGGATAAATCGATCCAAAGGCTGTCAATGCAGGTAATCCCTGATGCATGGCGTGATTCTGCGGAACAGGAGCTGTATAAGGCATTAATGAGGTCGGAAAGTCGTGAGGTTTCATTTCGCGAGTATATGCGCTTGGCATCGTGGGAGAGCGGCTAGTTTGTCGGAGGGGTCTGCTGTCCGCGATGAAGTCCTTACCGATTACGGGCCCGGAATGGGCTTTAATTGAGCTCTGAGTCTGTGTCTGAGGTTGCATGTGCTTCAGGTGACCGTGTCGGAGGCGTCGTTCCTCGGCGGCCAACCATTCGGCATCTTTCTGCGCATCGCCTCCCTGTTCTTGCACGGCTATCAAGTCAAAGATAGGTTTGACTTTGCTAAATACTAGCGACTTGTATTCGGGCTCGATCCCTGGGAAGCAACGAGAACACACGGATCTTTTCGCCCAATTCTGATGACTCCGTGCAGTCAGACTCGCTGGACCTGCATTTGAACATGCCGCGCAGCGACTCACCTCCCGTCCACACGAACAAGTCCAGTCTCCAGCAACGGTTCCTAGCGGAGGCTTAGACACGTTCTTGATGAAGTTTTGGGACTGACGATCAGGAGAATAGCGATGAGACAGGTCTTTCAAGGCCAGACGGCGGCGTTCAGAGCTCACTGGAATTTCTACCCCCACGCATTTCCACGGATTGATGGCTTCCTTACCCACTAGTCCCCTCATACCCATGGCGTAACAAAGTGAAACATCTCCGCTGACCAATATACTCTGCAACTTTGCACCATCCGCTCCAACTTTCAAAATCGCGTTGACATGGCAGCTGAGTTTCGACATGATGATCATCGGTGAGACTGGGGCCATGCCTTTTGGTTGAGGAGAGAGTGATGGAAGCACAGCAAAGTGGCCGGAGGGATAAGCCTGAAAGGTTTGAGCATGCTGCTGTTGTTGCGAGATGGCACGAATGAGAGAACGGTTAGGGTTGAGAGCTTCACAGCTTGAAATGGAAAGGGGTCAGAGTCACAATACGAAGGGACAAATGAAGTCCACGTCCGCAAAAGCTGATCACCTACTGAGCACAGGTCTCCGTATTGTGAAGATTCTCGTTCTCGCACATGGGGCAAAACCAAGCTTGTGATTTGAGCAGGTCCAAAGGGAAAAAGGTGCGATCATCTGGCAAACCGGAGCGGCTTTCGTCGCGATGCATAGGCGTCGCGATAAAAGCTGGCTGTACGAACGGTGGAACGGTCAAAAGCATGGAATGAGGAGCAAGGCCAGTCCAAACGGGCGAATTCCTGGAAGTGAATGCTGGAGCAACAGGCGAAAGTCCAGCGGAAGATGCGTTTCCAGATGTCCTTCTAGGAGTCGGGGACACAACCGGAACAGGATAAACAGCATGCAAGTCCTTCTCGGAAGGTCGAGGTGTCCATATCGACGCAACG
Organism: Naganishia sp. PG3902-1; assembly: GCA_023628075.1. Lineage (NCBI taxonomy): Eukaryota > Fungi > Basidiomycota > Tremellomycetes > Filobasidiales > Filobasidiaceae > Naganishia > Naganishia sp. PG3902-1. The sequence continues at coordinate 12,634 of JAMALH010000034.1, forward strand.
CCCATCAAGTTGTTTCGATCCTGCTGCATGCGCGAATTTCTGTGTTTGTCATGAGGCAGGCTGAAATCCAAAGGAGGCATATGGGAGGGAGAGTTTCGATCAGAGTGTGTGGTGTTCAACCTCGCACCAGAAGTCAAGGGCAAAAGGCGAGATTTGTCATCTCCAGCAGACTGCACAAACTGGGAAACGTCAACCGGAGATAATCTTTTGGAAATTTGGGTTACAGCTTACCATCTGTCGTTGACCTGTTTCTCTAGATCCAGCAGAAGCGATCAAAGACGGACCCGCTGATGGGAAACGATCAGTTCGATGCAAGAATTTGATACCACCTTGAGTTATCACGGTGATCTCCTATTGACGAGAGACTTACAATTTGGTGACTAAGGTGTCCAACAGGAGATCGCATGTATCAGCTCTTACACAGCTCGAAAAGCCGAAGGGCATCATCACCTTGTTTCCCCCAGCAACCTCTCTGTCTGCGAGCACCTTGACGTTTCCTGAGGTCTTCTTCTTTCCCGTCATACCCGAGATGCTGTCTTTCGATCTCTGAGCATCCGCTGGCTGAGACTCTCCTATGGAGAACGTAGACGCTTGTGGATTAAGCATTGAGGCGATTGTCCTGCTAGTGATGGTCGGTGCCGAAACGTAGCGGTTGACCGGTGATGGACGCCACAACGGCTGCCTGGAATCGAAGGCGAAACAAACCAGGAGTTCCTTGAGCTTTGCGGCCTGTCTCGATACGAGGTCGACGGAGGAGCACCCTTGCTTCCTCTCGAGGGCTTTCTCGATAGTGGGTAGATGATGGGAGACGCTGTGATAGACTTGAATGATATTGGCCCTCAAACGCATAGAAGGTCATCCAACCGCTTCTTGCGGATCCAAATCTTGATGCCTGGCCTCGACCAGCTCCTCGACCAGTTACTCAACCGGCCTCGAGCGTTCCGCTTGCTCACCTTCAGCTTGAACAAACCTTCGGCGTGGAGACGACATGACGGTATTCTGTGTGCGTACTGCATGTGTCTTCCACTAACTATCGCAGCGTCGAACATAATACTCGGGAACGGACGATTTGCCGCGGACTCGACCAGCCGGCAACCATTATATTTGAGCGTGAATTCTGGAGAAAATGGATATCGCTCATAGCTCTGGGACACACAGTCAAAGTATAGGACAACGGAGGTGCTAGACATAGTGGGATAGCGCTTGAGAACGACTATCGCTCCTACGAAGGAGACGCAACGGAAAATCGAAAATCAAAGGTGCAAGGGCATGGGGTTTGTCATCGCTTGACATCCTGCAAAGAGTTGTTACCATCAGGACAACTCTTTTGTGATATCGATCACTACTAACTCATCATTTCTTGGTGTTGTCGTAAGCGGTCTTCTCCCTAGAAGCGCGAACCTTGTCATCTTCGGCCTGCTTCTCGTAAGGCTGTAAAAGCAAGATGCGATGGTTAGACTCAAGCGTAATCGATTACCTCGAAGTCACTTGCCCTCTTCTCCTCGGAGGTCAAGTTTCGCCATTGCTCGCCAAGTTGTTTACCGATCTCACCTGGATGGGCCAAGACGGTTCAGTACTCTGAAACTACATCTGTGAGCTAGTGTCTTACCGAAACTGAGTTCAGGGTTGCCATTCTTGACGTTGTCTCGCTGCGCCATCGAGTAGAACATGAAAGCAGACATGGCTCTAGTAGTCCACGTATCAGCTCGAAGAGACGAGATTCGAGTCACTGCCGAGTGCATACCGCTTGGGCGCGTTGGGGTCCTTCTTCACCTTTGACTTCCTCTTCTTCTTTAGCTCTTCGCCCCCATCGCTGTGATCCTCTTGGGGCTCCTTCTCCTTCTTGGCCTTAGGCATGCTGTGAGACTATGGCGGGAGCAATAACGTGATCAGTTAATCAGGCCTTGAGAAGGGGTAGATCCGCAAACGTTGTCGACGTCCGGTCAGCATTGACGCATCTGGTGCTACGATGCAACTGAGAGTGTCGCCATGATGGCACCCAAATAGATGGAAAGCTGAGCCAGAGCCAACGCGTAAGACGCGCGCGGACTTCTGCAGTGGAAAGTCGATGAACCATTGATGACGCCAGCATTCGCTCGCATGATGTTGATGGGGAGGATCGGACCATGATAACGAGATCGGATACTCACTTGAAGGTGATGTTGGAAGTGGTGCCGGAGTGTCAGACGACAGTTGAAAGAGAGCTTGCGGCTAAAATAACGAGTCGAAAACAACAAGTTCGAAAGTGGAACTCAGCGCTGCGGCTGGCGCTCTGGCTGGCAGGGCCTGGCTGGGCTTACATACAAACTGGCTGTGGGCGAGCCAAACGGGCGCTGGGCCAGCGAGCAGTGAGCGGGCGAGCTGTGGCTCTGGGCCTGAGCCTGGCTGAGCCCTGAGCCAGCCAAAACGTCCCACGCTGGCAGGCAGGGAGATGCGCCCGCGCCTGCGTCTTCGCACGTGACATCATCTAGCACATCACTGGCGACGCGTCTCGACATTGTAAACAAAAGCCTGAGAACGCCGTTTACAGTAATAAGACCAGCTTAATTCGGAGAGCTGATCAGAGAGTCCTTTGGTTCGATTAGAGCAAGCGAAGCAATCCTATTGCTAGGGTCATGATTCTCACAACCTTCCATAAACTAGTACCACCTGGACTTTAGCATCTTCCTCTCCAGTGCTGGTTTGGCAAACATGATGCCGACTGTCAGGCCGGCAATCGTAAGAAGCAGCTGCGGCTTGTTAAAGGCATCACTGAGAATGTCAAAGGTTCCCGACGGCGTGAGTCGGCTGCCGAAAAGATCAAGGCCGGAGCCAAAGAGCAGGGTCGTTGATTCGAGGAGTGCAGGCGAGGTTACGATCTCCTTGATGCCGAAGATCTGGAAGACAACGTGTCAGATGTGCAAACTTGATGACCGTGTCAATCACTCACATCGTAATGATGGCTGAGCGTTCTGCGAGGGTCAGTCGGTAACAAGGCGTCGTAGGGAATCAACATTTCCTCCTTGTCCCTCTGACTTGGAACGTCTGGGCGTCGTGGGTCTAGTAATCGTCGGGGAATGGAAGCCACCTGATCCATATCATTGAGATCTGCAAAGAAACAAATCAGTAGCGGCTTGATCCTCATACGTCGGCGACATACAGATCAAATCCTTGTACGTGATTCCGTATCGTGAGGTTGTGACGGCCAGAGCCTTGATTCCGTTTGTCAAGACGAAGGACCGAGACACAGCTTGAACCTTGATGTCGTCAAAGCCTGAAGTCGACAAGCTAAGCATCAGGCTTGGTCAGCTACGGGAAAGCGGACCGAAACTGCACTCACCTATTGCGCCTATCATCTTCCTTTTCGCCCTCAAAGAATTCTACCGATACCAGACGGTGGCCTGCAGTCCCGTTTTCGAGCGAAGCGTTTTCCGTATAGGCGAAAGTCAACCAGTTTTCTGCCAAGGCCAAGGGGACGCCGCGAGAGATATCGACGTTCTCAATCAGAGTCTCATATATGACTGTGCCGGAAACGGAGTCCACAACATTGACGCTTGCCTGTCCTGAGCCGTCGGTGAAGACCGTGGAGTACGCGATAAGATGGGGGTTGAGGTATTTGTAGAGGGTCGATCGATCTCCCAATACCCGTCCGTACGACGCGATGGGACCCGGCTGCAAAGCTGCTTGCTGGCTGACGCGTTCTTGAGGTTGGAGGGATATACGCCAGGTTACTGACACGTTGTATGTACCCCCAAGCTCAGGCTCAGAGAAGGCATAGCCAGACAAAACATTTGGACGGTTTCGGAATGCGGCGAAGTAAAGGTCGGACGTCATGTTTGCAAAAGCGGATTCGATTTTCTTGCAGAATGGGAAGAAATGAACCTTTAAATACCGAGGGTCATCAGCAGCGATCTCCGTAGTCTATTAAAGACTTCGCCCTACCTGCTCTGACTGATCCACTATGGCGATCGCCCGTATATGTGTCTTGCAGTGCTCGATCGGTAACGGGAAAGCCTGCAAAGGCTTTCCTGCAAAGAGGACCTTACCGCCCATACCCGGCATAAGCGGCAGTCCAGATTTGTCATCCCGAACGATGGCGCCTGTGAAGGCATCAACGTGGAATGCGACAGTCTCGACCTAGAGCAACGGGTTGTCAGTGACTTGCCGTGATTCTGCCCTTTCGATACCGACCTCCCTTCGCGTCCTCACCGCGACAACGGAGATGATGGGGTTGCCTGATTCTGTGACAGCACGAACGTTCCACATGCCAACAAGTTCGAGCTCTCCGCGAATCCCGCCGCTCAGACCGAGCAGTGTCGACCATACGATATTTCCGTGAGAGGAATCCAGCGCGTACAGCTTTCCAGAAGCGGTGAAGGCGACAACGAGCTGTTGAAAGCCGAACTGATCACGGTACAAGGTATCTTTAGACAAGGGCACAGAAGATAATGCTTGCTTGTAGGTTCCAGCAGTAAATCGCTGGATGAAGCGAATGAGGTAGCCAGGCAGCTCCTGTTTCGCGACTCAATGTTAGTGGATGCGCTGATGACAAGAGAGTGGTAAACTTGCCTTGAACTCTCTAACATGTCTAGCAAGACGAGCGACCAGATCTTCATTGTGCAAAACGACTTTGGCGACTTCCAGCTTCCTTTCCGGCAACTCGACAAACCGAGTTGCCAAGATGTTGGACAGTCCTTCTTCCCGGGTCCAAGCCACAACTTCCCGGTCCCAGAGCTGGATCGCTCCGGTCGATGTAGTCAGAACGATGGAGTAGCGATCGATGATGGGATAGTGAGTGGACATGCGGCAGGCGGCCTTGTATTCCGTTTCGCGATGTCAGACTCGGATGTGTACTTCTGAGCCTTCGAAACTTACAGCTACGATGACGCCGTGCTCGTGATCCTTGTACTGGAATGTGCCACCTGTATACACATATCCCTCGGAATGGTCAATGTTATAGGTATTGATGTTTGCAAGCTTGTGATACCTCTATCAGCAAGGAACACTTGGCAAGAAACACACGTACCTGAAGGCTATGTGACCAGAACAGTCGTGTGATCCAGGACTCTTCCGCTTTAGCGCCCTCGAAGCCGCCCCAGAGGCTGGTCGTTCTGGAAGACAGATCACCTCCTTCGAAGTGGAATACGGCTTGAAGCCCAGTGTCCGTCCACTTGATGAGATCGGCCGCGTCGTTGGGTAATAAGGCTAGGAAGTACCCGCGAGAGGAGAGCCCGACATCCTTGAGCGCAACGTAGCCAATTTCCGGATCGAAGCTTCCCTTAAGGTCATCGGCACGAGGTTTCACGCGATGTTGCGAGATTGCCCCTTCCTTGGACAGTGAGACAGATTGCAAAGAGGACCCATCTTTAGAGAGCCAAGAAATGGACACGGGTGAACCGGACTGCCGGACGTTTTGAACAATGACGACGTGCTCAAAGTCCTGGATCGCACTTGCGGGGACGTGAGTGATCTCGTGAGTGGACGATCGCGGTGCACCATCCTCGACGGAAAGGGAGATATAGGACAATGTCGGAGAGGCAAAGCTTGAGGTAACGCCAACCACGTGAACTGTATCCCTCGTCGCAGCCAATTGTGTAAGGGTGAGGGTCGACCTAGAGTAATTTTGAGTTCAGAAATGTCGATTTCTGAAGCCTGAAGCAGAATTTACCCGGCAAACTCGCTCTCCCAAGTCCATCGTACTTCACCCGTTGTCCGAGCCAGTCTCTGAACCTTACGGCCGTCCGTTAACACGTAAAAGTCGCTTGACCGCAAATCGCCATCAGCGACGGCGATAGCCGTTCCGAGATTTGACGGTTGATACAGCTGTCGAGGTGAATCTCCAAGCGAGGCAGCGACTTCCCACAAGAGGTGTCCTGTTTGACTAGAAAAGCACCGGATAACCTCCCGCGATACTCCCGACACGGTTAGGATGACTGTAAAAGCATGCTGCATTCAGCGGTGGACGGGTCGGATTCACTGCGGGAACTGACCATCATGAGCTACCTGAAAGTCTACCAACGCATCCTCTGGCTCCATTTTCTGCCGCCAGACTATAGGGCGATTAGATGCAGCGTATTCGATTGTAACGCTGCACTTACCGATGCTCCCATCTGCGGGGTCAAGTACTGCCAAAATGTTGTGATCCGTTGCTGTGACGATAACATCTTGGGTAGCATCCGATCCGTTGAGGGCTGGTATACGCTGGAAAGACGGCTCTAGGTCCAGTCTCGGAACACCGATCAATGCCTTGTGCCAGTCGACGACGCCAGCCAACGACTTTTGGATTGCCGTTGCTTCATACAGCTGCCACAGCCATATCAAAATGGTAAGGAATGCGAGCCGCATCTCGGCATGCCCTGGTGGATCGTGGTAATGAAAGGACGGCGGTCTGGCGGACTGGATTAGGAAGAGAGCTAAGGAGCCAACCGGTGACAGGAGAGGTATAGGCCTTCGGGAGTACTGTATGGGGAGGTGATCGAACCGTTCCCTAGCCGCGCATGGCCGAGATGGTGGAGGTTTGAGATCGCCGAGGCAGCGGATATCCAAAAAGTTTGTGCAATGAACAGGAAGCATTAGACACTTCTCCATTCATCTTCACTCCATACAGACCGATTCACTCTTCGGATCAGTGGTCCAAGCCAACGCGACCTCCAAGATGCCGATGGACACTACCGAATTTCTCACGGCGCAGGGATGGAAAGGCAAAGGCACTGGTAGGCATCTTTGTGCACCCCTTCAGTCATACCGCGTGAACAGCTGACTTCTCGCTTGATTCCCAGCATTGAAGCAGGGTCATATGACACGACCTATCGCCGTGGTGCAGAAAAAGACATTGTCCGGTGTAGGGAAGGATCGCGATGAGGCAGTGCCGTTTTGGGACAAGTAGGGTTTCTCGTTTGCTGTTCCTCACATCTGCTTATGAGGATCGTGCTTCGCAGTATCTTTGCGGCAGCGGCGCTGAACATCAAAGTGGCTTCGCAAACACCCACTCCTGCTGGATCTGGTACCGCTACACCGGTGAGTCCTTCATGCGACCCGCTCGGGCCGCTTCCTTGCTTATTACAAGCACACCTCAGATCAAGGATGCGTCTCCGGCTCCAAAACAGCAGACTCACGCTCGGTCGTCCATGAGTGCATTTGCTCGCTCGAAGCAAGAAATGGCTAGAAGGATACTCTACTCAAAGTTTCTTCGAGGGGAAGTCGTCACCAATGAAGACATCGAAAAGACACCTGGACTCCCCGCTCGACTATCGAATGCCTTGGCGGCGGAAGCGGGATCATCCACCGTGACACCATCAGAAGTCTCAGTTTCCCAAAACACGCCAATGGCGTCTCCATCTTGTCAGCCATCGACGACATCGCCTGTGACTGATAACAAGGAGACCAAAGAAGAGAGGAGGAAACGTCGCGCCGAGAAAGCAGCAAAGAAAGCCGCGAAATCTGGAAAAGCGGAGGAGCGACAGGCCAAGCTGGAGTCTAGAGCAGAGCGGAAGAGCAGAAAGCTCGCGCAGGCGTCTTCGGCATCAGACGGTGAATCGAAAAGGACATCAAAGAAGGGAAAGGCGAAGAAGCGGGACACAGAGGTTGGACTGATCGCTGAAGCGGAAAACCACGCAAAGGACCGGAAGAGGAAAAGAGATAGACAGGGGACCCACGTAGATACGCAGGGGACGGACGCGAGAGGCACGCAAGATGCTGATGGCAAGCTCGGCACGAAGAAGAAGCGGAAGACGAAAAGTGGAGATACTTCAGCAAGTTAGGATTCGGGCTTGTAACTGCACTCGGCCGCAACATGACATTGTTCGCTCGTCGTCCCGCTTTGCTTCTCACAGTCCAGCGGTGTGCCTGGCTGGAACGGCGTCACCGAGATACTTTCCATTGCATCTCGGGGTTTAGATCTCACAGACCAGCAACATTCCCAGGCAAATGGAATGCGTAACATCCTAAATTGCCCGCTCATGCGAGGTGAGGATGTATGACAGATAACGGTTGAGGGACCTTGGATCTCTGCTCTCACGCTGTGTCTCCGTGAAAGTCGCTCGTTGGCGTTCACACTTATCTTCAAGGATACGTACGTAGGCGCTACATGAAATACAAGTTACAGAAAAGCCCCGAGCCTTCTGTCTGCTATACACTTGAGTGAAAACTGATTGATGGATTCGAGATGTACCTGCAGCCAGCTCAGATGATATGTGCGTTGCTTCCGTGGTGCTGGCGGGAACCCGTGACACCGCTAACGGTTTCCTTGACCGCATTGGTAACCGATGCCACGACGCCCCTGAGTACCATGGCCAGTCGTCAATTACATACTTGCACATGTGACAGTCATACAGGGAAGGACTCACGGTTTCTCGCCAGTAGTGGCGTGGCCGGAACTTGTGTTGCCATGAGCAAATGTGGTGCCGTACTTCTCGGGATTGACCGTATCCATCACCTTCTGAGCGACACCTCTGTTGTGCTCCGGTTCAAGCGCAGAGGCAGCGTTGTCGCCGTGTCGATGAACCTTGTCGCCGATGGTTTCGGACGATTTGGGCTTGATGGCGTGTGTGAGCGAGTCGATAGGTCCGGCACGGCCGCTGTCGTGCGCCAAGGGCGCGTCACGCTTGTTGTCGAAGAGGTGGTCGCTCGTCTTGTGTTGACCTGGGTGGTAAGATGCGGCGCTGATTGCCGCAGCGAGTCAGGGTAAGACGAAGCGAAGCGTAAGGGATATACGACTTACTCGTCTATGGCTCCTACAATGTTCTGCTTGAAATTCTCTGAAGTCGATTTGGTGCCGTCGGGCTGCAGCTTGTTCTGAACTGCGATGGAGCTGTCAGGACCGGTACATGCCATGACGGAGATATGAATGGCTTACGTTTCTCTGTGTCGGACTGAATCATGATTGTTGTAGGCTGTGTTCTTCCTCGTTAGAAGTGGGATCAAGTGAGGAAGTGCTAACGCCTTTTCCAAAGGATTTGAACCGACAGAGACAACCTGTTTCCTGCTTTTATATAGAAAGCAGTCAGGCATTAACGCTCGACAAGGGCTTCTGAGAATTCAGGCGGTGAATCGAAAGGTATGATGACCTCATACTCCCACCGCCCGAAAGGTAACATGATCTCATACGTCCTTCAACGCTCTGGGTAGTGGGACTTTGAAGGCGTTGCATGTGCACTGTTGTATGTCACATATGCCTTTGTTTCACGCAAGGAAGGCCCATTGAATTCCAGGGACAACATGATCCTGTCTTTCTTTCAGCTCTACGGGCCATCTTCCCTCGCTATGACGACATCTTTCCAGATCCACGACGTCCTACAGCTACCAGCCGATCCCCCGACGTATTCCCGTCAGAGGAGAAGTGGGGACAGACAAGAAACGAGACCGGTGGCAAAACGCGCTCGAGCTGGACATCTCCCCTTCATGTGCCGTGCCGTCAACAAGGGGAAATCCGGGAGGTGATTTTGCACGAAAGGCACGTGACCATAACAAAAATGGCCAGCGAGACTGGCGCGCCATATAGCTGAGACGAGCCCCTGCGCTTCCTCTTGACGTCCGTCCCCCGCTCGCTCGGTTCGTCATCCGACGCGATCATCTGAATCTCAATCACGCTCGAGTCGAGCCGGCATTGCGACCATCTCCCACGCCGACGCCGACGACAGCCAGCTCGTGCGCCTAGGTCTTCTTGATATCCGGTCGTGTCCCCGGCGCGCATCACAGCAGTACACCACCATTAGCGACGTGCCTCTCCGCGTGCACCAAGGTTTGTACCCTCGGGTCCAGTAATGTCAGCAGTCGTTCGACGAGCGACCGCGACAAACAAATCAGCATCTAGCAGTGATCTGACCCAGAGACGTAATACCAGAAAATCGACCAACGCGACAGCCACGACTTCGGCTATCACCCTCGACGCGCCGGAACCTAATACTACCAACACCAAGCGACGGAGTACAATCGTCAAGGTTGTTTCAGACGCCTTTTACGGCTTGAAGAACAAGGCAGTCGACCAGGTCTCTCGCACATTCCGTGCCAATCAGAAGAAGGCTTCTCTTCCCTCGTCAACAATCTCCATAACCGCGGGAATCTCGACGCGTTCAGTTGTCCGAACGGCCGCTCAGCGCGAAACATCATCTGAAAAGGAATCCTCGCCCATATCCACTTCCGTCGTATCAGCAAGTCTCCAGCTTGTTGAAACCAGTCAATCTCCTCCGTCAGCAGCTCCCGTTGCTACTGTTGTCGCACCAACGGCGACCGCATCCAAGACCTTCCTCAGCGAGGGCCTTTTCTCCAACGTCGTCTCCCAGCCAAAGGTAAAGTATAGCCGAACCAGCAAAACCAGCAGGGCTATCAGGGCAGGCAAGACTACAGCTATCGAGCAAGCAAGTATCGCCGCCGGATCGACCGAAGTCAACCGCATCCTTCCGCTCCCCCTTCATTGGGGTCTCCGCAAGATGGAGGAACGATCAGAGTTTCTTGTCCCATGGGACATCATGTCGGAATGGCAATCGGGCGAACTGGATAGTCAGAAGTCGCCAACAAAGTATGTCAAGCTGAGAAAGAGTACGTGTCGTTTCGAAACAGCCCGACTGGACATCAGCTGATCGCCGGACCCTCAACTTTAGACATTTTCCCAGAAAGAAAGGCTCGCGTCTCGACGGAGTGGCAGGCATTGTGTCACTGCGAACCTGAATCCGGTTGCGGAGAGAATTGTCTCAACCGGTAAGTAACGCACCGAGCAAGGGTTGATCTCCAGCTCAATCTCGCCTGTATCAGTGCGATGAACTATCTCTGCGGAAAAAACTGTCCTTGCGGAGACAAGTGCACGAACGGTTCCCTTTCTTTGAGACCACAGAAGGAAACCAAGATCTTTTGGGTAACTAAATGAATGCATCAATTATCTGCCGAGGACTGATTGCTCTATGATAGACTGGTGCAAGAGGCTTCGGCGTGCAGGCAGCGGAACCCATCAAGGAAGGCGAATTCGTGATGGACTACAGAGGAGAAATCATTCCGATGACGTGGGTCTGAAAGGCTTGGATTGCATGCATATTCGCCTGACCGTTTCGGCGCCTTAGAACTTTTTACAAGCGAATCCGCAACGAATACCACAACCGCAAAGATTTTTACGCGCTGTCATACGATGCCGATGAGGTCATTGATGCTGTAAGGATCACTTGGCGAACATGCGTAATCTTGTGCTGACAGGTACACTTGTATAGGGTATCCGAGGCAATGAAGCTCGCTTCATCAACCACTCTTGTGGACCCAATCTCGAAGTAAGAAAATATCAAACGATGGGTAATGGTTCCGAGGAGTTCGAGGTCGGCTTCTGGGCGCTGCGGGACATCCGAGCCGGCGAGGAGGTATGCGAGCCTTCTTGTCCCGCTGTCAGCATTACTGACCTGCTGTTCTAGCTCTCATACAACTACAACTTTGATTCATTCACCACGATCAAGCGACCTTCTACGCACCCTGAACTCGTCGAGGCTACTTTACAAAGACGTCAACGTTGTCTCTGCGGGGCTCCGAACTGCATAGGCTGGCTTGGCAAAGAGTCGCCGGAATCGAGCAAGACCAATTCCGACGAGAATATCGCCCCCGAACTCCGAGGACCCGCATCCGCCACCGATGATGCAATCGCGCCGGCCCCAAAGAAGATCCTGCTGAAGCTAGGAGGTACATCACAAAGTGCTCGGGGCGTCAAGCGTCAAGCCAGCGCGGCAGCAGGAGGCGAAGGACTCACCACTCCCAACAAGCGCGCTACTTCATCAGTTACTTCCACTTTCAAAGGAAAGGGAAAGGGTAAAGCCAAAGCTTCCCAATTCGCCTCTCCTGAAGCTGTTGAGCCGCAACTTGACGTGGATGTCGCTGCCGGCACCGACATGGCTCACGCTGCAGAAGAAATCCCAGAAGAATACCTCGCAGCGGAACAGTCAACAGGAGAAATTCCGGTCTCCAGCAACTTGTCGTCCCTGCTCCACCACGATGGCGAAGGATTCGCCGAGGAGCACTACGCCGTGACTGGTGGATTTCCGGCTAGTGAGGGATATACGGAAGCAGCGCCCTATCAAGACGGCATCTCATACACCGAAGCTAATCCCGCCGAATACGCATCGGAAGCCGGTTCCCAATTGGCATTCAATCAACCCAAAGTGTCCAACAGGGGCAAGGGCGTGCGTGTCATCGAAAAGCATCGAAGAAAGACGAAGTACGGCCTTATTTGGAAAAGTGACGCAGAGTTAGAACTAGAAAGAAGGTGAGCGGGGATCACCATATATCCATTTGGAATACCAGGGTGTACGAATATATCGTTACTAAGATGCATTTTCCGTTGTAGACGTCGCAAAAAGGGGTATGCCTGGCTCGAGGAGCAGAAAGCAGCCGTTCGCAGATTACATGACGCCCTGCGCAATGGTGAAAAAGTCGTGCCACCCCCCACCTCGCCGCCTTTACCAATACGTGCACCGGAAGCCGCCTATCTCGAACCGACTCCCAGGCAAAGAAAGATGATGGAGAAAGCAGCGGCCTCCGCGGCCGGAGGGGACACGCCCGAACACTCCGCACGAGCTTCTCCGCTTCGGAAGCCGAGCGTTACACCTAGTCTCACGCCATACGTCGCGTCATCTGTAGGCGGACACGAAAACTTCGATGCCCAAGCGGATTTTCACTTGGAGGACCAGGACCTGCCTCTGGTTCCTCGAAGCGAACACAACACGAATGAATGCCCGAGTGAGGTATCAGACGATGTTGTCGAATGGCAGGTAGCGTCGAGCGTCCACGTTGTGGATGTGCTCGCGTGGATGGAACAAGCAGCTGATGCTGATTACCAAGAACCGGATCAGAATGGCGGCTACGATGGACAAGACCAGCACTACAGCAATGAAGGGTATCAAGATGCAAATTATCCAGAAGAGGAGGGATATGGGGACGATGGAAGTCATGACCCATACGGTGGCGGAAGTGGCGGAGGCGGCCCGCCGGGCGGCGATCCCGGAGGAGACCCGGGTGGGGATGGGAATCCTTGGGGGAATCCAGACGACGGAGGACCCCCGAGCGATGACGAGGACGAGGAGGACGAGGAGGAGGAACGTGAGGACGAGAACGCGAACATCGACGAGCACAACAGACAGGTCGAGGAGGGCGGCGTCGAACATATCCCGTACACCGACGGTCCAAGCGTGACGGACCATGACCCGAGTCAAGGGCTTCCCCTTGACAGTCAGCTGCACCTCGATCCTCATCCAGCACCATTTGAGCATCATAATGGCTTGACAACAGACTATTCAGCTTACGGGAACCCACAAGATGCTGCTGAAGCCTATCAGTATGATGAGAGCATGCATGAAGCGATGCAAGGTAGCTTGGACGGCGATCTCGAAAATATGGATTACATGCAGCACACTCCCGAAGATGAGAGCCATTTGAATCACGAGCAGCGACAGGAGCTTCGAGAGGAGAGGAAAAGGATGAGAGAAGAGGCCGAGCGCACCAAGAAGCGGAGGAAAAAGTGGGTTCTACCATTGGAGGAAGATGCCATCGAGAGCGAACGCCGGCGAAAGGTCTGTGATGTTGCAAATCGTGATCGCGAGTAGTTTCGCTCATCCTCCCTTACTGACATCTAGAAGAAGGGTCTTTCGTGGAAGATGGAGATGCAGCAGCGAGCGGCTGCCAAGCGCGCGGAAATGGGGCTAGTCGATGCCCCTGGAATGACTCAGGACCTCGAGATGCAGGAAGAAATCGCAATTCCGGATCTTCCTGAATTCGGGGCTGCTGAAGACTTGCCAGCGCTACCGGGAGAGCAGTCGGGTCCTTCAACTTACTATCATGGTGATCCCGCCATGGATGCTTCCCTAATGGGTCAGGGAGATATCGCCCATGTCGATCAGACCGCGGACTTGGACAGCTTCAGCGACATCACTGACTTGGAGGAGATGGACACAAACGAAAGAGAGATCATCAAGCTGGATACAAGTGCCAGCGCCATCATAGGTTCAGAAGTAGGCGATGAAGAATCAAACGATGGGAAGTTGAAGCGGAATCGAAGACCGCGTCCGCCTCGTCGATTCAAGACAGCTCTCACGAGGATAAGACCTAAGCTGGAAGCAGCCATCGGTCCTCCGGAACAAAGAGAATTGAATACCGATGAGGAGGGAGAGCTGCTGGAGCAGGAGCGTAAAAGGAGGAAAAAGTCCGTTTCTTGCTGTGCCCGTGCTGCGGACGACTGAATACTGACAATCCTTTGTTTGCTTCTAGGGGAACAGCCTGGTTGGAGTCTATGAAGGCGCTGGCCAAAGCCCAGCGCCTTGCGCGTCAGCGAGAAGCTCAAGGGCTGCCTCCTCAGGAGTTTGTGCTGCCACCAACATCCATGACGCCATCAGGCAAACGCAAGCCTAAGCAGCCAGGCGCAACAGTCAAAAAGCGCAAGCGCGATATGCATACTGCGGACGGGTTTGACAATGACATTCCAGCATTACCCGACTCCATCGACCTGGTTTCTGGACCAGCGGAGCCCAGACTGGATACCCAACTTGACGAGGCCCACGCCGACGATCTTCCTAGTCTGCCTAGGTATGCGATGTTCCCGAGTAACGACGTCGGATCCGTCAATTCCGGCTCTGGATTTTATGCCGAGGGCGATGAGCGTGTATACACGCATGCATCCGAGAGCAATTATCTGGATTCTCATCTCTCGGCACCTGTTTCTGGGCATGTTGACAACGTGCCCCAAGAATATGCGGCGCTCATGACCGGCGCAGGCGCAGAGGAAGCCGGTCATGTCGAGGCACACGGCCCCGCGTTACAGGATCCAGCATATGACCCATCCGCCTATGGTACCGACGCCGCTTCCCAGCAAAGCATTCAGCATACCAGTGCCTACAATCAACATGCCTATGGAGGACACTATCACGATTACACGTCCAACCTTGGGAATTTCGGTACTTTACCACTACAGACCAACACGCATTATCCGCTTCCGGCCTTCCAAGCTTTCCATGATCGGGCAGCCCAGCAGCAGCAGCATATGTCACCGGTATCGCCGTACGGAACGCCAGGTCACGGTCAATTCATGTTGAGCGGACAGGATCAAGAGCATCATGGAAGCGATCTACCACCGGCCCCTACGTCTGTCGCTAAAACCAAATCATTGCAAAATAAACGTAGGACCGATACGTTGCCAGGAGAGAAGCGCAAACGAGGGCCTGCTGTAAAAAAATTGGCTGCCGACGAAGGCATGCCAGAATGGACCGACGAACAATGGGAAGCCGAAAGGAAAAAGCGAAAGGTAGGCTATCTATTCTCTTCTTTCCGAGCTCGGAAGACTTACCTTACCAATCATTAGAAAGGATACGGTTGGGTTGCAGAGACCAAAGCAGCGGCCGAAGCTGAACGGCAAAATCGAGCACTCAAAGCTGCAGGGCTCTCTGTCAACAACGGTCGACGGCCATCCAAGACGCTTCAAGAACTGCATGATGCACGCGCCGAAAGACTCCACCACTCGCACGATGACCTGTCACTGCAGGATGACATGCATTTGCAGGATGACGACGACGACGTGGCGCAATTGCAGGCTCAAGCCCAGGAGCTCGAACAACAGCATCAGCTAGAACATCAACATCAGATTGAGCAGGCTTTCGACACTGTTGTTCACGATGCGCACTTTGGCGTTGCTGAGACATCGCTTCACGATCAAGAGCAGGCCGTCGCTGCAGCAGTTGCCGCCCATCATCAGCCCGCCGACCCGTTCGGCACGTTTAGTGCTGTGGATGCCTCTATGATACCTTATCAAGCCACGGAGGATGCCCATTTTGTCGCCAATCCGGACGACTATTACAATTCAGCAGCACCCGCCCATCTGCATGCAGCGTACACGACAGATCACATGCAGGATCACATGCTACAAGCCACGCATCACTACGAAGATGCGCAATGATCTCACGGAGCATTATTCTCTTTCGACTTTCGCTTCCTTCTTTCCTTTGAGGGTATCGTCTACCCTGGCTCTGAGTGATATGTAATACTTACCATTCAAGCCAATATAACAATATGATGCGAATATATATGGATGATCCATGGATGGCACACTCACATAGTCGCTTCAGCATGGTACCGATTATTGGATTACATCTGGCCTAACGAGTCGAGGTGGATCCACCGTCGCCCCGTTCTCCCATATGATCTCCTCGATGAATCGGGGTTTCTCGCGGTTTTTTCGATCTCTTTTGCTTGGCTGAGTTCCTTGCTGAGTATCCTCCTTTGTAGTCGACTCGGCCACCGGAGTCGGAACTTCCGCTTCATTCGTAACCACGGGCTTTGAGATGTCTCTGCGCAGACGGACGACTTTTGAGAACAGCTCTTTTGGAATCACGCCTTGTGCATTTCCGGGGGTCAAAATCACATTGTTGGTAGACATAAACACAGGAATCTCGGGGTCTTGCGCGAGAAGCTGGGCAAGCGAGAGGTATATGTAGAGCGAAGAGTTTGCTCGTGGACCTGAATGCCATGTGACCAGTCGCGGTCAGTAATTTGCCGTTGAAGTCCAGCTGGGCATCCCTGCGCTTACCGCTAGTAGCACCGCTTCGCGCTCTTGCCAGATGTATGTGCTGTCGTGATCCCCTGGAAAGCCCCGTTTGCCCTTTTTGCAAGCCCAGTGTCAGAGTCCGAAAACCTGGTGCTGAATGCATGAAACACCTACGAATTGATTCCCACAACTCTGCTTTCGAGCCGTGCACCATTTCGCCAACTTTGCTGAGTCCTTCTTCATCTGCCGCTGTGATAGGCTCCAGATGTTCTGTCGTTACCGTCGTGATCGAGTGGCCTTGAGCTGCGCGGATGAACCATTCTGGTTCACTGGCATTGCTGCCTAATGTTGGAGACCGCGCGATGGGCCGTTGCTTCGTCACCGGTGCAGGGCTTTCCGGTTCATACTTCTCGACTTCCGGGGCATCCACCGGCACAAGAGGAGACTCTTCCGGGGATTCTACATTTCCTGTAGTGGCCGATAGGCGTGATCCGCTTGCGTCTTGCTCTTCGCGATCCTCCTGCAACTTCTGTGCCTTCTTTGTCTGTCCTTGCTGTTTCTTCTTACGCTGAGGCCGCACAGCCGAGGGGTCATACCCGTAGAACAGTACAAACCGCTTTTTCGCATTGGACTCTACCAGATGATAAAGGTGCGGAAACGATAATGCTTTCAGATTGGGTTCATCTAACTGCATCGGCGTTGGCACTCAGGGCTAGATATGGAGTATTTTCGAAGCTTACAATGTCAACCACTCTCACGTATCCATCTTTGCGCATTGGCAGGCCTTGCTTTTCTGCACCATGACGGAGCAGGTACGCCAGAGTTTTCGAGTACCTGACATCGGGGTCGTCCTTTTCGAGACCTCGCAGTTTGGACATGGTGACGATTTTGCTGCTTCCTTGGAGTGCCCGACGGGTGGGTAAGCAATGGCGTCGCACCAGGAGCAAGAACATTGAGAGTGAGGAAGACCGGTGAAGAGTTGCACAGTCTTGGTGTTATGTTTTTCCGGACGAGGGAACGACACGTCATACTGGCTGTCTCGACTCGATCCGGGTACGTTCGTCATCGGGGGAACATGCATGAACATACATGCTCAGTTGGGCTGAAAGGGAATATAGCGTGCGAGCCAGCGCATTCGTCCAACATCTCCACATTCTTGAGAGAACGCTCGTATACCCTGTAGGTCGAACCATTAATATCGGCACCAGCGGAAAGATGGAGATGTCGATAAATAACGCCAAAGCCGCGCTCGCCGATCCACCTGCCGAACTCAAGTCCCTGTTGACGGATGAAAGGGTACCGCAAGAGGCCAAGCAGAGCTTGAAGGCTGCAGGTCTAGATGTACAGAAGCTCAAGGGCGAGGAATCGCCGCACGATTCAGTGGGTGAGCTTGCGGCGGGATCGAGATTGCAAGTTGTCGATGAAAACCAGAACTTTTCGTAAGTTGGTCTATCCCCTTCTTGCGATTCATATCAGTGACTAACGCTGTTATCGGATTACACTCCCGAAGGAAATCGCTATCAAAATACTTGTCAAAATGGGGTTTACTGGACAAGGGATTCGCGTACGACGTGGTAGCCGTCTTTGGAAGTCAGAGTACCGGCAAGAGTGAGTGTGACAGCATCTATGACCCGGGAAGCTCCATAATTGACCGCAAGGACGGCAGGTACTCTGCTTAATCGCCTGTTCGGCACGACATTCGATGTTATGGAGGAAACGAAAAGACAACAAACTACAAAGGGTATGCGGCCTCGTTGCGTCGCCACGGCTGTCTGGCTTACACCCCTCGCATTGGCTTCAGGTATTTGGATGTGCCCCTCCAAATTTTCGTCGACCATCGTCATGGACGTCGAGGGAACAGACGGCCGAGAGCGCGGGGAGGATCAGGATTTTGAAAGGAAGAGCGCTCTATTCAGCTTGGCCTCGACAGAAGTCTTGCTGATCAACCTGTGGTGCGTGTTGGCTTTTGCCTGATTGAGGTATTTCGCTTAGTCTAACGACTTGTGATAGGGAACACCAGATTGGTCTTTACCAGGGCGCAAACATGGGTTTACTGAAAACGGTCTTTGAAGTCAATCTCAGTCTGTTCGGTGGTTCAGCAGAACAACACGCTCAAGGGATCTCCACGAGGTGAGCTTCAGCGTGTACGAGGTCCAGCCCCAAGGAGCTCACATGACTGGTCAGTCACGAGAAAACGCTGTTGCTGTTTGTCATCCGGGACCACGTTGGAGCCACCCCGCTCGCGAATCTCACCGCGACACTGACGCAGGATATGGAGAAGATTTGGGCAAGCTTGGCAAAGGTAGAATCCGATAGGCTCTCAGACGTAAACATGCAGCTGATTCCACTTTTTCCATGCGTTGCAGCCAGATCATCTTGCATCTGCCTCGCTATCCGATTACTTTGACCTTACTTTCGCAGCCCTCCCGCACAAGATACTTCTTCCCGAAAAGTTCGAAGAGGCTGTTGTCGACCTGAGGAAGCGTTTCACCGATCGAGATCGGGAGGATTTCGTATTCAAACCCGCGTATCACAAGCGGATTCCGGCAGATGGTGTGCCATTCTACATGGAGGGTATCTGGGTAAGTCGATTGTTACGTAGGTTGATGATCATTACTGACTTGGCATATGGCATTAGCAAAAAGTCTTGACGAACAAGGATTTGGATCTGCCTACACAGCAAGAACTTTTAGCTCAATTCCGGTGTGACGAAATCTCGGCAAGCGTAATCGAAGCATTCCAAGATGCTTCCAAGGGCGCACGAAAACCCATCGAAGCCGGGTCAGTATTGGATGGCCTGGGCGGCATGATGAATGACTGGAGAACAACGGCCTTGAGTGCGCTATCATTTCTCGCTTCATTCAGCGTTGGGATATTGATACTGGCTCCTTCACAGGTAAATTTGACAAGGATGCCTCGCGATACCATCAGGGGGTGTATAACCGGAAGCGGCTGGATCTCATCAAGGCAATTGATACCGCGCTGTCTCCATTGTTCATGGGTCAGCTGAAGAACGTGCATAAGCGCTGTGTCGCAAAATTCAGATCCGACCTCTTGAACGGTCTTAAGGGCGAAGGCCATGACTTCGGCGCGCTTGTTAAACAAGTCGGGGAACGCGTAGAAAAAGAATTTGTCACAGGAGCACAAGGCAAGTAGCGTCAACGCTGAACAGTTCACATGCTGACTCACGTTGCCATTTCAGAGATACAGCTCAAAGATACCGATTGGCAATATGAGGACGAACTTGAATTGCTTCGGGACGACATCAAGCTCATTGCGGATCAGTGCAGAGCAGATGAGACGAAGAAGATGGTTAATGCGATAGAGGTATGTTGACAAAGTTTCCCCGCTGGGTGGTCCTTTGGCTGAATTCTAAATTCCCCTTCGCAGAGAAACTTGAGAAAACAGCTCGCAGAGCCGGTAGAAATCGGACTTGGAAAGCCACGAGAAGATATGTGGGACGATCTGCTGCGCGTATTTCAGACAATGCTGGAAACTTCTGAGGAAGTTTACCGAGCCAAGGCGAAGAGTAAGCTCCTTCTGCAATGTTCGTAATACCTTGAGCTCAAATTGCGATTAGGCTTCAATTGCACCGAAGAAGAAAACACAGCTTCCTTGACCACCTTACGCCGACGTGCATGGCATCACTTCCGTTCGAAGATTGGAGAGCAACTATCAGATCCTGCGATTCTCGGTAAACTGAAGAACAGTTTCGAAGACAAGTTCAGATACGACGACGCCGGTGTGCCTCGAGTCTGGGGTCCGGGAGACGACATTGACGCGGTATTCCGAGTCGCGAAGGAAGAGGTAGGTGGACAGCCAGAGACCAGTCTCGAGTGGTAGTTGACGATAAACTCCGTCGCACAGACCTTAGCCTTGATCCCCTTATATGCGCGTATCGAGCCCAAGGATCCCGCCAACGCTTTCACCCTGCCATCCGACGAGTCAGTCAATGCGTCCCTGGATCCCGATGTCGACTTCGACTTCCCCTCGACACTGGTTGTATTCTCTGAAACAAAGAAACTAGATCTCGAAAATCGATTCAGGAGAGACGCCGACGCATACTACGTCGAGGCAAAGCGGAGCGTCGTATCCAGCGTAGCGCAAATCCCGATGTGGATGTACGGTGTGCTTGTCGTGCTGGGATGGAATGAGGCCATGTATGTCTTGTTCAATCCGCTGTATTTATTGCTGCTAGTGCTGGTAGCTTCTGGGGCGTGAGTAGTTTGCGTCATTTGACTGGAGTGAAGTAGCTGAACCCATGCGCGCTGTCCAGGTATTTGGTCCTTCAGCTCGGTCTGGCAGGTCCAATTTTGCAGGTCAGCCGGACTGTGTTCTTCGAGGTCAGTGCTCATGGATTTAATGGTCGGCGGAAACAACAATCCTGATTCGCTGCGCCATGTAGGTCAAGAAAATCGCGACCGACCGACTAAGAGAAGCATTCAAGGACGTCCAGCCGCAGCTCGAGCAAGCTCACCGGAATAACACCGTCTCGGATGACAGGCATGTCCGTGGCAGCTCAGACTTGAATGAGCTGAAAGCTAGCGGGAGCAGCGTCATGCACGAAAAATGAACAAATTCCTCACAATCTGCGCCCTCTGCAAAAGGCAAAAGAAGCACACTCGACGAAGAGTAAAGTTGTAGCCCGTACACATATGCATGACCTTAGGGCAGAGATCGATCTGTTCGACTGCAGGCCCATCGCTATTCCGTAGCTCGTTCATGCTGCGGCTATCGATCTCACAAGCCTAGATCCATTGCCGCCGTCTTGCAGCTTCCCACGCGCGGAATGCGAGATTTCGGGCTAGATCGATCACCAGCGCGCGGCTCACAGTCCGGCTATATGGCGAGTCTCGCCTGGCCCGATGAAGCTTGTCGTCGTCAAAGAGTGTCACTCACCATCGTGGAGCACCGTTCTCTCCTGTGCTACCCACCATCATCGTCACCATGTTCGCTCAACGCTCACCTCGTTTCGCTTCTGCCGCACGGAACATCGTCCAGGCCAGTCATGTTGCGCGCGGACAGCGACCAGCTTCCTCGCTCGTCTTTGTCGAACATAAGAATGGAAAGATGAACGACTCCACTCTGCATGCCGTCAGTGCTGCAAAGGCTGTCGGCGGGGACGTCAGCGCATTCGTGATTGGGACGGACAGCGAAGTCTCATCCGTGTTGGACGAGGTCAAGCAGATTGACGGACTGAAGAAGGTGTTCACGGCCAAGGATGAGGGCTTCGCGCACACTATGGCTGAAGGTATGCATAATCTCCCGCTTCATGTATCATTCGTACGCAACTGAGCCTTATTACCCTTTAGCCATCACCCCTGCATTGTCCTCTTTCCTTGATTCCTCGCCTTCTACTTCCTCGGGACCTATCACCCATCTCTTCGCCGCTCACACCGCCGTCGCGAAGAACGTTCTTCCCCGTCTCGCCGGCACCATGAACGTCTCACATGTGGCGGACATCCTTTCTGTCAAGCACGATGACGCTTCCAAGTCTACCGAATACACCCGTCCCATTTACGCTGGAAATGCAATCTTGCAAATCAAGACAAGCCAGGACAAGGACAGGGTCGGAATCATCAGTGTTCGAACGACGGCATTCGACAAGGCGAAGTTGGGTGGCTCTGGAGCTGAAGTGGAGGAGGTCACAGCACAGGCTGGCAGCAGTATGTCATCGCAGATCGTGCCGACCGCCTGATCGCGACTAGTCCGCTGACGGCGCGACTTCTTGGTTACAGGCCCTACTAAGTTCGTGTCCGAGGAGCTTACGACGTCCAGCAGGCCCGACTTGTCTTCAGCTTCCCGTGTTGTTTCTGGTGGTCGAGCCCTCAAGTCTGCCGAACAGTTCACTGCCGTGATGGAACCTTTGGCTGACAGCCTTGGAGCGGGTGAGCCTTTCTGGTCTGATATCCATGTCTTTGGAATCTGACGGTGCTTGGCCTCTAGCGATTGGCGCATCTCGAGCTGCCGTGGATGCTGGATATGCAGACAACTCGCTGCAAGTCGGCCAAACTGGAAAGGTTCGCGCGGCTTCAAGCTACACGACCATATGACTAATAAGCATTCCGCCTTACATAGGTCGTCGCTCCCGAGTTGTACATGGCCGTCGGTATCTCTGGAGCGATCCAGCATCTGGCTGGTATGAAGGAGTCCAAGCTCATCGTCGCCATCAACAAGGTACATCTTTTTCTTATTGAAAGCCTTATCCCAAGCTTGCGCTGACGAGGCGACCCCTTTTAGGACGCCGATGCGCCCATCTTCCAGATCGCAGATGCTGGTCTTGTGGCTGACCTATTCACCGCTGTGCCAGAGTTGACGGAGAAGATCAAAGCCGCGAAGTAATATCCTCGCAGATAATTGAATATGCATTGTGAATTGTACAACGTGCGATGCGGTATACCTGTATCAATTGAGGAGAGGTGCATGATATTGTGCTTTGATTCTCGGCAGCATCACTCTGTGAAAACGGATCGCAGTCCCTCTCTCGGACTGGAAGACGTTTCGTTTCATGTGATAATATAAGAGTGAAGTTCAGCCAGCTTCGTCAGACGCCAGAAGAAACGGCGCCATTCCAAAGGATCCCCCTGATACGACGGCATGCTTAGCATATGGTGCGTTTCGTCAGCGATGTCGACCAATGCGTACCTTCGCTTTGAGAACTTGCACCATTGTGGAACGATCACCATAGGGGCCATCGGTGAATGTGATTTCGCCTGCCATCCACTGTTTTCTCGAGTCCAATAGCCCCAATTTGATGCTCCGACCAAAGTCCAAGTGTTCTTTTTTTACCAAGTGTTGTATGCAGATTTCCATCCTCGCACTGGTCTCGTGTGGCGGAAGTCTGGTATAGAATCTCGTGAGCTGCGGATTCATGTCTTGCGTGCCGTTGGGATTTTGCGACTGCAGACACCGGTCAGCAAGTGTTGGAGCGAATCACTTATGGTCAAACTGACAAGCATTCCTGCAGATTCCATAAACTGCGAGGCTATTTGGCTGAGCTGACTGGTGTACTGGCTAACGAACTGCGAAGCGTTTGGCAGACGTCTGTGATAGATGGAGATGTCATTAAGAGTGATAAAAGACTAATCAATGAAAATCATTGTGACTTACGTCGGCTGTGTATTGCGCGGGTTCACCAGGTCCATATGCCCAGTCTGGCGTAAACCTTTGGTAAGTTCCTGACCGAGCCGAGCGCGGGAAACCTGCGATGGCCTGTGCGTTCAAGGATACAGTTGGCAAGGTTTTCGCGTGAACAGGCGGGACACTCACGTCATGAGCCATGGATGATGTGCGACCTGCTGAAGCGTCCACCTCGACTTTGGATTCACGTCGAGTAGCCCAAGAAGCATTTCTACCAAAAGTATTTGTCAGGGCCCACATGACTCCCTCCATTTGGCGACAATCCGAGTCAAGAAGCTGTACTCACGTAGAGGTTCCCGCGAGATCTTTGTCCAGGGCTCATACTTCAGTAGCTCACCGCTCAAATATGCTTCGAATTCGGGACTATTCAGCGTTGGTTCGTCCCACGGAGTGTCTTGTTTGTAAGCGAAAAGATCAGAATGCGCTCGGCCAACCCCTGCCTGAACGACTTACTGCCGACCAGAAGCGTGAAGAGGACGACGCCAGCTCCCCACATATCGACAGGTTCAGCTTGGTAACCCCCAGACGCATTCAGCTTTGACACGCACGAGTCAGACTTGCGAGGCTTTGTCTGCATCGAGGATGACTTACTTCAGGTGCAACATATGGTAGACTACCGCAGCGCCCGGATAACAAGCGCTCTTTCCCCTGATGCTTGTACACTGCACATAGTCCGAAATCCGATATCTTCAAGTCGCCTGTGCGTGTCGGTTTGCCTTGAGACATGTCCTGCTCCATCCGTCACAAAAGCGACTTACCTTCCGAGCTCAGTAATAGGTTTTCTGGTTTGAGGTCCCGATGGCAGATACCCTTGGAATGTATGTATGACTGAGGCAGGGTCAGACTCTTTCGTGCGAGTGTAAAAAACTGGCAAGTCCGGACGCACAAGTCCAGATACAAGCTGAGTGAAGTAGAATTTGGCAAGGTCGTCCGAAACACCGACATCTGGGGCTGGAGAGATTGTCAGTACAATGTCGCTGGCGCATGTCCGCTAGATGGCTCACCTATCTTGTCGAACAGATCTCCGCCAGCCGCAAATTCCAGCAACATGTACAGCCCTGGGACTGCGTGTTCGAGCCCTTTTTGCCTCTGATCCACCAACAAGCTGTCCATGAATTCCAAAACATTGACATGCTTCATGGTTCGATGAACTTGAACTTCCTTCTTCAGGAGTTTGATATCTTCTTCCGAGGCTACTTGCACGGGTCCCAGCGCCGGATTATTCGGTTGCGTGAGAAAGACGAGCTTAATGGCCGCGACCTTGCCGAGCTCTCCATTCGCTGCGCTGAAGACTCTGTGAGGCGGCGGGTAAGCATGGAAACCCTGCCATGACGCCATTCACGACTCACTTTGAGAAACCGCCACTCCCGATCTGTTCCCATATCTGATAGCCGCGCACGCTGGCGAAGCTGAGACCGGCCGACGAAGAAGTGGTCATCGTCATGTCCGAGAGTGTAGCGTCGGGGCGTGCGGGATGCCGATGACAGGCGACTTGGCGTGCTTCGCAGGTTGGTCCTGCGCGAGGAATGCCTGCCTTGACGCCCAGCGAGTCGAGCGAGTGTTCCAACTGCATGGATCACCTCGATCATGCGCGAAGTGGAGGCAGCCAGCTGTCTCGCATTCATCAAAGTGCATCACGCCGACGCGTCGAGCGCGTCCAGTCGCGACGGCTCGAAGGGAGCCATTAGGGCATTGAGGACCACGAGGTACGTCGACAGCTCTCCTCGTTCAGACTGCCAAGTTTCCCCATCATTCCCATGTATCAAGTCATCTTTACATATCTCTGAATACCGCTAGCTCATTGCATTTCGATCGCGCACTATCCAGTTCGCAGTCCTCGTCGTCCCTCCACGGCTTTGGAATACCGAGCTAGAAGATGGTATAACCTGCACCCAGCAGGGTCAGTATGAAAAGAGTGCAGGATGCGCAGGGTGCTCGCTCACCTCCATCCATAACAAGGTCGCTTCCTGTCAGAAATCCACTTCCGCCTGCTGCGTCCGAGACCATGAGTGCCACGAATCTGCCGATAGTCTCTGCTGTGGCGAATCTAAGGTGCGAGAAGCCGTCGCATCAGCTTTCGCCTCCTGTCTGCTTCGCAATGCCTACTGTCCGGTGGGTGTACGATCCCGCCACTCATGGACCCATGTCTCGGCCTTCGCGTCCGGTGGGTTGGCAATCATATCTGTCGATACGTAGCCCTGTGACAGATGGATACAGGTCAGTTCAGACAGCCATATTTCCACCGAGGAGAGCCTCCAGCGACTCACAGGCGAGATGGCATTGACGGTAACACCGAGAGGGGCCCATTCCCCAGCGAGACTCTAAATCGCACATCAGGGGTTGGTTCAACGCAACGACCGAATCTGCTTACCTTGGCCATCATTGTCAGAGCCGCTTTGCTGCCGTTATACGCTGACTGATTTTGAGGCGACATGGCAACGAGACCGGATATGCTTGAAACGAATAACACTTGCTTACCCCGCAGGATATGTCCCTTTTCCTTGAATTCCGCCAACGCGACGTGATGGTCGGCGTCGACGGACACTGGAAGGCGGAGCCATGATCGAACGAGCGCTCTTGCAGTGTAGATGGGACCAAAAGCATTGACGGCGAAGATATTTTGCAATTCAGCTGAGGGGAGGCGCTGTCAGCTCAACCCACCTAGCTGTAAGGAGAGGACCTGCCATCCGACATGTCATGAGAGTCTCGCCAGAGAGAAATGCCTGACGGGAGATCTCTCAGAAGCTTTCCTGAGTCGCATGTCTAAATGTCTCACCAGCATTGCAGATAGCGATATCGACATCCTTGCCGAAGTCCTTCCTGATGTCTTGCACCGATTGATCCACCTCCTTGCTATTGGCGGTGTCGCACTTGAATGCCTTGACCGTAACCGAGAACTCCTGGGAAAGGTCTTGCGCAAGGTCTGAACAGTCTTTCGACGTGTATGTTATCGCCAAATCGGCACCCGCTGATATCGAAGATTCAAATATGTATCGGCCTCTCCGTCCCGCCCTGTAGATCGACAAAGCTCACCTTCGGCAACGGCTCTCGAAATTGCCAGTCCGATTCCTCGCCCTCCGCCTGTCACCAGTATCAATTTACCGCTAAGATCGAGGGATATCATTATTCGGCACCCTGGTGGACAGGTCACAGGTTGAGAAGATATCGGTAGACAGTCAAATGAGCGATGATGTCCACACTTTGCACTCGGGGCACTCGCCATACCGCGAATCGAGATGCTCCTTCGGCTGAGCCGGGCCGAAGCCGGGCACAGTATTAAGTAAGCCAACGCGCTCGGAGCCGGGAGAAGACGGGATCTGTATGACGCTCCGATCACTCTTGACTCTGTGAATCTTCAGCGTCCAAGACACTCGCATTCTTCCATAGTGGCATCGTAAACGTAGCCAAAGCCGCCCTGACTAAACCAGAGATCGTAATTCCTCCGACATGTTCATTCGCCATTGCTCAAGATCCATCACTCGCTCGACGAGGATGCTCTCGCAAGTCGAGACCTCTGCGGCGAGGACCAGCCCGTCCGTCCGCCTCCTCAACCGATACCTTTCCTCCAGCGGGCCCCGTCTGGCGAGCCAGCAGGATGAATTCGCCTCGGCATTCGAGCAGTCACCGCTGTTCAACGTTATCAAATCACATCCTACTGCTATGGAGGCCATCAAGGATATTGGCGATCTTATGCAGAAAAAGGGTTAGTAGTCTTCGTAGCCGACGTTGTGAACTCGAAAAGTTGACGATGTTATCCTTGCAGGTATCGATCTTACCCAGCCACCTTCGAAAATGACACTCATGAAACTGGCCATGGACGGTGAATTCAGAACAGCGATCACAAAGGTTATGACGGAGTTGAAGCAGGCCGGCGTAGATGTCACGCCAGAGGTGAGTTGCAGTATGGACAACGTTTCATTCCTCAAAGCTGATCAGTTTTCGATATTCGCAGAACGTGCAACAACTGATGGGGCCACTGGGTAAGAAATAGAGCACTGCCGGATGTAGCGAGATCGATCACCATGAAGCCACTGTATCCATACAATTACAAGGGCGAGATCGCCCTGCTCGTCACGAGGTCTTCTGGCGCAGCAAGATGTCGAAGTGCCCTGACTCCACATAATGATTGTTGTCGAGCTCCCCGACCGATCACGTCGAGATGATGATGTTCCCCCAAGGCGTGTCGATGATAGTTTGGCGGTGATAGTCGAGTGCAAGCGGTGGCGGTGCATGGCGTAATTTGCACGGATGCGACAAAGCCATTGGGAGTTTGCGATATGGCGCTGTGCCTAAACTTGGCAGCCAGGGTTCCGGCAGATCCGTATTGCAAGGTGATGTAACCTCACATATGGAGGATGCAAGGAACCTATTGCGCTGTTGATTGTCCGAAAGTTGCACCGCCCGTGCCCGGTACACCCTGACTGACTCGAAGTTGACTGCCCTGTGTCGGCGTGCGCCCGATGGATGTTTGAGGAATCGCCGATTCAGCTGGATCAACCTGTTCACAGAGGGTTAGAGGCACCTGTTGGCAAGCAGGCCTTAACGATGAACAAACCTTTTGCTCTCTGATCAACGTGTTGAATTGCTGCAAGGGTGTTTATCGCTTAGTCGCGTCAAGACATCTCCGCCAGACTGCACTTACTCCCCACAAATTGGCTACAGTCTGAAATTCCTTGCCCACACCGTACACCTCCTCCAGCTTCCGATTCAGCACGTTGGCGGATGAAAGAACTTCTTCGAAACCCTGAAGAGAGTGCCAATGTTAGGTATCGCTGAGAGCGCACGAGTGATGTAGATTACGTACACCAGCGATTTCCTCAATCAGCCTGTCCCTCTCCTTGTCAAAGAAGGAGCGGTTGGCATCATCATCGTTTACCGCGCCTTGATCAAGACCGGCGGATCTGCCGAATTGTGATGCACCAGCTTGATTCGACGTAGATCCCGCGCCGATTTGTTGTCCTCCAACAAAGGTCGGCGCCGAGTTGGCCATGGATTTCCGGGGCTGCATTCTGACCAGTGTGTCGTGGACGATTGTTGTGAATGAGAGTCTGACTTCTGACCGTAGTTGTTGAAGGATAACAGACCTGGTATAGGCCGCGTGATGATGGTTGATGCAGATTCCCTCCGGATGGCCATTGCACCTGCGATCACCTGTAAGCGATCGAGACGCGCGCGTACTGTGTGCGGCGCGTCAAGTCAACTTGAACGTGAACAGCAATTTCATATGCAGCTGTGTACCATATATGCATGAATCTGCTGTCACAGGCAGCTTCTGAAGGGAGCATCGCAGGTACTGCTGGCCTGCAAAAAGTAGAGTACGGAATGGTGACACTTATATATGTGCATGTTCCTGATCTATACATTTAAGTGCCAGACCTTGACAGTCCCATCATCAGCCGCCGACGCGAGCAGACCGCGCGTGCGTTGCTGGGCCAACTGAGCTCTTTTAAAGCTTGTGCTCTCTTCACTGGTGTCCTCGGGTACCAGACGCGTGCACCATGCAATAGAATTGATGTCGTGAATAGAATGGGCTTGATCCTGAATGGCGATTACCGTCAATACTATTTTGTTGACAGGATTCGATAGCTGGGAAGTCAGGACTGTCTCGTCAGTCTTCGTCTGTCACAAATGCAAGTCGGAAAGGAGACATTCAGCGGATCATGAACGTTATAAGCCATGCCAAAACATACCACTCGCCAAACGAGGATCCGACCGTCTCCACCAGTGCTGGCCAAACGGCCTGAATCCTGCTCCGCAGGTTCCGCTGATTCTGTCCACGACAGGCTGAAACACGCTCGGGGATCATGTGCCTGATAATGGGCTACTTCTGTCCATCTAGCTTCCGTACTGTGTCCTCTGACAACAGAAAGGCAGATGTAAGTCATTTCGGTATGCGGGAGAAGTTGGGATCAGAGCTCACCCGCGCGCCCATATTCTGATGCCCCCGTTGTCGCCGCCACTTGCCAGATACATACCGCATGGGGAGAACGCTAGATTCCAGATAGTTTCTGGCTCCTTGAGCGGGGGAACCACGAATTCGTCCCCGTCGGCTCTTGTCACATCTCCCGTCCCGACCTCTTCTCCAGCAGGCTGAGCCGTCGCGATGGGCCGTGATGGATGATCCTTCAGCTCGGAGGA
Source organism: Naganishia sp. PG3902-1 (assembly GCA_023628075.1). NCBI lineage: Eukaryota > Fungi > Basidiomycota > Tremellomycetes > Filobasidiales > Filobasidiaceae > Naganishia > Naganishia sp. PG3902-1. The sequence goes on from JAMALH010000034.1 coordinate 42,386, forward strand.
AACATCTGGGTTTTGAGCGGGTAAAGTTGGCTGGAGCTTTTGGAAAGGTCCCCAGTCTGCGTCAGGGTCATCGGCAAAGAGCAGTATCGAGGCATCATATGAGGCAGAGGCAAGGATCTGGATTGACGTGGTCAAGTCTTTAGTTAATTGTGCAATCCATATGACGTCGTCTGACATACCTCCTCTTTAGGATGCCAGGCAAGCGCTTTCACATCCTGTGTATGCTCCATCATGACAGAGATGCATTCGAAATCAGAATCGGGTTGCACTGCGAGTGCAATACACATCAATTCAAGTTCCATAGAAGGCACACGGTGCTGTGACATACCTTCCCACACCCAGACGCTCTTGTCTCTCGAGCAACTTGCTAGCAATGCACCGTCGCTCGAATAGCCGACGGATTTACATTCGCTCTCGTGTCCTTCCAGCGTAGTTACACATTCCCATTCTACTGGACCATCCGAACGCATATTCACATCTCCATCCTCGTCATCCGAGTGTTCAGCCCCATCGATCCCCTCGGCGGTATCGGTCACCTCCTCCCAGATGCCGACAGTGGAGTCGAAGCTTGCGGTTGCCAGCGTCCGTCCGCTCGGACTCCATGCGATACTTCGAATCGTCCGTTTGTGAGCTGTCGGTATTTCCGCCACAAACTGGAACACCGGTTTTGTGTCTTCGGACGCGGCGTTGCTAGGGAAATGGTACGAATATAGACGGACGGTCTTATCGGTAGAGCATGACGCGAGCAGAGGCCGTGTTGGATTCCATGCGACACACCAGGCGGGCTCCGAATGTCCTAAGAGCAAGGGATACTTGAGTTCCAGCACATACGGTGTATGTGAGTATCACGGACCAGGCAAATTCGCAACGAGTTCGAGACTGGACATAGCAGCGTGTCACCTATGTAGCGAAGATGCATCAGCCCAGAAGCGCGTCATTTGGAAGCAAGAACAGAGTTCCGGTGTCAGAGCAGCCGCGGACACTTCCTGCAAGCAGGAACAGTGTCCGAGACCGAGTATAATATTCTAGCCGATGAATGTTCGCATCCTGACTCGAACTTCTGGCAATCTTGCAACAAGAATGTTCAGAAGACAGTCGTCAATTGGCCCCGGCGTTTTGTCATCATTGCATGGGGGAGCGGGGGAATGAATGACCGGTGAGCTTACTGACGGGTGATGAGGATGCTGTGGAAGTTGGTTGATCGGTTGAGCTCAATATATGCTAGAGAAGGAAAGGCGTCCAAGCGTAACCATGCATAGACATGACTCGACTGGAACCGAACGAGCGAGCGAGCTGAGTGAGTGATCGAGCGCGATCGAGCCGCCTCGGTCCGTCCAGCTGTCCATCCATCTGAATGCCTTTCCAAGCTCAGAGTCTGGGGGAGCTTCGGCTTCGGCCACCATTCCCGTGCTGATCCCATCCTCTATCGTGGCCCCGGTATTGCTATCGCACTACTAACACACCGCAGATCCGATTATGAACGGCCTTCCGAGTCGATAGCGAAATCACCAAGTGCAATGCAGATCGACGTTGTCAGACATGTATATCTCTAATCTACAGATCACAACAGGTCACAGTCGAGACAACGCTTTTCTTTTCTCCCATGGAGGTTATTATATTTACTTGAAGATCTTGCCGTCGGCCCAAGGCTTGCCGTCGATCTCGAGCTCCCACGACATGGCACCGTTGAAGAACTTCTTGCCCTCCTCGGTGGTGATGTCCAGCGGGGTGATGTTGTACGACTCCCAATCGGGGGCGACGGAGAGAACGGGGATAGCATCCTTGCCTCGGACGACAAAGGCACCCGAGATGACCGAGTCACCGGCCTTGCCGAAGACACCCATGGAACCCATGGCGTACTTTCGGGAAGCTTCCAGACGGGCGAAGAATCCACCGATCAAGTTGGCGGACATGAAGACCTGGGTCAACTCGTCGTTGTACTTGAAGTCGACTCGCCAGACGCTGTAGCCTTCGGGGTCGAAGTTTTCGTAGAACCAGGGAAGGGCACCAGTCAGGGTGTCTTCATTCGAGTACTTTCGCTTCCACTCGTCCATGACGAACGAAGACTTGGGCAACTCGTCCAAGGGGTTCTTAGCCTTGGGCTCGGCGGGAACGACGGGCTCGTCATCGTCATCGTCGGCGGCGGGCTTCTTAGCGGCCTTCTCCTTCTTGGGGGCAGCGGCGGCGTCGGCCTTGGGCTTGTCAGCCTTGGGCTTGTCGGCCTTGCCTTCCTTCTTGGGTGCCTGGTACTGAGGAGCGGTCTCGACGTACTTGACCTCACCGAAGATGGGGGCAAGCTTGGGCGACTTGACGATGCTATAATTAAGGAAAAGAATGAGTCAAAAAAGACAGCGTGAACAATGGCGGGTATGCCTTACGTCTCGAGGTATCGAACGACGTTGGGGATCTTGGCTCGGGCGGCAGCGTCGATGTGGCCGTTGCCGGTGGTGAGCGAGAACAAGACTGAACCGAGGGCGATATCGGCCAAAGTCAATCGGTCACCGACGATGAAGGTTCGAGTGGCGAGGACTCGGTCGAGGGTCTGGAGTCGCTGGGTGAGCTTGTTCAGAAGCGAGGTCTGGACGGGCTTGGCGTAGGCGATGTAACCAGCGATCATGCCGCAGATGGCACCGTGCGGGACAGCCAACTGTAGATCCTGGGGATTAGACAAGAATGGCAAAGCATCTGCTATTGGAACGTACCTCCTGGTCAGCGATGTTGACCCACTGGGAGACCTCGGCGGCCTGCTTGGCATCAGAGGGAATCAACTTGCCACCGGTAACACGGGCGACTGAGCGAAAGGCAAGAGTCAGACTGTGAAGATGCACGAGAGAGTTCGTTGCCGAGACGCGTCAAGCCATGAGAACAACAAGCTGATTTTGCTCAGAAGTATGACGGTACCACCCGCCGGAAAAATCATCGACAAACCCGATGCCCGTATAGAGCATGGATTAAGACAGGGATAACTAAAGACTCATCCTAGAAGATCGTCTTGTTCTTCGCATGGCGCGACACGCACGCTCGAGTCGAAAAATGGAAGGGATGCTTACCGTGCTCGGCAATGGCAGCAGTCTCGGTGACGAAGACACCATCCGCACCCTCGAAGGCCGGGACGGTACCCAAGGGAAACTTGGCGAGGAAGGCGGGCTTCTTGGTCTCGGCCATGTCAATGTTGACCTCCTCAACGGATTCACCGGCCAAGGCAGCGACGGCCTGCACACGCTTGACTCGCCAGTTGTCTGATGAGAAAGAGAGTGAGAAGGGGACATTAATAGAGGCCAAACGACGCGACATACTGGGGTAGGAGAAGATCTTTCCGATAGCCATTTTGAAAGGTCTGGAAACGCGCGAAAAGTGTCAGCGTTGGTGAAGACGGCCGTCGCGACGGTCTTTACGACTTACTTACTATGAGCAGAGGCTGTCTGATGAAGAGAGCGGTGTGAGTGTGCGAGGACGATTGACTAAATATGAAAAGAAGGACTCCAAGCCAGGGGACGTTCCACGCGCTGGGGAGTCAGCCCACGAAAAACTGAGTCACGTGATGTCGGCCGCCGGCAGAAGGCGCTCGACGTTTCACTGCGTGCAGCAGCTGTTTCACCGCGACGGCAATCAGGGCTCATTAATCGCCAGCGCCGCATCTACATATGTTATGACGATCAACAGATCCGACACCCACTGAGAACGCCTGAGGCTCCTCGATGGTTTTACGCCATCCCATTTCTCGGCCCATTGACGTCCGCCTTTGCGAGAGCGCAAGCCAAGCCACAAGGTCAACAAACTCCTTCTTCCATGATCCAGCCGATCGGGGCTTTTGAAGCCATATCTAATAATGTTTGTGACACTCTGCGGGCTCCGTGGGTGGTGTTCAACGTGAGCTTTGGCGAGATGGTAGAGCACTGCATGAATCTTTCGCGTTGGCCGCCGAAGTACATGTAGCCTAATGGCAAGGCCAGCAGTACATTTTGCGTCGGATGCGGGTGCAGTACACAAATGGCGGAAGCAATGATGCCGCCTGCTTCTTGAGCTGCCTCTTGATGAAACTCGACTGATTGCGCAATAGATGCCCCTCCCTCCGCCGACGGCCGCAGCGAGCATGGCGGATCGGGATCGGTTCGCACACATCCAAGGCGATGAAGCATGGATCAGGCTGAGCGACGTCATCTGGGAGGTGCGCACCCCGTCGGCATCGCAGAAATGCCCCGGCCGCTAACCTCCTCTCGGTGCACATAGTGGTTCAAACCGTTGAACCCTTGGCAAGTCAATGCCGTCAAGGCCTTGGTTTCTCTGAATGCGCTCGCAGATGAGAGGCATCCTCTAAGGAGTCCCGGCGATGCGCGCAACCTGGAGCTCTTCGTCGGTAAGTTGCTCTCGTTCGTCTGGTCGCGGCTCAGACCTTGACCCCTATCGCGCAAAGCCATCTTTCCCGGCGGCAAGGCTCGCCTGATGATGTCTCTTCGCCAGCTGGAGTATCTACAGTACTACATCAAGGCCATGAAGCTCATTCAGCCTACCGCCGACGCCATCGAGAGGTATCGCGCAGCGGTCGCGGAAATTCGCATAGCCACCGAGGCCGAACGAACACTCGCTAGACTGGATTCTCGCGACTTCAGCGATGACGCGGAAAACGGCGATGCGAAGACAAACACCGAAGCGGCACAGGAAGAGTGGGAAGTCGACGCTTCAAAGCTTGCGGATCTGCCTTTACCGTCGTCCAAATTCTTCCTGTTTAAAAAGGATTTCGTGGATATTGTAGGTGCCCCTGATTGGCAAAGATCTCCGCCTCGCTAAACATTTCTTTGCCGCAGGTACCTGTGCAACTTCAGCCCAGTGTGGATCTCAAACGCGCAATGCAGAACCCTAGGCCATTCTACGCCCTCGCCAAAGAGGACCTGACAGAACACGTCCTTGCCTCTGGCTCTGGAACGGCGTCGACCCGTTCGGCGACACCTGTAATAGCAAAGAACGACATATCAGCAGATGCGAAAGAGGACAAGGTGGAATTGCCGGCGGAACTCAACGCGGAACAACCGACGATCGCAGAGGCGGAGGAGCATCAGAATCTGTCGTGGACCCCTATCGATGAACGCAACGACGAAAGCAAGGGTGAGTACCGAAGAGAGTGCCGCAGTCCAACCAGGCTGACGGCTTGAAGCAGACGTGGAAACTCCAAGCGGTCCCGATTTACTCTTTCAAAAGGCCGAACAGATATACGTCGCGGCATCGCATGGTCCCGAAGTCGTGTCCGCCGCGTTCCCGCAGGGCAGCTCGAAACCTATACCGCTTGGACCGACATCCTTTCTGACAATCGACTTTCAAGTATGGGAAGAAGAGTACGGTGTGATATTGGATGTGGGATGGTCGGCTTGTTGGTTTGAAAAAGAGGATCTCGGCAAAGAAACCGGGACTGCCAGTTGGCAGGAGCAAAGGAGTGGCGGTCATTGGATGTGAGATTCTCGTCAGCAGTCGTACACGGAGCAATACTGACACAATACTCGAAATCTGCCAGCATTGAAGAAAATCAACATCGGTTGAACACCAACATGAAGTGCACGATCGACGGCAACGTCGCGCGCATTCCTTATGTCGGTACGGGCGATAGCAAGGTGTTACCCTTGGCTCAAGTATTGGCTGGAGTGCAAGGACTGGTGCCGATGATGCACAAAAAGAACCCGGGCGGTTCTGTTCGTCAGTATCGCCGCACACCATTAACAGACTGTAGCTTACCTTTGTCCCCCTGCGCTGGGTTTGACAGTCGTAGTGATGCATTCAAACGACAAGGATCTCAGCTCTTTGAGACATCTCGGACTTGCCATCGATGACTGGAAACTGGACCTTGCGCCGAATGAATCTGCGTCGAAGGGAACTGTTTATGTGATTGTGCGTATCCTTGACTCGCATGCACCGCTTCCGCGTCACGCTGATGAGATGAGGGCGTTAGGATACCTCGGAAATGGCGGCGTGTATTTCAAACAACAGCAACAAGCCAAAAGATCCGGCGTCCGGAGCGATTCCACGGAGTCGCTGCAGCCTGCAACGACTCGCAAGTTTTCTACTAAAGGGTCATCCAGCCCTCCCTGTGTTAGTAGGGAACAGCGGAAACATGGCTGATGTAGGTCCTGTCGCGGCGTCGAGTCGGGTTTCTGTGCCAGCTAACCATCATCTTCCAGGCCAAGTTAGAGTGCTTTCTAGTCAGTAAGTTCCTAGCCGGTCATTGGGATATATTCTCGCTGACTGTTTACCGTGTTCGAAACGGCAGTGGTCATCAAGGGCGTTGACAGATGCTGTCAGGACCTCAACGGAGAGCTTTTGGAGAACCTACAAGACGAGTCAATCCTGGAAGGCTGGGCACGAGATCCTGATCTACTCGAGGCGTTAGCTCAGCAAGACGACGCCGATCGTGCAATTCTATTGCACGAAGAGGCGCGTCGACGTCGTCGAATGCTAGCGCGGACTGGTGTGAGCGATGATCAGAGCACAATCGACAGCGATGAAGGCGGCGACTCCGAACTCGAGGACGAAAGGCTACTGCAGGAGTATGACCTCGAGTATGATATCGGCGGCGGCGGACCAGAAGAGGGCATAGAGGATGATTAAGCTGTTATGGCGAGCTGAATGACTAGCTGTGTCAGACAGAATAGCCCTCTTGGACTGCAAAGCAGCTCGACTGAGAGATTGCATACTTGTGATGTTGCAGGAAGCCGATGGCGGGTGAAGGGAAGACATCATTATACCGAAATTGCAATCTACAACAGGACTCTACTTTGGTGAAATCGTACACTCTGGCCTCCTCTCCATCGCTGATATGCTTAACCAAGCATAGGCATGTCCTGACGGTATGGCTCCGTCGACAGCCATTGCGCATTAGCCTCACGGCTGCCATCATCCGCGGCTAGAAAACTGAGAAAGTCAAAGCCAGGCGCAGCGCCTTCCATTTCGCCGTTGAAGGCCGACCCAGAGTAAGCTTGTGGAGTCGCTGTTTCGCCGACATTCATGGTCCCCGGCGTCAATGCTGTAGCAGGCGATAATGCAGATCGTCCTTCCAGGCTATAAGGCCCCCCTTCCCCCTGACTAAAGTATTCCGGATTTGGAAATCCCGTTTTCACCATGGTCGATTCGGAGGCTTTGGGATGCGGCGCCAGGGGGTTGAGGAAAAGGTTGTCGAGTAGATGCAATTCAGTTGGGAGTTCCATTTTGGGTAATGGCGATGGTAAACCTTGTGACTGGAAGGAGTGACGCATGGCGGATTCCGCGTGGGCACCTGCCGAGCCAAGACCAGCGACAGACAAGAATCCATCCTTACTGTGCCGAGTGGCCGATGGCCGAGCCTCGCTTTGCTCGCCGGATAGCCTTCTGATGATGGCGGTGCTGAGCATCTCGAATGTCGATCGACAAGCTCGAGCTGAAGGCACAGATACTAGGTACAAAGTTGCAAGCAAATCAGAATCCTTTGAGAATAACGCGATATGTAATACTCACCTGAGAGAGCTTCCAACGTTCCCAAACAGGCCTGCACGTCAAGGTGCGCATCCATCATAGTTACGGGCGAATCGCCGAGCATGTTCATGTTCCAGAGACCGTAAAGATAGGTGATACCGGCCATGAAAACGTAATGGCTCTAAATAAAACCAACCCGTGAGATCGCAATAGCTATCTTCGGAACCAATGAACTCACCGATAGCCACATCCAGTTAATTTTGTTTTTCCGCTGAATCGTCCGGAAAATTCTGATAATGTAACTGGACGACGAGAGACATGCCGCCAAGGCATCCTTGGATGGCCTGGGACAAGCTGGGGAGGGCCTGAACAACAGTAGAACGGTGTCTACACGGGAAGAGCCGGGATTGGTCAAAGCGAAATTGACCTAGAAGGAAGTGGCTTACTGTGAAAGCTGATCGCATAGCCCTCGGCGCTCGTACAGCCCTTTGGTTCGGGAGAGTTGCTAAGCCATACTTTGAGTCGCTCAAACATGGTATCGAACCACTCCTGTGAGGGCTGCTCGACCGCCTTGACCGAGTATAGCCGGCTATTGATTTCCGACTGAAGTTCTCGCAATGGGATAAAGTTTAGGGCAACCACCTTGTACGGATCCGGCTCCGCTGAGAAAAGCCCTTGCTCGGTAATAGCGGAATCAGGCAGGTCGGAGAAGGGCTGTGAAGGAGAAAGAGTTCAGCACTGTACGACGAAATATTTCGTTGGGATATGCGTACAGGTACAGCGATGAAATCATCGGGAATGCTGTGCGGTCTCCCGAGCGAATGACATAACAGTCTGTCAAGGTTGTAAACGGCATGAAATAGCCTTCTGCGCATGTCGATCTCGAGTGGCGACAGATTTTTGGCAGCTTCCGTTTCGTGATGAAAGCCGTGATCCACTGCACATCGAGAAGCAAGGCCTACGAGGTGCCAGATACCTGTCAAGAAGGTGGCGTCAGTGTGACCTGATAGCGTGACAGTTACGATGACCAAGATACCTACTGCCTCGAGTGGGGTTGAGAAGCGAATAATAACAGCACAGCAGGATAGCTTGCAAACCAACGTAACTCCGATCTTCAAACACCGCTTCCAGGTGTTTCGACGCCTCGACGTAGAACGCCTCAGACGACATTCGAAGCTCAGCTGTCGGGTCCAGAGAGCGTGACAATGCCATCGTGCTAAGAGCTGCAGGAACGAAGGCTATCATCAATGCATGCGATACGCCTCGGGCTCGAGGCGAACTGACCGAGGACCATCAAAACGAAAAAGATATCCGACTCTTGAACATCCGCACTCCTCTCTCTCACCCTCTGCAATTGGCGCTCGAATGTCGGCATATGTATGATTGGCAGCATAATCTGTACGAAGTCGACGTATACCTGGACAAGTCGATCTACGGCCGCCGGTGGCGGCAGGGCAGGAATATTCATCGGTGGCGATGCTCCGGTCGGGCGGCTTGGCAGCGGTCTAGGCGAAGGGCTTTCGAGCGACGTCCGTTGGTTCGAGGTATAGGGAGATGCCGCTGGAACCGTTGGCGGCGGCATACTTTGAGGAACTCCTGGAGGCAGCCTTGAATGGCTCGTCGGATAATCGGTTCTAGTGGTGTTAAAGGTAGACAGAGCGGGATCGATGGGCGAAGTCTCGGAAGGGGGATGATCCGACGTGTTATTCTGACCGTGCTCGCCATCGCCCCCATTCGGCCCACCAGTTGCGCTCGTTCCAAGAGATCCACGCTCTTCGGATCGTGGTATAGCATGTGTGGCAGTCGGACTGGCATTTGGACGTGACATGGCCGGCTCCAACACGGAGTCCCTTCTTTCCGGTAGAGGTGGCCCTGCAGCAGGTCCTATGCGTAATACTGCATCAACCACCATTCGAGCCAGACTGACGCCAGAGCTCGCGCCCATGAAATGGCCAACGGGTCTGGGCAGATCGCTCGCAGCGACGGCACCTCCGAACGCGATATCGGAGACGACGGAATCCACCATTTCCCGAGCAGTGGGATGCGACGTTGGATCGTCGTTGTACATGGATCCGCGGCTGTCGCTAATGGTGGCTGTGCGGGAAGGCGCGTTACTTGCGCTACGCTGATGCCCAGTCGTGCTTCCATAACCCCTATCAAATGATGCTGGTTGGTAGACTTGTCCGGAACGTGGGTCCATCCGGGTGTCGGAATACTCTCGCTGCAAAGTGGGAGGGGCTCTACTCATCGACATTCCTGTATTATGTGGAAGTGGGGGATATGGCTGCGGAAATTGATGCAAAGATCCAGGCGACACTGATGGTGGATGCTGATACTCTTGTTGCTGTTGTTGCGCTCTTGATTGCTGATGATGCATGGCTTGATGAGAGGCCGCGGCTGTGGCGAGATTGGTTAACATTTGAGCGTCTTCCAACAATGCGGGATCTTGATGTTCTAGGTTCATCCTCGAGGCCGAGGACGATTCAACTGGGGCGCCGTGAGAACGGTAAGAGTCCAGCTGTGACCGCAGAGCAACGACTTCTTGTTCCAGCTCGTGGATATAGCTGGATCAAATAACATGTCAATATGTGAGGCAGGAATCAGGTCCCGTGAGCGACTTGCCTTCTCGAAACATTCTTTTTCGAAATGGCGTCAAATCCGACACACTCTACCTTTGCCTGTGGGATGGGTGTGAACATTGACATCACAGGGAATGTGAACGCAAACTGACCTTTTCGCAAGCGCTCTAGACAAGTGACAAATATAGTCAGGATCAGTCTCTTTCGCGGATCGACGCAAGACCCCGCCTACGCACACATGCTGGCAGTTTACCGTCACACTGCATTGCAGGAGATGGAATCAGTGAATCTGAACGTGGGCCGAATCTCGACGAGACCCGTCCACATACCTTGCTCTTCCTGCTCCTGCAGCGAGTACACGCACTGATGGCCCTCGCGACGCGATGCTCGAAGGGGTTACCGGCCGAGTCGAAAGCGTTGGACGTGCCCGTCGGAGATGAGCCCGCGGCGGCGATCATGGCGGACGTGTGCTTGAAGGGCGGGACCTTCATGGTGGACGATGGCTGGCAGCGCTGTGTGGCGAGGACTGGCGAGGGGAACTTGCAGCTTTGCTGTTTGCTTTGCTTGTTCGTCTTCGGCCTCGCGCGAGCTCGCTCATCTCCTCGCTCCCGGCGTTTTCCGCTGGCGGATTTTAGCGCGCGGGGACGCAGGGAATTGGGTCTTGGTGAGGGATGTCGTTCATGGAGCCGTGGCAGGTATCGGGTCTCCCTCTGTCACTGCAAAACCATACATGTCCTCGATCACTACCACACAAGCCAGAGACCTCATCCTCGAGGCACTCAAAGGTCAGTGCAAAATTCCTCGCCCGCAGCGATAGCTCATGTCCCGTCTGAATGCAGCGCGTGAGTTTGCCTACGCGCCTTACTCCAAGTTTCGGCAAGTAACGGATTCACCTGTATCTTCCGCGCTGTGGGCTGATACTACTCTCGACTTCCATTCTCATGAACTGTCATGTACAGTGTAGGAGCTGCTCTTTTGGCTGAAGATGGGTCCATCATCCGAGGATGCAACGTAGAAAATGCTTCATACGGTATGTCCGCCGTGATCGTAACACCATATCGATAACGCCGTATTGATTCCTTGCCACGATCACCAGGGGCTGGTATTTGTGCGGAAAGAACCGCTCTCACCAAGGCATTGGTCAGTATCACAAGTCCGCCCACACCACATCAAGCCGACATTGGCTCACATTCCGCTTGACCGATCCCGACTTTTTCCTCTACGTAATGCGCTTTGTGCGTCGATCCGCAGAGTGAAGGAACCAGCAAGTTCCTTGCCATCGCTGTTTCCAGGTGAGTATACATGCTTTGTCCACTAGAGTATCTTTGATTGTGCTGAAAACCCCCCTTTGGCTATCTAGCGATGTTCCGGCTCCGACCACGACGCCTTGCGGAATCTGTAGGCAGTTCATTCGCGAATTCTGCCCGGATACCACTCCCGTGTATATGGTCTCCTCCGCTTTTCCCTCGAGTGAAATGTGCTCTCAGGACGACGTTCTTGCGGCCATAGAGGATCCCAAGATTGTGAGAAAGGTCACCTTTGGCGAGCTCTTGCCTATGAGCTTTGGACCGGAAAACTTGACTTAGCGGGATGCGAGATCATTCCGCAAGGTCCAAGGGCCAATGACCGTGGTCGGGCAGAATATGCATATCTGATTGCGATTTTGGGGTCTTGACTCGGTATTGGAATGATCTGGACTGGTCTCGTTATCCTTTCATGTACGAACCCACGAGGTCGGCGTGACGTTGCATCCGTTCAGAATCCCTATGACCTTAGCTGCAGCAAACCGTTCTTCATGCTATGCTTGCTGCTACTGGTCATCTAAACAGTTTCAATGTAGCCTTACCAAGGAGCAGCGGTCTTTCTATCATCATCCAGCTCAGGGTCCATCAAAGCCATCATGAGCCAGCCAGTCATCGACCCATCAGCCCTCGCGGCCATCGCCGTTCATGTGGACGAGCTTGTGGACGGGGGCGCACACTGGCGCACAGCTGTAATTCCAGATATTATTTTCGCTGACTCGCTCCAAAAGCCGACCTACGGTCCGAACAGCTGTCCGAACGGGGCGCACGATCGGCGGGCTGATCGCTGCGAGCCGGCCCTGGAAAGCATTGTGCCTAAACCGCTGGTCACAGGAGAGCTTAGATGGTGCCTTATCGCGCTGACCATCACGACGGGAATGATAGTGCTTCTGCACAACTACATTCCACCAGATACCACCAGTCACAGACGTCCGAAGGGAACCGGTCAGTGCGGCATTCTCGGACATTCCCGTTCTTTGACTTTTAGTCCTACACCAAACGTCCGCGGAAAATCGAACCGTACAAATCCAACCGTACGAGTCAACGAAAGGCCGATCAGACACCTCGCACAGCATTCAAACATTCGTTGACGATCCCAGTGAAAGACTCCCTCACGCACACCTTGACCTGTTTGACGCGACGTCCTGCAAGCTATCCACGAGAAGAACCATGGCAAATGTGGGCAATTACATCTACTCTGGTCAGTGATCATCCTTCTCGAGCGCTTGACCACAGCTGATCTCTTGCATGATCCCCCGAGTAGGCTTCGTTCCATTACTCAAGATGGCTATCACTATCGCATGCGGTTTTGCCTTGGCCAAGAAAGGAATGTTCCCAGCGGCTGCAGCGAGGGGCGCCAGTTTCGTTGCCATGGTGAGCCTCAGCAGAGGAGGGTTACGTATTCGCTTGCTTGATCCTTGAGATCAGAATGTCTCGCTTCCTGCTCTCATCTTCTCGGCAGTAGTCAGTGCGTTCTCCAAGGATAATATAGCGAGTCTCGGGCCACTTTGCCTCAATGCCATCGTGTACCAGTTCATCGGGCTGGTAAGCGCAGTCGTCCTTGGTGGACTTTGCAATGCACAGACTAATAGTCACCGATCAGGCGCTTGGTTGGCTGATCCGGGAATGCCTGTATGTACCGGCTGATTTCCAATGGGGCATTCTAGCGGTACGTGTTCGGTACAAACACGCAGTCTTCTGACTGATAGGGTATTCCTTGTTCCCCCAAAGGCGACCACCTGGTCCAATTGGGGCAATCTCCCGATCGCTGTAATTACCACCGTCGCGACGCAGAGCCCTTTCGACAAGAACGTCGACCCAACATTGGGGACGGCGTATGTCGCCGTGTTTACGTTGGTTGTAAGTGTTCAGCGAAACAAACACCGTTCCTACTAACCTCGGTCGTCTGCAGTATAATATCATTTTTTTTGGTATGGGCGGTTGCAAGATTTGTGCTTGGGATTTCCGACCGGGAGCAGCCGAAGTGTTGCCAATTCGGGAGAGATGGGCTCGCCGACGACAAGCTTGTCGTCGTTTGTGGAATATGGCTCGAGGTCGCGCAGAAGCGAGGAGATTCCCGACAATATCAATGAACGATCTGCCCTACACTGAATCGCCGCGGCCGGTCAGTAATCTGGCGGATCCAGAGCTGGAAAAGACGATGCCTCCCGAAGGCACAACAGACACCAAGCTCGGCGCGGCCGCGCAAGACGACCCAATGCCCGGGTACGTCAACGCCTCCGAATCCCACGCGCCTGTTATCACTCGGTATCGCTCTCATCAAGAAGTGGTGGCGACTGTCCAGGCTCTCCACGATACGATTCAATTGGCGCCAGTCTCTTCGAGAGTATCCCGAAACCGGGTTATTATACCCGGACGAGAGTATGATGTACCAGATGACGTTGTTCCGAAAATCCGAGATTCTCAGGAAGGGGTCGTCCGAAGAGCATTGAACACGCCACAGTCTCCTCCTATGCCGACAAAGGACACGCCAGCTACATCACCCGCAAATCAGAATGCTGCCGAAAGTCCTCAACAAACGAAAGGGGGCCATGCTTCGTGGTATAGGATGCCTCTGAATATTCTCAAACTCACCCTGACTCCACCGAGTATATCGTTATTTCTCGCGTTGCCAATATCTTTGGTGCAACCGTTGAAAGCGCTTTTCGTGAATGTCGATGGATGGTCTGGCGGCAGAATTCCGTTTAGTCCGGACGGCAAACCGCCGCTAAACTGGCTTTTAGACGTGAGTTGTTATCGATCTCCATGACGTCTGGAAGTTGACTTTGGGAAAAAAGACTGCCAGCTTCCTTGGCCAGATATGCATTCCTTTGGGTTTGATCCTGCTAGGTGCTTCGTTTGCGCGGCTCGACTTGCCCAAGCCATTGTGGAAATTACCCATAGCTGCGATTGTGGTAAGCCAAGCGCTTTCTGTCGTATGAACAATCCTTATATCTTTGTCCCGTCTCATCTCAGGCTGTGACTGTGGCCAAAAGTAGGCAATGCTTTTTCACCTCTTTCGCGTTATTAAGCTCATGCTGCTCGATGATTCTCCAGTGGTCATCCTGCCAATTATTGGCGTTCTTATGACGGAAGGCCTGTCAAATCACACGAGTCTTTACCCTAAGGATCAAAAGAGCAAGTCCGATGTTAGATCGCTTTTCCAGGACACTAGCTCACTCCCTCACTCCAGTGCTCCGTTTCGTCGCAATGTTTCTTTCGGGTACTCCAAGTGCTCTTAACAGCCTCATCATGACCATGATCTACTCCCCGGACGGTAGAGCTGACACCTTGTCCGCATTTCTCGCCCTGCAGTATATCTTCATGTTTGTCTCTTCTACAGCGCTAGCCGCCGTCGCTTTCGCATTGATCGCGTAGATGAACTTACGGCCATAGGAGAGTTGTATCTTGTACGAATACTGCAATCTCGTATACATCCGTAGTCCCTTGTGAGCGGAAAGGCGCGGGAACCAATTGTACGTTGATAAGCCAGACTACTTCGTGAATCCTCGAGGTGTACAACAATTGTCTCATAATTGGACACCGACACCTAGCATAGGGCAGAAACCTATTGCCATACTTTGTGTCGCATTGTTCATTGTTTCCCCATCGGATTCAGTGACTACGTTCGATGCTTTTTAAAGGTCTCCTCAATTCCGTGACCGCGAATCAAATCATCCATGCACTTTTGATCTTGGATGGTGGAAACCCTCATTATATCGACAGCCTTCTTGACCAGATTTGGTGATATGACGACGACGCCATCCCAATCAGCGACAATGATATCTTCTGGATTGATAACGACCTTGTGGCCTGCTGCGGTGTCGATAATGATTGCCGTGTTGACGGAGGACACTCGCGTGAATGAGCCCTGGCCAAGGGTGGATTGCCCTTTGGCAAACACCTGAAGACAAAAACAACATTGAGAACTTGTCTCTGTCCGGTTTCGAGGCGGAAGGGCTTACCGGGAACCCCAGTTGGCGATGTTCAGCGATATCTCTGCAGCGACCGTTGATTATGACTCCAGTTAGACCCCGCGATTTCGCACCAGCGCTCATCAAGCCTCCCCACACGGCATTAATACAGTCTGCGAATAGGTTTGAATCTTAGAGTTTAGCGAGAAAAGGATACCATCACTCTGCACATACCAGGCGGGCTGGTGATGACCATGACGTCTTCCGCAGAGGCCAAGTCAATCTACCAATGAGGGAGAGGAGCCAGGCTGTCAGTTTGAGGCAGGCGCTTCGATATACAGGCAGCCTCTGTTACAGCGTCGATATGCCTCACATGATGTCCCTTCGGTTTGTCACCGCCGGTAGCAGAAGCATGAACCATCTACTAGTGCGCAGGTCAGGTCAGATTCGAGTGACGATTGGACTACATGATCAAGCTGACACTGACCTCGACCGGAAACGCCGGACCAATCACTTTCAGATCGGGATCGTCCGACTCCCGTGGGGACATTGCGCGTATGTCAGGGATGAATCCGCCATGCTGTACACCTAGCTTGACCAAGGCGTCGGAAATCTGTAGCATTCGATATGTCAATGTTATGCCTCCGGCTCCAGGTTTACCTAGTATAACCTACGTCGCATGTCGAGAAAGGTCCCAACAATTCACAGAGAGCACGATCCTTTCCCATAGCGGTGTGTTGGTGGGTGGGAGAATGCTATGAGAGACGGCGAGCCGGATCGCTCGCAACGACAGGGGATCGCTGAACATGAAGCGGAAGACGTCGCGGCGAGGACCGCGAGCGGGAACGGCGTTGATCGGCACGCGGCGCGGTTTACCGACTACCGCCAAGCAAGACGCGGGTACAATTACGGAGCGTGACAGCTGGTCATAGCTCTGACCATGCAACATATTGACAAATCTCAGACCGCTGAAGATGGCATCATCGGTTCCGCATATTACATTTTATAAATTGCGCGTACAGAGAGCCCGGTATCTCTTCCGAAAAGGACTCAGAGGTCCCCAGCGAAGGACAAGTTCGACCGGAGATTCCAGAGAGCAGCCAGACTCGAAGCATAAAAACAAGATTGAAGGTACAAGAAGACTCGTGTTTCCAGCCGCAAGAGCCGAACGAGAGCATGGCGATGATTGCTGGAAGGATCAGCCTCCGCAGAGCCTGCCTTCCGGCACCGTCGGCTTAAGCAACATTCGGTCTAGGCGCGAACCAATTCGGCCATCCTCTCGGAGAAGACCAAGGCAAAAGCGACAGAGGCCATCAAGACTCGTCCGGACAGAGTTCCGGAAGCTTCCAACATGCTTCGCCAGCCATCGGGGCAAGCGGAAGTGAGAGGCCAGATGGTCAAAGCGAGTCGAACGATAGTGAAAACCATAGGATCCCATTGCGGCAATGACGGTTGCGAGTCTAGCGAATATGACATGAGCGTTAGGAACGAGGGAACGAGATTATCTGTCATGGTACCGACTTCGGGTTGATTGCCTGTTCACACGCTGGCCAGCGTCTTGAGGCAAGAATGTTACAATGTGGCTGACGAGGAAGGGAGGAGCCACAGTGGAGACGAGCCTGGAAGCAGAGTTTCAGCCTTGGATGAGCTATGTGACCGTCAACTGAGTCGTACCAGAGGAACCAGGACCACAACGCGTTTCTGCCAGCAGAGCTGAAAGGAGCCAGAGTCTGCGGCAAGCTGAAGGTAAAGTGACGCTCCGGCAGAAAGAACAGGAGATAGTGCAAAGCTCGCTTCCAGGCGGCGAAAGAGTACTTTGACGGGGGAATCTCTAGCTGTTTGGCATAGGCCAGCGAAGGTGATTCTGTGAGACTAGTATCGCCAAGCAGAGCAGCTTTGAAAGACGTACAGTGTACCTTTGCCAAGGCAGAACGTTGTAGAGCAAGATGAGCATCTCGGTCATCAGTATTATGTAAACGAGTCGCTTGGAATTTGAAAGATGCTGGCATTGGGGAGCGTGGGTCAGCCGGGCATTTGAGCGAGGCGGCACACTTCCGACGCCTACCTCTTGGACATGCTTGACGACTTCCGTAAACTCTCTTCGCCCGAATTGTTCCCACGCGACGAGTCCTCGGTCTGCGCCGTCTTTCACAATCTCGCCCACACGGTTGGCCACGGGCGCGACAGCATCCACGGCTTGTTCGGCAGAAGAAGCAACGGCGTGTCCTGCGTTTCGCAGATTCCTCGCCGGAGTGCCAGACATGAGTTGGGATTCGCTGGCTGGACCGATTCCTCCCATGCCATTCACGGCGTGATGAGCTCTAGCTGAAAGTTCACGCGACGCTTTGGTCACTTTGCGTTGGCTGGCCTGCAAGGAGGAAGACGCCTGGCCTGCAGCGTCGTCTCCGATAATGTAATCGCTGGCGGACTGGAAGGCATCGTACAGGGTGGGTTTGATGGTCTCGTTGACGACGTTTTGAGCACGAGCCGAGATAGCATTCAAGGGAGTCTTCGCGTCGTCATCGGGCGAGGAGGAAGGGCTGGCCTCGCTGGAAGAGCGAGATGCCCATTCAGTGTCACGGATCCGGAAGAAAGGACACGATGCTCACAGTGCTCTGGGTCGTCGTCCCCCAAACAATCTCTTGTACTTTTCATTTCCGATCAGCTCAGACTCGTGCGCGTGGATGTATAGGTTGATCATATGGGCGAGATCTGTACGCAGGATTTCCTCTTCATGGTGGATGTTGAAGTCCCTGGCGAGCTGCGGAAACCCAGCGGATGAGTGATCGTGTTTGACGACGGCCGATC
This sequence comes from Naganishia sp. PG3902-1, assembly GCA_023628075.1. Lineage (NCBI taxonomy): Eukaryota > Fungi > Basidiomycota > Tremellomycetes > Filobasidiales > Filobasidiaceae > Naganishia > Naganishia sp. PG3902-1. The sequence goes on from JAMALH010000034.1 coordinate 60,422, forward strand.
GATGGCCGGAACGGATGGGCATACCTGAAGCAAAGCGCCCTTGGAGAGATACTGTGGCCGCTTGTCGTACAAGCTGGTCGGGGCGTATGGGGAGGCGGGAGCCATGATGGGGATGGTGGGGCAAGGCGGCGGGTGGAAAGGATGGATGCGTGCGCTCAGATCAGATCAGTCGGCGGACGACAACAACAACACGTTGACTACTCGCTCGGCGCGCGGATGACGTTTGCTCATAGCGCGGCACCAGAAAGAAGCGCGTCTCAAAGAGGCAATTATTGCGTTGCCCCGCGCATGGCGTAGATGCATGGATTTCTCCCGACGCATGGGGATGCTCGCAGCGCTACATCGCACCTATCACGTCTCACGTCTCGGCCAGGCTGCCACTCGCCTCGCCGTCGCCCTCTGCGCCGCTCTCCCGCACCTCCACCTTGACGCTCATTCCCCCTTCGACAGTGTCTCCCGCCGCGGCCGCGTCTACCTCTTGCTGTGCCTTGAGGGCAGCAATCTCTGGCGCTGTCAGGAAGCGACCGCCCGGACCTCGGGGCCGCCGGCAGGCATGTTTGTGACGCGACTCGTGCAGATAGGGCTGTGTCGAGAATAAACCATGTAAATGAGCAGTCGGCCGAGACGGTCGACCGGAATCGGCTCGCGACTCGCACTCACTTTTCTCTGTCTGATCAGCTGATTCAGTTCCTCCAGGCGCGCCCTCGCTGCCCGCCGTTTGAGAATCCGATGATACTGCTTGGCATTGACATATAGCGGTTCCTCGTCCGCATCATCGTCCTGTTGAAGCGCATCCAGTCCTATCTCCATTAACGGCAGATCACCGCCGGGCGATGGTTGTTGCCCATCTGCCGATCCCGAGTCCGACGATGAGGAGGCAGAGGGCGACGGCATCAACGTCGGATCGCCATAGGAGAACGAGTGCGGGTTGGAAGGGTGATCGTCCGTCGGCATGATGTCTTCATCCAGATCGAGGTCCGTGTCCTCTACAAACGCCGGCATTTTCGCCGGGAATGGATGTGGCCGGAGATCCGGACTGTCTGTCTGTGCATACGAACCTTGAAAAGCTGCGAGACTGGCGGAGCCGCTCTGCATTTGCGGGTATCCGTTGCCCGTTCCGTGGCCATGATGCTGCGCATTACCATGGGTGCTGCGGCCATAGGCGGCTGTTTGATGATGCATGTGGGGATGATGTGGGTGCGTGGTGCCCTGGGCGTGTAAATGTGACGGCGGCAGGTGAAATGGCGAGGAGCGCAACGATCCCGGATCGATGCTGCCGCCGCGCTCATCCATCCCGGGAAGGCTGTTTCTCGCATACTGCGCATACATGCTCAGGGGCACGCCGACGTTGCCCATCGAGACGCCGCCGTACGAACCGGGAACGCCACTGTTGGGCGTTGCGGCGCCACTGCCGCTGCTGTGGGGTTCACGCGCCGTGCCGGTGAGCGGATTCATAAATGCCCGAGAGCCGTTGGAGCCGTCGGCCAGTATGGTCAAGCCATAGCTGCGCGTGTTCATGCCTTCGTAGGACGCCGGGTTGAGGATCTGCTCGGCAGCGGCGACAACGGCCGAGGCGGACGCCGAGATGGATGCGGATGTCGGGGATGCAGCGGATGACGAAACGCTGGCCGAGTGTCTTTCGTCGGATCGGGGATTTGCGATCATGGCGGCGACGCCGTTGGGGTATCGACGATGGCTCTGTCCGCTCGAATAGCTGCCAAGGGGAGAAGGCGAAGCGGATGTGCGCTGTCGATCTCGCCTCTCGATCTGTATGAGGCCGTGCGTTCCGTCGCCAGTTGCCGAGCCCGACTGAGGCCGCGTCGTGGATGCCGAAGATCCTGCTGCGGCCGCCGCCGTTGCCGCCGCCGCTGCCATCATCATGTGCCCGACAGTGTCCTCATGACCGCTCCGCGACGTGTCGACGCCTAGTTGGGATACGGCGTGTGCCGTGGCAGGGGAGCTGTCATCTTCGTACCCTACATCGCCTTGGACATAGTCGTCGAAATGATCCTCTTCGTCTTCGTCGTCTTGTGCTGCATGGGCGTCGCCGCCGTTGGAACGATCGATGCCGGCGATGGGGAACGGCGCAAAGCCACTGGCGGCGGCGGAATCCTGGGGCGGACTCGAAGTCATGACGGAATCGTCGTGCTTGAGTGCATGAGCGCCGCGTACTTGATTAGGAAGCTGAGGGGGCATCGCTCCGCCCAGCATGACCGAAGAGGCCGAGGAGCCAAAGAGGGAGCCGAAAGCGGCCGACGGATTGACATAGTAAGGCGAGGCTCCTGCTGCGCCGATTGAAGGCGAGCGGCTGAGGACCGAGGATTGCATGGCGAACGAGGGACGGGACGGGGCGGGCGGGAAGAGGGAGGGCGAAGGGCGCGCGGTCTGTGGTGTCCGTGCCGGTCGTTTTCAGATGATCACCCCCTCGCGGAAGCGCACCCGGTCGGGGCGTCGACTACTTTTTGGACGGGCGGGCGGGTCCTCGGCGGCCGGGCGAGGGGCGGGGGAGGGGGCGCCGCCGACTCTGGCCGGTGACGAATCGCATGGACGCGACTCGGGCAGGGGCTGCTGGATGAGCTGCTGTATGCTGTATGCTGTATTGATGGAATCGGAACAGCGATCGCCTGCCCGTGCCCTCGCCCCTCCCTCTCCCTCTCCCGCCCTCGCCCCTCCATTCCACACCATGACAGACTAGTACGCCCACGCTCCCCTCCTCTTCCGCCATGCATTCCCGTCTGACCCTCCCTCCCCGCCCCTCCAGCAACACCCTCAAAGTCGCAGAGCTGCACACAGAGCTCCAGCAGCGCGGCATCGCGTTCGAGAAGAAGCACAAAAAGGCAGATCTCGTCGCCCTGCTTCAGGCCCATGATGCGTCCCCCACGGTACGTCGCGCTCGCCTTTGTCGGCCGTCACGCAAGTACTCATCTCGCGACCCTCTCCGCCAGGAAAAGACAGCAGGGCCCAGCGCAGAGTCGGCACCCGTCGCCGTGCGTACAGACACTCCCGCACGTACGCCTCACGCTGACCCGTCTCGACATTCGCTAGCTAGCCGAACCTGTGGCTAGTAGCAAGCCCGACAACGTCGGCGAGACCGCGTCGCCAAATCCCGTCCCAGACTCGACACCCACATCCAGCTTGCCTGACACGCACGACTCGGCACAAGCTGCTCCTTCCGCCGCCGACATCGAGATCGAGAAGCGCAAGGCGCGGGCCGCAAAGTTTGGCGTTCCTTACGTAGAGCCGACGCCCAAACCGTCCAAAGCCAAGTCTTCAGCTCCAGCCAACGGCGGACCGAAACCCGCGACCGCGGCTGTCAAGCCGCCCGTCTCGGCGGAAGATGCAGAAGTCCTCGCCAGGCGCCGAGCAAAGTTTGGCCCGCCCTCGAGCGAAGCTGACAAGTCGGCCGCGTCCGCGCCCTCTCCGCAGCCAGCCGCGGCCGTTGATCCGTGAGTAAAAGACTCGTACGCGAGACCTCGAGCACGCGGCCTGTAATCTGACCTCGCTTCTCCGTCGTCGCAGCGCCGCCGCTGAACGCGCCAGGATCGACGAGGAGAAGAGGAAAGCGCGGGAAGAGAGATTCAAGGTCCAGCCCGCCAATGAAGCGGTCGCGGGCCTCAAGCGTCAATCCAGCATCCCGCTCGAGCAAGAAGAGCCGGTAAGTCCATCGTCGGCAACGGGCCATGACGGGCAGGTCTAACCCACGGTTGCGCAGGCCGAGAAAAAGGCCAAGGCCTGAGCGTCCAGCGTAAGCAAGAGGTAAGTGAAGCGAACGTCGCGTCGCATCGGCCACGGTCGTTGCGTCGTCAATGTGGACTTGCAAACATGGTCGCCCGAGGAAGAGGAGGATTGTGCGGTGCACCCGCCCTGCATCAGCTCAATCGTTGTATTGCATAGCCAGAGTCTAATTGCATCGCCAGAGTTTGATCTGTTCCACAAAAGTCTGGACGACCGACAGCTTTGACAAGTCCGCCCAACGTACCAACTGCCGGATTGCATGAGGCATGGTCTATCAATGCATAGTTGACAGCAGGTCCTGTGTCTGTTTCCAGTCATTGTGACATGAATCTGGATCGCCCAATGATCCCGGATGACTGACTTCAATCGAGTTCGGGAACGAGTTCTGGTTCTGCATGATAGTTGTCAGAACGTCTAGTTTCGTGCCGACCAGCCAGCCGAGATGCTGGGAGAGAGCGACGTCACTCACGCTTCTGGGTACGCCAATCCGAGATGTAAGTCAGCAGCGGTCCCGACACCCATTGCATCACCGAATCTTTGAGCAGGTCGATTACCCTTCTGCAAATGATGGACCAGATCGTGACAGACACGGCGCCTGTCGCGCAAAAGAGCGAAGCATGAGTATGCCCCGCGAACGGGTGATGTCGCTCGTAACATACCCTTTGGCGCACCGCCGATATTCAAGAGCGACTCGGCATAGGTTGGCATCCAGCCCGCGGGCACCCATGCCACTGGCTGCCGCCGGTACCACCATACGATTCCCCATTGCAGGCCCGAGGTGACGGCGAGGAAGAGCGCAGAAAATACTTGATCAAATCGTGCACGGTGCGATGCAAGAGCTGATTCTGAGAAGCAAGGCAAGTGGTCAGCTCGAGGCCTGGGCACAATCGGCCAGTGGGGCGCTCACTCGTTGTTTCCAAATTCACTGAGACCTCGTCGACCTGTTTCCTTAGTCTGGACCATTCCGTGAATTGCTCTTGTCTGCTGGTCGCGCGAAGTTTCGTCTTGCTGGCACGGAGTTGCCTTTGGAGATCGCGCTGCCGTGCTTGCGTCGGCTTGAGGACTACGGACGCGTAGAACGCGAACGCCTGTACGAAAAAGAGCTGTTGTGAGCGGCCTGTGTACGAAAGGCTTCGGCTCGGGGCTTCGGATACACGGACGGCATGAGCTCACCCAAGACGCGAGGGCCGGCCTGCCGATCCAGCTGAGGACGCTGCCGGATAGGACGACGGCGAGGATGCGGAGGGCGAGCTGCATGGCTGAAGGCTGGGGAATCTCGGGGACGGACTCGGCGTACGCCCGCAGGGAGGCGAGGTGGAATGGCAGCATGAATACCCCGCAGAGCAGCTGGCAGGGCAGAGGACGGGTGGGTCGGGCGCACCATTACTCACCCAGCGTACTTGGGGGCTGGAGAGCACGCACGGGTGGCCATCCCCGTTCCCTCTCTCTCAGCCATCGCCAATTCGCTGTCGCTCTCGATGCAGGACGCTTCCGCCCTCGCCAGCATACCCTCGGGCTCCTCATCAGCCTCCCGCCTCGGCACACCAGCCGTACAGCGCTCGCCCGCCCAGACATCCGTCGCACCGCTTCTGGAGGCACACCCGTCGACGTCCATCGTGGATCAAGACTTTCCGCAATCTGGACAAGATAGCCTGCGGCGTAAGAGCAAGCGACGATCGCTCTTTCGTCGTGGTGCGAGGAGGCGCTCCAGCGTTGAGTCAGACCTGCTCGAGCCTTCGAGTCTGGATGGCCATCGAGATGACCGCTTCGGACGGTCGCCCCCACAGCAAGATGACCGCCCGCTCAATACCATCGCCTCTTCCCTACCCGTCAAGATACTCGTCGCGCCGTACATCAAGTCTCCAGCCTCTGATCAACAACAACCCACTGTCGATTCTTTTACCGCCGTCCAGCCCATAGACCTGCTTGCGGAAGATGCTGGAGAGAGACGTCGAGCGGAGCGGGAAATCGCCGAGTTGCTTTACGAAGAAGCTGTACAAGTACGGGATGGTACGCTGTGCCTCATTTCTAGATACTTCTCGTCGCTATGCTGAGGCTCGTTCGCAGTGCTCTACGAGAATCAAAGAGGGCAAGTTGCATATTCACATCTCAAGACCATATACAGCACGGAATACTCATGGCCTTACCATTCCAGAATCCTTTTTCGCGGGGTGCCGTACTTTTCGGCGATGACGCTCTTCCCCTTTGATCCGGATGCTTGGAGCCTGGTCAATTCGCAAGTCAGCTATACTTCAGCGCGACCGACTACAATTCAAGCTGCCGCGGAAAACCCACCGCTGCACATCTCGTCCCGCGGCCGCAAACGTCATGGACTTTCCCAAAGAAATCGCTACGGCACGCACGGGGACGAGGCAGGTCGCGAATTGTAAGTCCAAGAGCAAGTGCTTTAGGCTCCAATCAATGTTCTGACAGAGGGACACGAAAGATCACCGCCCCCTTTACAGGACACACCTTTCACCCCGTCGTCTTTTCAGCTACCGTCTCCGGCCTGGCGTTGGGCTTCCGAGTGGTCCGTAGCCATGCAAACGGACGGACGAACAGACGAACATGGCTGGGAGTATAATTGGATATTTAAGAGCCGCGGTTGGCATGCCCACGTCAATACCGTCGGATGGGCGGGTTGGGTAAGGAGACGCAAGTGGACGAGGCTAAGAGAGTATAGCAGAGGCAACAAGGAAAGCTGATAGTTTGCCGTGGACCTAATACATGCTGAAAGATGCAGCAAAGGGAAAGATGTCCCCGTAGCGAAAGAGACGGGATTATAATTACAATATCAGCGTTGCCTTACATATCAACTGATCGTTCTACACGGGAGGATTTACAGCGGCCGTGCACAAACCTAGTGGCCGATGTCGGGTCGCCATTGAAAGTTCACGCCGTGGATCTTTGTGAGCTTTGTCATGATCTACCTGTGAAGTTCCAGAGTCAAGCCCTACCTGATTTGATGAACTCAACTTGCTGAGCGGGATATACTGTATATGCGTGCGCCCAAGGTTGAACCGATCTTGAAACAAGTCGTCGTACGTGCTGGCAGGGCAGTCTTGCTTGACGAAGCACCATGTCTGGCGGCGCATCAGACCTTCGCTGTGATACATCACACCGTCTTGGATACGTGCCGTCATATAGCCTTCTGAAATGAGATATTTCGTATGTCGCACCCACGATGGCTTCACATGATCCAAGGGCAAAGGATGACACGCATTTTCGTCTGAAGGTCAAAGCTCACGTTACGCGCAATCGTCAAACACGAAACGAGCGAGAGCGAATTCCGGATGGGACGAAACTAGTTTTCTCAAACTGATCAGATAATCGTGAATCCCGGTGACCAATGCGGATTGCATATACGCCTCAGTGGAATGGAATCTGTGTGAGCAACTTGATCCTGAATCACGTCGACATCCGACCCTCAGATTCAATCGAATGAGATCGGATGAAAGAATCAGGTTAGAGAAACAGCTTTGTCGATGATTAGACTACACGCTCGCAAAATCAGGAGTGACGTCTCGAAAGATCCATCTCGTGCAGAGAGATATGACCAGTTCAAATGTCTTGAGGGCAGGAGCCGATCAAGCTTGTGTAAGAAAGTCGGCTGAATCAATTGTGATATTGACTTAGTTACCTGATACTGGAATGGTTTTTGAGCGACGCTTTCTCTTACACTCTCGCTGACAGATGTCACCCCTTAGCCTCTAGATCTGGACAACGGAAAAGTGCAAATTGAACGCTCGGTTTACGACTCAACACAGACCCAATCTACACTGCACTTATATGTCAACTTGTCAAACGATTCTGCTGTATTTCACCGATGATGTGTGATTAGCACTGTCGAACAGCTTCTCGCTCAATCAGTGGGTTTCGGGTTCCTAGAGTAAATGATAGCGAGATCATCGACACTGGATTATCGACAGCCAATCATCAGAAAAAGGGGACAGCTATTGGGGGCAAACTACTAAGGGCAGTTTCAATAGCTATCACGATGATATACACAGCGGGGAATGCATGACAAAACACGAAGCTCGGGGGCAGAACTCCAACTGCGGCTTGGTCGCCATGTTCTGTATTATGCTAGTAGCCTCCACCAGATCAAGCCGTTGTTTCGGGAAACAGACCAGCGCTCGTATCTTTGTGCTGTGATTGTCGCAATGTCGGTGATTGCGTTGCAGTGTCTATCTTGTGGTAAGCCACAGCAATCTAATAAGAGCGAATGACAATCAATGTCGCGATCAGTGGCATTCGCCAGGCTCGAGAAATGAGAAAATAATACAGATCAGTAATGAAAAGGAAAGAAACTTTACTGACGATCGTTTCCGCTCTTGCGCGGGAGGGCAATAGCCGTTTACCAACGTTTCATTCCTCTTCACCAGTGTGAATTCCGATACGCGGACATCAAATGATGACTTATGTGTAACGCCGCTCTCTACGGAATGCCCTCCTGCTTGCAAAGGCGCACCCACCCGACGAGAAAAAAACAACGTCCGCACTCACCTCTGTCTACCCAAACCAAACGCAAGATTCAAATCATAGCAACAATGCAAAGCATCGAACAAGAACCGCGCTGTTCATCTTCTGCGAGTTCTTATGCAACAGCGACTATGCAAAATGAACAGCTGAGCTACAATATTGTGTGACGTCTCAAGGAGACATGGAAATTGATGTTCCTATCGGCAGAACAAAATATCTGCATAATCGGTTCAGCTGATGTCGTTACAAGGCGGTGCCATACGCAGTTTTTTCTGTCATGAGGAGCTGAGTTGAGCTTGGGCTTCTCATCTGAAATGCGCATCCCTGCCTTGCCCTTTTGCCACTATTTCACTTGGTTGAGTCGTTACTCAGCAAGAATCACACAGCAACATTGAGAATGGTTGACACACGGTGTCTGGACTCACGAACACAAGAGTTAGATGACTGACATTCGGCTAATCAGCCGCGAACGGGTATATGAATGAATATCACAAATCTTGACGATAACCCAGAACGCCTGTCATAACATTCTTGCTGGCATAACCTTCTCCCCCGGAGCACTACGCCGATCGTTCATGACAGTTCCTCAGCTCTCTGTCGAAGTGGCCGAATCAAGTATCTTCGCAACTGCCGATGTCCTCTTTTCTCCATGTCCCCTTTAGCACGCGACAACATATCTTGGCAGATATGGTATTTACAGTAAGGGCTTTGCATGAAGCATATCCGGTGTTTCGCAAGCGACATTACATCTCCTCCCCAACAAATCGTGAAACACGTTTCACCCTTCGTTTTCTTCAGCGATAGCTTATACCGACTTGTGCTGTACACAAATGACCTATACAAAGATGGCAATTCTCTGCGGTGAGTTGAAGTACCCCTGCGGGCAACTGACTAACTGCAACATTTTCAGTTATTTACAAAACCCTTTCTAAAACCCTTTCTCGCTGCGATAGCAGATGATATTTCGAGGTGCAGCTATATCTATAGCAATTGAGCTATCTGCTAGTACATATCGAACATGTCCGAGCTCCCCTGAGATCTGATCGTATCGAGACCAGGACGCTTGCCATAAAGCAGCTGCAAACTTACAAGAGATGACAAACGGATCAAGCATGCTTCAGATCGCGTGATACGATTTTTTACTTTGCGAATTGACGTCACCTGTCTGAATGATACCTTCAAATCTGGTCCGTGACAGATCTACGTGTCTCGCATCGAATATCCGGCTCGGCAGACAGATGTTGGGGAAACATCATCATTGCTATTGGAGTTGTAGACGTAAGTACTGGGTTTTCGCCTACGAATGTCGAGCTCTTGTCCGGGCTGAGCCAAAAAATGGAAATGATGTCTAGCATGCTGTACGGGTGCTTCTTGCACCACTGTTCAAGCTGACTTTTGTTTTGACACACGTTTCATCGAGCTCGCTCGATGCCGCGTTGACGGGTCCCGTCACCCAGTTCTGTGAAGACTGAATAGAGAAACCTATTGAACGATGAGGGTCTTTTCGGCCCATTGATACGTATAGTCAATGTTCTGTCGATGGGTTATATGGTCTTCTTCGTCATGTTCAGATGTGCGTTGCCAATAGCTTGGGCCACGATAGACTCACATTCGAAGGGGGCCATTTTGGTCTCATTACCAAGAAAACCGATGTTGGCGTTGATGTGTTCACTCGCGTTAGCAAAGCGACTGAGACAAAGGATGACAGAATACGGTATCATGACAACACTAGAGCCAAAATGACGACAGATGAACCGCGAGGTGACAAGATCTGAAGTTGCTCTTGAGGAGATGGAAACGTGAAGAACTGCGTATACTGGAAAACTATGAGGGCGTATATAAACAGCCATCGAATAAGACCGGAAAACTCTTTGTACGTGTCTAGCGACGTTTTCTGGGTTGGAACGCGACATGGAATCTCAAGAAACATTGTGTCAATCAAATCACTGAGAATCTCATTATCTGGCATCGTATCGGCCAGTTCTAGAACGCAACGAGACTCTATGTTGCAATTTCGGATGATTGGCTGACACCTTAGTCATGCACTATCACGACCATTCTTGTTTTGAATCGGCTTCTTCTCTAAGTGAAAATCTGGATTCATGCCAAACAAAGGCTTCACGTCGACCATACGTCTCCCCTTAAATCAATATCAACTTCATGCGAAGGTACGTCTCGCGCGAAGTCCGCGGTGTTTGCGCCGATACTCATTGCTCATGCAACGCAGAACACAGCAATTTGCCTCCTTGTATACATGCATGCCGATACTGCATTCTATCGGATCGCTTTGATGTCGGAAGCTTTTGTCGACCACGAGAGGACTGGGCTTTGAATATCATTTCAAATGGTACGTAGATGCCAAACGCCGCGACAGACACCATGTCTGGTTTTACAGGAATGGATAGCAAATTCATTCGCGGTCAGCTACTATACTGTGTTAGCACCGTAAAAGTAAGATATAAAATGTTACACGCACGAATATGTCTCGCCAAGGCCTTAAACTGAATGATTCGTCTACCTCAACATATGGCAGCAAGCACACAGACTTGGGAACGCGATGGTTCGTCGGTATTTTCGCAGATTTTGTGGGTTTTCTACTTGCACTAAATGCAACCAAGGCTCTTTAGACAATGACCGTGGCGCCACTAGCCATTGAGTATGATGTGTCAAGCTTAGCTCTTCCATACTCTGAATTCTAACTCAAGTTATTGTGTCAGAGCGCAGAATAAATCCGAATATCATGTTTGTCGCCACTTCCGTTGAGGCTTCCTCGATGCAGAAGAGCTTGCGTATCTCGAAAAAAAAAGCAGAGATGTAAGATCACAATTGTTGAGGAGTATCTATAATTCATATGGAAGCCATTCATTTTCGTGTGACAACGACCCGCGGCAAGGAAGAATGTCTCTCAGACTTCGTCGAATCTATTCAGAATGTGACCAGCTGGCTTACCTGTTTGGAACTTGCTCTCAAAGTCGTCAGATATGGTAATAACCTTCACAGGACCATAAAGGAGCTCATACGACGAGTCACATTATGGCGAACAGCTTCATAGTTGAGACGGAAAAATCACATTTTGAACGAGCCCTGCTGTCAGTGGCAAAGCATGAGTTCTTGGTAGACAACGGAAGATTCTGTGTTTCAACGGATTTTGCGGCGCTGACTGTGCCCTACCGGACGAACGCGCTCGCAAGGGTCATTAAGACGCGCTACAGTTGTGTATCGATCTCCATATGCTGCTATTGCTGTACTGCACGCCGGATCATACTTGATTTTTGATTTCGATTTTGGTTTCAATCATGTCGACGTGTCTGCTAAAGAGGATCTTCGGAGTTTCAAAGCCGTTGAGACAAGCAGAAAGATAACGTCATCAAGCCATCAGCCACAAATGATATGAAGTACAGCTCGCTAAACACGGCTGCTGTATGTACAAGAAGTCCGTGGCGTAGAGACTCCAAACAAAGGATATCGGACACAGGGATCTATCAGGACTGCAAAGCTTTACAGCATGTAAGACAGTGCTCTAGCGGAAGTGTGCTACTCATCAATCAGGCTTCTGCATATCGCCGTCCACTACGAAAAAGCCGGTCTCACCGCACTTCTTTTTCTTGGCAGCATTGCTCAAAGAAACCCTGAGTGCAATAGCCGTGACTGTGGAGAAACTATCGACTTTGACTTGGAGCATGTTGGCCCTCTTGTTGTGTTCTGGAACTGATTTAACGAAGTGGAATGGTATGAATGATCAGCACATTATACCTGCACATTTTGTACCGAGGAAAACTGTGACTGGCTATATCTCGCTTATCCCTATGACCTTGATGCATTCCTTTGATATTGACTCTCCACAAGTCAGACGGCAGAGGACGCAGAACGATTCCATATCACGGATAATATTTCGCAAAGGCGCCTGTTGAGCTAGGAGCAGCTACAGGAGCACAAAAAGCGACGAAGAGCTGTCATTGAGGTATCGACCTGACTATCGTGAACAATTATCGAGTGTGATAGACGGATCAGAAAGGTTGAAAGATTGCGGGGCATCAGACTATGGCACGCAGCTAAGCTTGAAGTAAGGACCAAATGTTGACGGTGATAGTGGATGCGCAGAGGCTGGTGTGCATCGCAGTCCAGGAACTCACTGTCGCATCCTCATCTTGAGAGACAGGATTGCTAGTTTTGTCATGATATCTCCGGAAAAGCGAACTTCGAATTCGAATGTAAAACAAAAGGTTAGTCAAAAAGACATTCTGAGCATGTGGAGAGTTCCCTCGCCTGAGCGTGATCGGATCCGCCAGAAGTCACCTGTCATGTCTTCATGATGTCCGTGGCGATACAATGTCATCCGCACCTGTTGTAGGCTATAGTTATGACGATGACATCATGCGTCACCACTATCGCGTAGCTAACTGAGAGCGAGCGCTCTGCCACCATGCAATGAGTGACTCCTCAGACTCCGCTTCCGCATACTTCGCAAAACCTAGTAGAGGCGAAGCAGCTTCACAGGACCTTGAATACCCCTAGTCGAACATCGATGCCCACACTGCGGAGAACAAATGGCCGACATGAGAATGACAAGTCCGGAGCCCAAAATTGATCAATTGGAGAATCTGAAGACAGCAGATCATGAGGTCCGATGCTAAATCTCGACAATTTTGCCACCAAACCAAAGAAGCCGTACAATCCTTGAAGACCTGCATTCTACAATCGTTATTGCCGCTCAACTGCGAAAACGCAGCTGTTGCCAAACGCCGCCGGTCCGCACGTCGTAGATTCGGCGAACCCCCAAATCTCTCTCTCATCAATGGTCTGGAATACGCATCGACGCTGGATCCAGGAGTGCGGTCTAGTACAGGCAGTACTTACTACTGAACCGCTTGACGAGCGCGCGAGAAAGAGGAGGCATGTGAGGAAGAATGAGGCACAGTGATTCTGAGGTTAATCACTGCTCTTTGCTCGTGACCGCGGCTGAGTCCTTATCCGTTCAAGTCGTGTAATTCAAGGTTGTAACGCTCAAAAGGAAGTAAGGTATGACTTCCGTGTAGCCTATAGATGAACCTCGACACTCTCTATGAAATGAGATGTCGGCAAAGGTCGAATCGCGAAGTTGAAGCGATAAGGCTCTGCTTAGAGAATCTTGCTAAAGGTCCGTATAGGCGTCACCCACGGACAATGGGCCCTGTTCGCCCGCGCCCAAATCGAAGGGGAAATTGCGCTTAAGTTCGATATCAAACCCTTGACAAATGACCGCTTACGGAGGCCCAAATCATTGACAAATGACCCCTGAAAAGGGTCAATTTGGCATCGATGCTACCTTAATGTTTTCCACGGTCCTGCCCTCACTGCTCTAAGGTTTGTCTTCATACGCTTCGCCGAAGCTAGCCCCGACGAAACGCCTGGTTTCACGCCAACGCTCCGCCGACCTATGGAATGACGAAGCCAACACTTCGCCCTTCATCAAGCATTCCTGAATAGCTGGGTTAAGTATATATGGAAGCCTTTTTCATCTCTTGTAATAGCTCTCATGCTCGTTGATTCACCCTCTGATTCACCTTAATTACATAAGCTACCTTGAGGGCAAGACTTTCTCAGGAACAGCCGCCCTTCGTCTTACACAAGGTATTCGGATCTCGTCTTACGTAATAAGAGTACATCGCTAATGCTAGATCCCATCACAACAACGGCATAGTGTTGCTCTGTAAAACTAACTACTTGTCCGCGACAATGTCGATGTCCCAGGTCTTCAAGAATCAAACTTCCTTAACCCAGACGACGCAGAGTTATGATACTGATCAATCGCTGAAACCACTCAATCACTCAGCTCAGATCCCAGGCAATGAGTCGGCAATCGCCATGCTTCAACATCTTCTTGGCTCGTGCGAATCGGCTTGACGTTCCACAGAGCGCTACCCAACGTGCGTCAGACGGTGTAAGAGGTGTATCGGATGTACCGAAAGATGCATCCGAATCTCTTGCAATAACAACATGGTGGCCTGAGGCGCCGTTCCTCATATCGATAATTGTATCAACGAACATATTCGCGCTGTCTACGATGAGGGGCTCCTCTTCAGTCTAAATGTCCCCTATTGGCTTAGATACCATGCCCAAATATCGTGCTTTAGGAAGGCTATTATGCTTCCGTGATCGACGATATCGATATACGCCCTCTCACCGGCGAGTTGCTGGACGTTGACCTCCCGCCTTACAAGTACCCTGTCCCCCCTTGGCGACTCCAAACGTTGGTTTTATTTGTCGATCGCTGAATAGCTCTCTCACTGCATCTCGGATCGTCCTCGTGCCTCCTGCCGTTCCGGGAACTGGCCTCGGCCTGGTCGATATATGCCTACTTCACTTTCACCATTCCCGAGCTCCCTGTGAATCCGTATATCTCCAAAAGCAAGTCCGCAAACTCCACCGCATACAATCTCCAGATGAGCTTCGATAACTTCGACCTGCAGCCACGGACCGTATCGGGCGGAAATACGCGGGGAAATGAGCAAAGCCGTCGTGAGTCTCCGCTAGAGTCTGCTCTTTGCCTTTGCCTGAAATTTCCCCCTCACTCAGACAATGACAGCTGGGAATCGCTGAGAGATTCCATCAATCTGCAAATCTTCAAGGTCAACAGCAACGTCCAGGGCATGAATCGACTGATCGACAAGATCGGCACCCTGAATGACGGTGTTGCGCTTCGGAAGAGTTTGTAAGGTGTTTTCTATGAGTTCTCTGGCTGTACTGAGGGAGAATTCTCCAGAGCCAATCTGACGGATAGCACGAGGAAGATGATCGAGTGGTCAGGGCGTGATATACAGAGATGGGCGGCTCTGGTGCCAGAAACAACTTCTGAAGAAGTAAGCAAAGCGCCTCCCTTCGTTCCTACCGGGGCCTGACAGTACCTGATAGGACCGTTCGACGCAGCAAAAAGTTGCTAAGGAGTTTTCAACGGCAATCCTGTCTTTTCAGCGATCTCAAAAGCTGTCTGCCGAAAAGCTCAAACATCAAGCGGTCAAAGAGGACCAAAAACTGGCTGGCAAGATTGGCCCTGATGGTCAGGATTTCGAAGACGACTATCGGTGAGCATAGGTTCGTGAAAGGTGTCTTCATCGTTCCAAATTCTCCTGCTAGGTCACCCGAATCGGTCCAAGGAGAGCAGCCTAAGCCACAGCAACAGCAACAGCAACAGCAACGGCAACCATCGTGGGTGTACTGGAGCATTTGCCGACCAATCAGCCTTTCAACCCCTTTGTCTTTTCAGGTCAACTTTGGCGACAACTGCCTTCCAGGAGAGTATGATCGCAGAGCGTGAATCCGAAATTCAGGAAATCGAGACAGGCATACACGAGTTGAATAATATCTTCCATGACCTGAATAAACTGGTTGGTGAACAGGGAGACATGATAGGTAGGCAAGCCATCGATATCGCGTGATCCTTCGGGCTGATTCTAAACCATTCGCAGATAATATAGAAAGCAACGTCACGTCTGTCGAAGCCGATACGAGGTTGGCTGGAGACGAATTGAATGTTGCCCACGAATATCAACGTCGAGCCGGACGCAGAATGATTTGCCTGCTGCTAGTGATGGTTATCGTCATCACTATCGTATTACTGGCGGTGAGTTACAAGGCCCTAGCAGTATCTTCACCGTCGCACTTGTTGAACCAACTCTTCATTCGTTGCAGATTCTGTCATGATCACTTGTGTACATTGCAGCTCTTGCTCTGACCGACGTTGCTACATGTTGTAACATACCATTGACACTGATCTACATTCGGAGTTCTGCTCAATCCCTACGCGCTAGTGACCAGGACTGATGGCTGCTTCACCTTGTCCAAATAAGAGGTATAGCAATAGGGTATGCTGAAGACAAGCGGAATCATGAGTGACGATTACCTCTATTGTCAATATGCCTTGGAAAACATACGAGTGCGCCAGTGTATAGAATGAAAGCACTACGGGCCTTTTTGTTGCTAACGACCGTGCGTGTCAGGGCAAATACCGCTCTTTCAAGAGGATTCAAAGCTTGCACCGCTCGTTGTGCTTCCTGTCAAGAGTATACGAAAGTATTACTCCACGTGAGCATCAGACGATCCGTGGCAGTCAGGTATACGACTTACCCGACCGCGGAACGCTTCAAAAGGATTCATACTCTGCTCATACTTGTCCCTGTACTTGGCAAGATCTCCATCTCTCGTGCGCGTCCCGCTACCGCTACCATAAAAGTCCTGGGATACAGACCCGCCCAACGTCTCGCTCAAGCCTACGCCACTGATGCCTTGGCCCGGTTCGGCGGACATTTCGTGACGGTACGACTGCATATACCGGACTTTTTCATATAGTTTGAGGTTGTCCGTTTGCAGCGCTTTGATTTCCGCTCGCAATTCAGAGATTATCTGATACTGGTGGCGCAGTTCCTGTTTGAGAGCAAGCGGATAAGACAGACCGCCTGAGCAAGCTATGCCTAACCTCGCTATCATAAGAATGCACACACCTCTTCCAGTTCTGCATTCCTCTGCCTGAATCTGTCTCTTTGCCCTGTTACGATCGGCAAAAGTGAACGATCGCCATCGGATTGTCCGCCATCGCCGAGCGCAGTTTCCAGCCGATCCTTAAAAAGACGTGGATCAATTCGTTCAGCTGTCTGAGTAGATAGATAGTCTTCGCACCGTACGGGAACCTACTTTGCTCATTCGTAGGGGAAGACCCGACAACCCGGAGCTTTCTATGCGGTGCATGGATTCGCGAGAAGCTTTATCTGGACTTGCGTCGTGATAATCCGCTGCGGACTCATGCGGCTTGCCTCCCGTTTGCAAGCGTATCAAGTCGTTCTCCAGTTCCTGAACCAAGGTGGACAGACGGACACTCTCTTGTTGAGTTGCCGACAGCGTTGTCTTCAGATTGTCGTTCTCTGATTGGTGCTCTTCGTAAGAAACCTGTAGATCCGGCAAGGGTCAGACTGAGACGAGCAGTAACCGAGTCGTTTCTGCGCAAGACCTACTCGAAGTCTGGCATTCTCCTCTTGCAACCTTTTGTTTTTCTGAGCAAACAACGCCTCCAGCGAGCCCGCAAGTCGCGCATTCCCCTTGCCAGGATGAGGACTCGGCAGCTGTACGTCTTCGGGGTCTACATTGTCTCCGCTTGCGAACTCGATGAACTGCGAGCTGATTTAGCGGTCTTGCTTGATTTGTTGCGTAGAAAATTGGGCCGACGGCTTACCTTTAAGATTTCCAACTCTCGCTTCACCTCATCGTAGTCTAGGTAGTGCTCGAGCTTGGCACGGAGGCTCGATATTTCGCGACGTGCGTCCGAGAGTTCACGTTCCAGATCTTCCCTCTGACGCCGAGAATGCTGTTCCAGAGCCGATCTATCCCGTCTAGCATTCTCGGTTGCATCGGTCATCAGGGCGATCTCTGATTCAAGTTCGCGGACGTGATTTCGCAATTCGTTGACACTATGCGAGGGTTACATTGACTTCTGTGTAAGCATGTCGCTGCGTGCCGAGGCTACCACTTACCGATCCGTTTCTCCAGTGTCATTCCTGACGCGTTCAATTTCGCTTCGCAGTAGCTCATTCCTTCTCTCAACGGTAGCGACCCGCTCGTTCGCGCGCCGGAGTTCATCGACAACAGAGTCAAGCTCTACGAGCTTGGTCACGGTATCTTGATCTGGATACCGCGAGGCAATCAGTAAGCAAGTGACGAAAGGGGCGAATGCGAGAGAAATACCAAGACGTTGACTCGCATTGGCAAGACGAGCCTGAGTGTCTTCGTTAGACGTATGTAAATCCGTCAGCTGACCACGAAGAGTCTTCAACTGCTTCTGCAGATCGACCTCGCTGAGGCGGACAGAACTGATTGATAAGCGGATTGCCTGCCTGACTTGAATAGGACCGCCTTACCGCTCGTGATGATTCCGCAGACGCTCGTCGTACCGAGCGATCAACTCGTTCTCCTTCTGCTGTATTCTGTCAGACAGTATGCTCTCCATCTAGAAATCGTGATCAGTCACCGTGATCACCGGCGATGAGCGGATATCCGAGCGGCACTTACTTTTTCCTCGAGCGATGACACTCGTGATTCCGCCTTCTTTCTGCCTTCTTCCGCCGACTTGAGGGCCTTGATCTCTGCATGCAGCGATAAGTTCTCGTCACGAAGTTCCGCCAAATGTGTCTTGAGGGTGGCAGCTTCCTGTACCTGCATGGTTTGTCCTATTGCGGCTTCCAGCAGCGGATACGGGTCTGGTACTTCGGCAAGGAGCTTGTATACGGTGAGAAAGGTGCTCTCCGAGCGCTGGCTTCTTCTCGTCAGCGAATCGATTTCCTGCTGATAGGCCTTGAGCAGAGTCTTTATGGCTGCGAGCTTTGCCGTATCGTCCGGCAGTCGCTTGAAATCCCGCGTCTGTTCTGCGAGCTTTTTCCGTCCAATCATGTGCTCCTTCTGCAGTTCGACGACCTCGAGAGCGGTTGCATCCATCGCCTTTTGCAGCGAGGGCAGATCGACATCCTTCCACGTTCTGACGGCGACGTCAAATTGGACCGACGATGCTGCTGTATCGGCGGACATGCTAGATGTATGTGAGGGGGGGGGAGGGAATGACGACGTCGTATATGGGTCGATAGCGACAAACCAGGCGCGGCAGGGGCGAAACAAGGAGCCTCTCCTGCTAGTCGTCCAGTCTACAAGCACAGGATCTGCGCGATACGCGTTGCGGCGTTGCAGCTGCTTCTGCGGCGGCCGGATGGCGGAAGCATATTGCATGCAGCGGTGCATCTGTCCTCTGATCTGATCAGGTTCCCCGTGCGCTGGGCCTTGCTGTGCTCCACTCTGCTCTACTCTACTCTACGTGCCTGCGCAGTCTGCCATATAATCCATCGCATCACACCGCATCCGTTCGCCGCATCACCCGCACCAGACAACCCAACCGACTCTGCTTGCCCCGCCCCAGGATGCCGCCCAAACCAGCGCCCATTTTCTCCCAACCTTCTCCCGTTATACCGCGCCACCCAAACCACCAACATGATATAGTCACCGCTCTCGTCGCCGTCGAAACGCTCGATACCCTGCCTGGAGATCTCACAAAGACGTTCGGCGATCTACGCGAGCTCGACGCCGTCCTCAACTCCACCACGGCCAGCCTGACGCACAAATTGAGATCGCTCACGAAAGCACTGCAAACCATTCATCCGGACGTCAATCCCGGCTGGGGTTTGCCCCTCACCAAGCCAAAATCAGCCTTGCAAGTTTCCGCGACTGATCCTGGCACACTTTCGGCGACCACGACGCAAGTCGCCATCACCGCCGCCGGTCAAGCTGCAACTCTGCAGCCTTCCGAGTCGTCCCCTTCGAGGCCGCTCAACCGCTTTCAGTCGCTGCTCGAGATCGCAGAGGAATTAACAAGGTACAAGATCGGCGTTGAGGACAAGGTACGCGTTTCCGGACAGGCATGCGATACTGTGAGTCCCGCATCGTGTACTCCGCCGCCGTCTCTACTGAAGTGCTTTCAGTTGATCGCGCATCAAGCGCATTTGCAGGCGCTGTTAAGTAACTCTAGTATCTTCCTACCCACTCAGATGGCGGCCAACAATGAGACCATACACGATTGGGAAGGCCATATTACCGGTAAGCGCGCCCGCCTGTCACCTCCCGGCGGACGCGTCTTATCCACCAACGGCGGCATTCCTCACACGGGCTCCGATTATGAACCTACCGGCACCCTAGCACGCAATGCCAACGGTACCAGCTTCAGCCTCGGCGAACTGACGCCGAGCAAAAGGCGCAAGACTGGGAAAGAGAAAGGCGCGGTAGCGATTGGTCTAGATTCGTGGGAGGATCGAGAGGCTCATGAGAATGGGCGAAGCCCGACTTTGGCTAAAAAGCTACCCAACGCTGCCCTCTCCAGCAACTCTGCCAAGGATGGCAGGCATGTCTTGAAGAAGAGAAGGTGAGTCCCTCTCACGGGTAACCTCTTCGGTTTCCGGATTGCAGGCACCCGACTCACATATTTGTGTCTCTTGCACAATAATTACAGACATTCACCCATAACATCTATACAAGGTAGTCCGGCCCCCTCGCGATCAACTGTCGACGCAAACTTTGAGATTGCTGCGTTCGATCGAAACCAAAGTGGTGCCGGTCCAAGGGCAAATTCCAATGGGCCAGCGCACGACGCGCACAAGTACAACAGGTCGACGTCTCAAGGTATGCGGTTGTCGAACGATTCGAACGCGGCCCATGGCGAAATGAAATCCGGAGCGGCAAGGACTATGCCGTCTGGCACAACAGTAAAACGCGTATCGGATCTTGGCAATGCCGCTAAGCGGATTACCTCGCCGGCTGTCACTGCTTCAGAGCGATTTGGCACAAAGAGCGGTGGACGTCGCGACAGCTCAGTTATTCGACAACGGAATGAAGGGCGAGCAGACCGCCCCCAGCCATCTATCTCGGACCACGAACTGGCAGAAGCGGACCATGACCCTACACCTTACTGCTATTGTCAGAAGCAGAGTTATGGCGAAATGATAGGATGTGATTCAGACGAATGCCGCTACGAATGGGTGAGTGTGTTGACCAAAGGTCTGTAGCAGTGATCCATATTGACGCTTGATCCGGCTTAGTTCCACTTGTCATGTCTTGATTTGTCAGAGCCACCAGAAGGAACGTGGCTCTGCCCCGAGTGTGAAACAAGAGAACAGAAAGAAAAGCGATCAAAGAGCAAACGCGGCGGGAACACAAAGGCATTGAAGAAGAAGATGTAACCTTGGTGCGCCATGTATTCAGCGTCATGATGGACAAGCTGTATGCTGCTGTATCAGCTACATGTTCCTGTATTCCGAGAATGCCTCGGCGGCCGTGTCCGCGGGAGCTTACGTAGTTTTCGGAGCCGAAAACCGCCTTGATCCTTGCTCGCCCTCGATCGGCGGCAGTGGCGAAGCAGCTGGCGAAGCCCCCGCCTTTTGCCGTCGTCTGCATGACAACTCGAATGAAATCGCAGGGGATTGCTCGTCTTGCCAGCGTCAGATTAGTCCTTCAGCACTTGCCCACATTTGGCGTCATGATCTGTTCTTCCACAGCCTCGCTCGCCTGCCGATCTCGCCTTTTGAACACGGTGTGTCGAGTTCCGTGGCGTTCGTCGTTGGGCATCAAGTGCTACTCTTCCAACAGTCCGCCCTTGCGTGCCGCTGTTAAGGATTCCCCGTCCGCCTCCCATCCAGAGTTTGCAAGCGGTAGCGACGGTGCCGGTCCAGGAGAAGCAAACGGAATCAGCGTTCATGAAAGGCTTGAGAATGCCACGAAGCCGATCATTTCATCGAACGGTGTGGAGTCTTTCGGCTTCGAGATAAGCGGGAAAGAAAGCACGACGCCGGGAAAAGCCAAAAGTCAGGGGCGACCTATTTATCTAGACATGCAAGTAAGTCGCGGATATTCGGTTCGGGATGACAAGTGTACAGGGCACTTCGCTAAACTTTCGATGCCGTTCCAGGCGACCACACCGGTGGATCCGCGCGTGCTCGACAAAATGTTGCCCTTCTTCACAAATCAATATGGTAATCCTCATTCTAGGACTCATGCTTACGGCTGGGAAGCGGAACACGCAGTGGATGAGGCTAGATCAGTAAGACCCGCTTGCACGGGGACTTGTAACTCTCTGACCGACAAGTTCTCACTCGTCTGCCCGCAGCACGTAGCAAGTATCATCGGTGCTCATGCCAAAGATATCGTTTTCACGAGCGGTGCCACCGAAAGCAACAACATGATTGTCAAGGGCATCGCCAAGTTCTATGGCTCAAAGAGAAATCACATCATCACAACTCAGACTGTAAGCTCTTTCCCTATCCCCAGTTTTTAGCAGTCTGGAGTTGAAAACATACCCAAACAGGAACACAAATGCGTACTCGATTCCTGTCGATGGCTGTCGGAACAGGGGTTCGAAGTCACCTACCTACCTGTTTCGAAGGACGGATTGGTATCTCTGCAGGCACTCAAGGACGCCATACGTCCCGAAACTTGCCTTGTATCGATCATGGCCGTCAACAACGAGATTGGCGTTATCCAACCTTTGCATGAAATCGGCCATCTGTTGAGGCAAGTGCAACAGGAACGTGGTGGCCAGAAAATCCTTTTCCATACGGATGCCGCACAGGCCGTCGGAAAGATACCCATCGACGTCGAAGAAATGGGAATAGATGTGCTGAGCATTTCCGGCCACAAGCTATATGGTCCAAAGGGCATTGGTGCAGCCTACATACGTCGCCGCCCACGCGTCAGGCTTGAGCCACTCATGCATGGTGGCGGGCAGGAGCGAGGCTTGCGTAGCGGTACAGTCCCTGCAGTACTTGCAGTCGGGCTGGGAGAAGCTTGCCGCATTGCAGCATGCGAGATGCAGGTGAGTCTGCTTCGTTCCACGTCTTCTCCCTTAGAGTACGGCACATTCAAGATGAAATATGCTCGACGAGATGGACTGCACATATGTCGCGCCGCTCGCAGGCAATGAGAACAGGCCGATCTTCTTGACGGCGCTGTTCATTAGATTCAGCTTAGCAGGGGCACTGAATTGCACCAGCCAGGATGATTCAGTCAAAGACGATTGTGTTCACTTCGACGGCTAATCTTGATCTCTTCTTTCCAGACCGATCATACAAGGATCAGCCAACTAGCGGACCGACTTATCACCGGCATCAACTCGAAGATGGACTTCGTGGTCAGGAACGGCGATCCCAACGGCTATCCTGGTTGTGTGAATTTAAGTTTCGCTTACGTCGAAGGGGAAAGCCTCTTGATGGCATTAAAGGTCAGTGATGCCTGGACGGCCTTTGTTGATTCATAGTTTCTTGCTCACGTGATTGTGAACGCAGGATATCGCACTCTCATCGGGATCTGCTTGCACATCGGCGTCCCTTGAACCCTCCTATGTGCTCCGTGCTCTCGGTGCGGCCGAAGATATGGCCCATAGCTCCTTGCGATTCGGGATTGGGCGGTTCACCACGGAAGCGGAAATCGACTTTGTTGTGGAACGAATCGTCGGCACTGTCAACAAGTTGAGAGAGATGAGTCCTTTGTGGGAAATGGTGCAGGAAGGAATAGATATCGATTCCATCCAATGGAGCCAGTAAGTATCTAACGGACATATGCTCCTCTGCTGACGCCTCGTCCGACTAGGCACTAATGACAGTCAAGACGGCAGTCTTTGCGCCCGAGCGGTATCCAGTGATCGCCGTTGCCGCGTCAATGTCACTTGCGTTCCCACTGACGTCACCAACCCACTTCTCTGTTGGGCTGAACGTAATGCGGTGCAATAAGTTACCTTTATCCATACGTGAAGATTGGTGTATGAAAGACTCAGTTCCCCTTCGAAACACTTGCATCTGCTTGCCGAGTCTGGCAGGCGATCAAGATGATCGATGTCGATGTCACGTATCGGATAAGGATCGCTTGTGAATAACAGGGTCTTGCTCAAGCCGGCAAGCCCATGAGACGAGCAGGACCATGTCGAGAGTGCCGAAAACGTTGATCGTCGGCTCCGAAATCGGGAAATTCTGTTGACAGTCCAGCATAGTCCAGCATAGTTCAAGATGAAAGGGTTCTGTTGCAGCAGGGTAGTGCATCGGATATTGAGGTCCGCTCCGGCCCATAACTAGTATATACATTAAGCGTAGGCCTGTCTCCTACTCAACGTGCTGCTACTCTAAACCTCCTGAGATAT
>JAMALH010000035.1:0-79754 GCA_023628075.1 Naganishia sp. PG3902-1
AAGTGGAAATATTTTGGTCTTGGTAGAATAGTCTTAAAATGTATACGTTAGTTCAATGTTGGTATCTGATACACCCCCTAACCCCTAACCCCGAGGCTACATCATGTCATGCTAGGCTTGCGGAAGGCTGCAAGTTCGGTGAAGGAACAGCGGACTCCACCCGGATTTCGTTCCCCCTTTGATAACAGTCTTCTCCGCGTGGGGACGCATTCGGCTGAACTGTCTGAGACCGATTCTTGACAGGGAAACGAGCCTCATCGGTCGCTGAGACGGATTTTATAACTTCTGCCGGCGTTTGCAGATTCGAGTCTGCAAGCGCAGGAGCTTGGCCTGTCTGTCTGGGCGATGGTATTGGTATACGCTGGGGGATGAGGTCGATGTTGGGTATGAAGGTCGAGATTGGTAGCTTAGCAAACGGGTCAGGGGGGTTCTGATCCACACTGGGGGCATGTACGCCGGTAGTCTCCCGAACGATTGGGGCAACAGGGAGGTCATCGTTGCATATGCTAGTCGAAGTTGATTGCTCAGCCAGCGAATCAGGAGGACCTTGATCGACTTGAGGAGCGAGTACGACGGCAGTCTCCGCTACGATCGGAGCACCGTATACGGTTTGCCCAGTGATGATGCGCTTTTCGCTAGGACGACCCTCTTCCCAAGAGCGATTCGATGCAGTAAAGTTCGCTGTTCCGTTTGATTCCGAAACGACCGTCCCCTTCGGCACCAAACGGCCACGTGGTCGGCCAGGGTGGCTTGATGAGCTCGTACGTTAACGAGCTCATTGGCCACGCGCTGGAACTCGGCGATGAGGAGCGCCAGGTCGGGCTGTGCGTTGGCGGGCGCGCCGAAGGGGTTGGCTTGGTCGACCGGGGGCGCGTTGTTCATGGCGGCGGAACTGGGGAAGAAGTCGTGGAATGACGTCGAAAGGGAGACGGAGAGGCAGAAACGGAGGTGCGCCTGAGATGCGGGAGTGCAGGGTTTGCCGATTGAGCGGAGGCTTGATACGAGAGAGGAGTGCGGGCGGATGCTGGCGATAGCGTCCGTTCATGCGCGTGCTGATCCTGATGATGACCGGTGGGGAGCGAATATACTGTCAGGACCGCTACCAAGGTTGGCTGACGGTTCCGGTCGTTTCAGGGGAAACGCGACTGAGTCTGACACGAGGAGCTTGGGCGGAGGGTTGTACTAGGTAGCGATATGGTCCTCCGGATGAGAACCTTTAGACTATCAATATTCGCTCTAGGAATGTAACTCGAGATGGGGCACGAGGGGATTCCCTCCTTGGCCCTTATACCACTTTCCAAAGTCTACTCCCCAAATCCTCCTTGTCCTCCGAAACGCGACTGAACAATAGTCGCCTCGCTGGAACCGCGCGCGAGCTTAATGTCAATAAGCTTCGCGTCTGAAACTAATGACAGTCTTTACGCGAGATGGCGCACGCGATGATGCCGGGACTGAAGGCAGAGACCTGATGGTCATGGCGGAGGCATGACACTACTACGAACGTGACCTCCTTGCAACACTTTCGTCCAATTTCGATGGCCAATAGAGGAGAAAATACGGTCCGGAAGTTTTGGTTATCTTCGATTGTCCCGCACTGTAAATCCACCTGAAACAGTTCTAGCGCGGATGCAATTCATTCCAGTCTGGGAATACGGATGTCGGTAGTCATCAGTCGTCAGCCAAAGACAGATGCTTTTCAGCATGGAGATGAAACACCCCAGCATGGTTTCCTGGCTTGCATACTCGTGATAGCGTAGGGAATCATGTCGGTTCATCCTACCCATCACATCGCAGCGCATTCCACGCCACTCCGCCGAACGCACCTCTTCAACCCAACCCTTGTCCACCTCCATCCGACCACCGACTCGCCCGATCAAACTCGCGCCCAGAGCGTCAAGTGGTCGTCTCGTCGCGCCAGAAAGGGACGATATGCACCCCGCCCTCATCATGTTCACAATCCACATTTGCCGATATCGCCCGAAGCCAAAGATACGCTCGGCACAGCTGTCATCCGTGCAGCCTCGGCAGAGTCAAAGTTCAAGCCTCACCTAGATGCGGATGTCTCGTTTTGGATCGCCGTCTTGTTTACAGCTGGAAGTGTAGTTTGGGTGGTCAACGGTGAGTAAGCCCTATGGGTAATCCTCAACCCGCTATGTATCCCCAAGCTGACGGGACCTCGCAGTACAGGTTTCCTCGTTTTGTTACCAATCTATCGAAGCTCTTTGAACGCGACCACATGGTACCGAGCGGCAGCGGGGACAGCATTTCTTGGTGGGACGATCTTCGAGGTTGGCAGCTACTTGATGGTGGTGGAGGCGCTGAACCGGTGAGTGCACCCGGCTGCCTTCAGCGCCCCGCTCGATCCGCTACTGACCATTGCCTTGTCTTCACTTCGTGTAGGGGTCGCGAATCCAACTTCGGCTCCTCCTTATACAGCCTCGTTCACTCCAAGCCAGAATCTAATCAACACCTGAAAAGCCGGCGGTCAAGTTCGGAAAAAACGGTAATCCTTGATAGGATCGAAAAGGCGGACGGCAAGCGGTGGATAGACGATACGACGGTCGAAAGCAAGTTTGTCTGGTGGTACGTCATAAAAATACTCGGATATCGAATTCGACCTGACGCCAAGCTGAATGGTCGATTCTTCTGTAGGGGAAAAGGACTATGGCGTGATATAGGCTACGACGCGGCTTACGTCCAGCTATGGGCGGCCACGATCTTTTGGGTTGCAACTCTGTAAATTTCTTGGTAGTAGCACGCTCAGCCCGGCTTAAACTGACTTTCGTTGCGCAGCACCGGTCTTCCCGGCGTGATAAAAGGCTTCCCGAACGATCCGTCAGTAGCAATCACGGACGTCTTCTACTGGACACCTCAAGGTGAGACGCATAACCCCACTTCCTAGCGGTATTATGGTCAGCTTATCACTGGCTTATGACCGGGCAGTGATCGGAGGGTTGGGATTCATGCTATCGGCGATTCTGCTGATGCTAGAGGTACAGACAAGGTGGTGGAAACCCGCGCTAGGTGATATCGGCTGGCACAGTGGGTACTTGATTGATGCGGTCATCACATATTATTTAGCATGGCTGATGTTTGCCGCCATCTTCTCGTTGTGGTTTCATCTCATCATTCCAGTCGGGCTGTGGAATCTCGTCGGCGCAGTGGGCTTCATGATTTGCGGCGCCTTCGGGTACTCGCCCTTAGAACGATGGGTAACGCAGAGCGGCTTGAGCACATTCTGGGGTGAGTTTGTTTTGGATCGAAGTCCGGAGTGGGACTGATAAATGACGACGGTGATAGGATCGTGGGCATTCCTGATAGGAAGCGTAATGCAGTTGTACGAAGTAATTTGGAGAGAGCCGATAGACAAGTAGCCTGCGTGAGAATGTTCGCAACGATGCGCTTGTTAAATACACAAATAGGTTGTATACACATAATATAAAGATTGTATCTGCAATGTCGCAACAGAAATATGCGCGCGGCACTCCAGCGAATCCTCAGGACAGCATTGTATGCATCACTTTACTATCCAGTACGCCAATGTCCTCACTCAACATTCTCTTATTAAGCCTCGGTAATGCGAGGGGCGGTGGCGCATAGTGTGTTGTAGACTCGTCATACTGGAGCAGGAAAGTCAATGTAAGATGATGCCGTTGTCCTATAGGTGATGGGTACTCACCCCTGTAATATCGTCTCCCCATCTATCCTTGAAGTTATCTGGTGACACAGGAGGCGCTGCGACATTTGCATTCCTCGCCGGATGATCCGTATTCAAGTTATGCTGCCCAGGTTCTTCCCTCCTTCTCAGCTCATCTCGTCTTGCCTTCCGCTGCCGACTCTTTTCCCAGTCTGCCCACCGTCGCAGCGGCACCGAGGTCCCGTCGAACACGGCCGTCTTATCTTCGGAATACACTTTTTCTTGTTTGGTTTCTCCCTCGACACGACGGGTGTCACCCCATGATAGGTCATCCAGATGCCACAATGCGTAGACCGGCAGCACGAAATTCCATATTGGTAGTGCGGCAATGTAGATCAACATCCAGACGACGTAGCTGGGTTTGCGGGCAGTGAAGGCGATCAACAGCGTCGGCAGCGCGAGGACCGATACTAGCAAGATGACGGGAATGCTTTCTTGAAAGTTTGTTGGTGGCTTTAACATTAGGTTGATGGCGAGAGCGTAGGTAAGACAGATGCTGACCGGCAACGTCAGTGTGCCGAATAATTCGACCAGAACAAGGAACTGGTAGGAGAAGCAGAAAACGCCGCACAAATTTGGCACCTTGGCAAGTTCAAATAGGTTATGTATCGATGACCCGATCCATCGGCGGCGCTGCGACAGAAGTACTGGAAAGGTATCGGGAACAGTCGTCTTGCATTTGGCGGCAGGGCAGAAAACCATCTTGCGTCGTGGAAAAGTTCTGATCATGAGCGTAGAGAGGAATCGATCTTCGCCTGGACGAGTGTTTCAGTTCCAATCATCATTCCGATACCATGCTACTTACCCAACTCTAACAGCGATTTTTCATGCAGCGTGGAGACTTCGCTTTGGCTGTACGTCTGACATACGCTGGGTTGCGCCAGAATTGGCACCCAATCTTGACCACCATCTCCTCGTCGAGCTTTGAGACGGTACATCGAGAAACATCCAGGAAGACAGGTGACACCGCCAAACACGCTTTCGAAGGCTTTGGCCAGATGATGCGAGATGTAGTATTCGAAGACTTGAATAGCGGTAATCCACGACGTGCGCTTGTTTCCAATCTGCGTTTCGCCGCAGATACCCATGATCGCCGGATCGTTTCGCAAGCAGTTCATGAGCGTAGTCATGGAGTCGGGGTGGATTCGGGTATCCGCGTCAACCTGCACCGATGTCAGCCTGTTTAGGCGAATTTAAAGGCGAATTTAACTACTCTACTCACCATCAACACCGCCTCAAATACATCTGCGTGCACGGCGCAGAGCGCGTACACCTTGCGAAACAGATCAAAGTCCAACGGTGTGAACCGTTCGTTGTAGTTGACGCGCATGATAAAGTTCATCAGGATCATTTGACTGTCCCTCTTGCCTCGGTTTCCGGGTTTGCCTTGTGCTTGTGCTTCAGTGGATTCGCGCTCCTGTTGAGATCCGCATTTGACGACGACGATCATTGGTGCTTTTCGGCCCGAGGCTGAGTGATAGTGTCCCGCGTGTACTAGGGCGGCGTTCTCCCGCTTGCTGCCCATGCCCACCGCGATGTAACCCAGCGGCTTGGATTCAACGAAGCGTTGATCTTTGGTCAAAAGGCTGAGACATATACCGGCTGAAGTCTCCTTCTCGCCATGTCCCTTGACAATACCGTCACAGACGACGAACAACAGTTTTCGATTATCGCTGTAAGTGGTATCGACGATCGCTTCGAGGGTTCCTCGTATCTCTTCGCGGCCTTCTGAATAACAGGTGACAAGACAGACGGTATACGGGTCCATGGTCGTTTTCGAGATTGGTGTTACGTGTTCGTCTTCCGCTTTGCCCCACTCGACCGACATCCCCTTGCTGATCGGCCGACTCATCCTCGGAGCCAACAGCCAACTGAACACCAACGCCATGGCGAACCGAATGACGATGATGCCAAGCACGATGACCAGCACGACATACATCAATATGCTCGAGAAGAAACACCCAGGTGGCACCTTGTCGATCCTTCCAGCCATGTACCGATCAGAGATGCATCTTACCGCCCGTATCGCCCGTTTCGAATTATAGAATAGCCTGGTAGCATCCTTTCCCCCTCCTGTGGTAGAGTTGCCGTGGGATAGTACGTGCCGAATGATGGTATCCACTTGATCGCCCGAGATCGCATCCGGGTTAGCTTCGAGGTACGGCCCTAGATCTAGCACGAAGCCGTTCAAAACCAAGTACTCGGGAAGCTGTGCAACCTGAGCCCACGTGTATCCGACGAATTTCCCCGTCTTGACCACTTGTAGATTTCCCAGCGTCGTGCTCGTCGCCGGTGGAAGCACGCAATACCGCATTGTGGTGTTCGACCCGCAGAGACTGCTCGTGGCGTACGCGCCTTCTTGCTCGAGTCCTTGGCACGAAGCAATCGTCTCCTCGTGCCTATTAAAAACACTGGTAACGTCCTGTCCCGAAAGTTGATGCGCCAAAGCGTAAAAGTTCACATGCGCCGAGACGAGGGATGATGATATGTCATACTCGTCTCCCTTGATGCCAACCGTGACTGGAGAGCCGTCAGCAAATGCTGCTAAACAAGGTTATAGACTCACGATAACCGCTACCCAATGGTCTTGTCATCTCTCTCTCCCGGTTGACCCCGCCAGGACATAGCACCCGGTTCAGTCCCACGGTGAAGAACCCCATTATCGCACCCAAAAGTATCGCGACCATTACCACCGACAATTTTTCCCTCCACGCTTGCCTTTCCATCGCCGTACGCATACCCCCGATCCATCTCAGCGCAAAGTCGGGAATCCAGAACGTCGCCGCATAACTTCCCGCCTTCCACCAACTTCTCCCCGCTTTGGTCGCTCGAAACATCGGCACAGTGCCAGCCCGATCAAACAGACTTCCGCGTCGCGGCTCCCCTCTCGTGGCGTGCGTGGCATCTGAGAATCCTTCTGGTCCAGTCGGATGTATCAACGGCGGCGGCGCTACTCCACGTTCTGGTTTTGTCAGGGTTTTACTCCGCTTGAGTACCCCTGGCCTTGTCCTGCCCGTCGGACCCCATTGTATCCGAGCGGGATGATTCGAAATCCATGCGTGGTCATTCGACGATAGCCTCTGCATTGGAATATCCTGGAGCGCATCCCGGCTCATGGTGAAGCTCACTGTTCCCTTGCCATGCGACCAAGCTGCGATTCTTAATATGATATCGATGCATTGGTCCCTTTGACCCCCTTTGTCCGGCATGAGAACTGAAAGCCAAAGGTATCGGCATCTAGCGACGTATTTGACTGTCCTTTGAGCGTGCCGTCAAGCCGGACCACAAGTGGGAAAAGGCATAGCCAGAATACACGGTGATCTAGGGATCTACCGTTGTCCCTGTCTGCCCAATTCGTCGCCTCGATGTCAGTGATTGGATCGGATGGGATTCAACCGCCATGATATACAAGATCAGCGTGTGAAAAGCAGATACAACTCACAACATAACAAGAAAGCGAAATCAAAAAGCATTCAAAACGGCACCTAGACGGGCACGCCAACTCTCCCCCGTGCCCTTCCGACCACGAAGGCGGAAGACACTACTCCTCTCTTCCCCATCATATCCATCAATTGTCGGTCCCCAACGAACGATCTCAAAGCCCATCTCAGCATGCGCGCGGGTATAGGCGCGGTAGACCAACGTATGTCGGTCAGACGGCGTGTTTGTAACGCCGTATAGTAGAATGGATCCGCTGGCGATGGCATCGGCTGTTCAGCGCATACCCGTATCATAGATCTACAATGATGTTAGCCTAGATTCTGGCCCCGAGCCGCGATACTCACATAGCCAACAATATCATTATCGCGACATACAGCGCGTTCCACCATCTGAACCGCTCCTGCCTCTCCTGAATGGACACGAGCGGTCTCTCGAACTCGGCTGCCAATGCTCGCCTCAAGCCTTCCTGCGCTTCAGCCTCGGCCTTTGCCGCCTCCGTTGCTTCCCTTTCAAGAAGATGGTGTTGCTCGAACCATGTGAGGACGTGTCTCCCGACCGCGGATTCCAGAAGTGGTGTTGTCTTGGACTCGACCGTCTTTGCAAGACGTGGAGACTCTCCCTGTATCGATACTCCGTCCCTTGAGTCTGGGATTGGGGTTTGACGTGCCGATGTGCTGACAGATCGGGCGGACTTTTCTGGAGTCGTAGCGATTTGTGCGGTATCAGTCATTGGTATCGATGCCTCTCTCGACATTTCGACAGGCAATGCGGATTGAGCTGACGTATCCCGAGTAGACAGCCTTGACAGTTGTTGGGGTGTTACGGTGTGACTCGCAAGCCGTGTATGCGCCGTATCGAGCAAGGACGCAGAGTCTCTGGTATCGTTTGCCAGATATTCCTCACGCTCTCGTGGCCTCTCCATTAGACCGCCGTCAGTTCGGGGATGCGACAAACGCCTCGTCGACCCGCGTCTCCGCCACGAGTCGTCATGCTCTCCCGTCTGCCCGAACTGAGATCCGCGACCGCTTGCATTAGCGACCTCAACGGAGACCGTCCGCTTGTCGATGGCGGGATCCGTTTCCGCCCGCGTACCGCTTGTGCTTGAAAAGGAGCGATGTTGGGTCTCCGTTACCGATGATTCCTTATCGAATACTGTTGATATGCGATTCGTCTGCGAGGCGCTTGACCTTGAATCTTTGGTGAAGGAACGGCTATCTTCTTTCGATCGCGTCGGTCCCGAGTCATTTTGACGTTCCGCATGCATAAGGCTTCGGCTTGTAGTATAGTCTTCCTGCCGTGGCTTGTTGAGTAGCGATGGGTTGGGGTTCGACGGGTTTTCTCGAGGACCCCCCGCCTTGGTATACCCCACCAGCGCCCCCGCCAAGGACGCCAACCCGACACTCGAACCATCGCCATACGACCTCGACCGATCTCGCGATCCGTTTCCCACCGTTTCTACCTCCTCAGCCCTTTGTCGTTCGGTCGACGTCCTCCCGTTCTGCTGTTCCGTACGTTCCTCAGCGAGTGAGCGTCTGGGCGTCTGTATGACGCCGAACTCCTCTCCTGGAGCCCTCGTAGATCGACTTCCCTCTAACATCTCCGCTTCGGCTTTCCCACTCCTCACACTCCTCGGACTACGTCTCTTCGATAGCCTGAGTCCAGCCGTTGTCGTATCGGGTGTTTTGAACGAAATAGAGGGCGACGTCTCATCCATCTCGCGAAGAGCTTCACCTTCCTTACGAGCAACGGGTGATTCCGCAGCCACGGTCCGGCTCTTTTGATCCTGCCGTTTATCTAGCCTCCCGTCTTAGCGGACTACAATATGATACAGAGGATCGAACAAACTCACCACGCACGGCCATCTCCGCCTCCCTTCGCAACACCTCTCTCAACCCTTCAACTCCGCCGGGCACCCTCTCGCTCGACTCTGTACCTGCAAACGCATCAGCCTTACTTTTGCCCACAGGGTTCCAGACAGAAAGAACAAGAAGGCTCACTGTCAACCGTCTCATCCTCCTCGGACGAAACACCCAGCACCGGCAACACGCCCAACACTCTTCCCCCCGGACGGACGGGCGTTGAATGGTCCACCCGCGCGAATGACATATCCATCGCCGACGGCGTCCCTGGCGTTTGAGTCGACCGTTGAATTGCATGAAACCGCTGCGAAAAGGTGGACGATCCAGTCGGAGTCCCGTTCGTGCGTGTGGTGGCATTCAGATCTGAGCGGTTCACTTGCGCGGCGCTCGCATTGGGTGTCGTATCCTGTGCTGATTGATAGCTCTGCGAGCCGCGATGTACTTCCGTATCGGCCCCCTCGTCGTCCTTCTGTACGTGTCCGTGATCCCGCTGATTTTCCGTCTCCAGATCAAACGTCATCGAATCAACACTAACGACCTCCCCTTTATATCTTCTCGGCCACCCAGCAATCCTCCTCCTTGCTCTCTCCAGCGCATCCCCTCCTGCAGACTCTACCACAAACACACGCATCAACCCCCACACACCTCGAAAACTGCTATAAAAGACACTCACCGTCGCCTGCGCTCATGCGGTCCCGCTTGCCCTTTCCGGGACTACGAGAGATGATATCCTTGACAATTTCCAAGCTCGCTTCACCCTTTCAATCAGCCATGACCACTTGATCAAAAAGCCGGACTACTCACAATGATAAATCATTCCATCCCTGCGTACGTCTCCCCATTCTGTCTCTTCCCCAGGAACACCTGCCCCCCCATCAGCCACATTGAAAGAAGAAAAAGAGCGGACGTACTGGTATCGATGAGGTCGTTTGTGAACATGAGTCTATGCCATGGCGCACGGGCGGGCTAAAGTCAAGAAGGATGAAGGGAAGAGGAGTGGTGTTGATGATTGCTGGGTGGATGCCCTTCATGTGCGTGCCGATCGCTGGTTTTGCTTCCGCCGGTCAGAGACAGCCGCTGCCAGCCACGCTTCGCTCCCGCACGAAAGACCTGTCCTTGATTCGATCCAGAACAGATCCTTGGAGTACTTGCAATGATGCGCCAAGTCAGGTAACTCCAGCCTGGCGTCCGACAAGACTGCAGTCGCTGAAGCGACATTCCCCTTGTGCAGGTATCCTATTACGACGAGACGAACGATCGAGCTATGAACAAGCATGGCCGGTACGAGAAGCGGATTGAAATAATCAGCAAGATTTGCATGCCCTCGTACGGCAGGGGAAACGGTCGGATCGGAAGCAGTATAAGACAATAACGACTCCGTTAGCTGAAGCATTATCATGTTCTCATAAGCTGGAAGGTTTGCGCCATCGAGATCTTCGCAAGTACGCCTCGCGTGAAACCCTTTGAACTGCCACGCCAGCCAAGCGATCCTGCAGAAATGAATCATTATAAGTTTCTCGTTCGCAGCGATATGTCGATGATGAACGCGAATGCGAAAGGGCCATCGCTAGGCATGCATGCACGCTGTGGAACAAATTGGAAGGCCATTGCTGGAAGCATGACATGCGATATGTATACTGAACATGGGAGCGACCGAAGTCTGAATTCGTCTTGGACATGAACGTTGCGAGTTCCGCGCACCTCTGATACCGTGAGCGATCCGATTATCTTCTGCCTTCAGGCGTCAGGCCTATCCTTCCCCCCGTATCAACAACCCTCCTCGACATTCAATAACCCCCTACCCATCGAACTCCATCACTGATTGGAACATATCCAACATGTCCCGCAGCGGCATCGGCATCGGCGGCAGCGCGTCGACATCCATCACCATCGGTCTCCCGTCCGCCGCCTCTGCTGGTATCGCCGCGTCGCGCATAGTCTCCACGCCCAAAAGATCGACAAAGATGTCTTCCAGCCCATGGTCATTGACGGCGAAGCGGAGTTCGTCGCCTACGATTACCTCGAATTTGATCGATGTCGGCGTATTGCCCTTTTGCATGCGTTTCGGGAGTCGTGCATTTCCTTCGTCGGTGTTATACTCTTTGGGGATATAGTCGAGAAGCAGCAACGTTCGGCTGATAGGCAAGACGGCAGCCTGGGCTGTAACGGCGATCGTAAACGGCTTGATGTCCACCTTGGCATCCGCAAGTCGTTGGAGCAGTTCACGAACCTGATCTTGCAGCGGAATGAGACCGGGTAGAGTAGGGCCATTCGTCGTTCCGTTGAGAACGCTCGAGCGGTTGATGCGGACTTTGAAGCTTATGTCGAGGTATTCGAGTTTTGGGGAGAGGCGGGGCGCCAGCCTGAGTAGGCGTTCGAGCGCAGCGACCTACGCGGATTAGCGACCTCTCCTCCGCCATTGCATACCCGAGATACATACCCAGCTTTCCGAGACCTGTTTCCGAGAATCGACATCATGAATCCCCATGTAGCTCAACCGCGTCAGTCTTTCCCATCGCATTTCCTCCACAGCATTCAAAAAGACCGAGAATCCGTGACGAATGGCGACGTCAGAGTCGGAGAATTGCATCGACACGTCGAGTTCCTCAAGGGTCGGGATCGCGACCACGGGCAGCAGTTGATGTAGGTGCTCCATAATGAGCGGCTGGGACTTGCGATCTGTCTTCACAGGTGCCCTGTCCGACATTGTTGCATCGTCGTGCATCTCAGGATCCAACATCCCAAGCAACAACGTCTTCAGCCTCAATGGCTTTGGCGTCCCAAACATCCTCTCCCGTGTGGGCGGCAACGGCGGTAGCCTTTCCCTTTGTGGCGTCGGCGGCGACATGTGCCATTTGAGGTACATGTGTTCGGCGCCGGTGTACAGGTCGAGTGCGCGACGGAGAGATGGCGTGTCGAGGGGTTCGCCTTCGGGCCCTGAATGGTCGAGCTGAATCACAACAATACTAATCGGGGCATCAGCCTGTCATGATAAGATTCGAGGAACCCAATCGAACTCACTCTGCATTCTCGAGAAACCCATCAGTCGCGACCACACTCGTCGCGAACAAGTCCTCCGCCCTCCCGTGCATCGAAATCGCCCTGAAAAACCCCGCATGCACCAACACGGCCCTTACTCTCTTCGACGTCGCTCCCAACGCCATCACCTCCTTGGCCACACCCGCATGCTTCCCCGATGCGGCCTTCCCACAACAAGGACACGTCCGATCATGGGCGTCCGAGGATCCGTCGGCGAGGTAGGCGTCTTCTGCTATATGGGCGATATGGGTCAGGATTTCGGTCGGGAGGGATTCAAAACGGGAGGGTTCGCGCGACGGTCGAAGGAGGATGGCGAGGTGAGCGAGGTGGTGTGCGGGGCGAGGCTGTTGAGGGAGGAGTTTAGGAACGGTGTAGTGAAAGATGCGGAGAATGACTTGCGGTGAGGCCGAGCTGAGGGATGTGATTCATCTTGAGTTCCCTTTGCCCCGATGGTACGAGTGCATGAACCGGAGCTGCGAGGAGCAAGGACGGGGAAGGATGAAGCAGGATGAGCGCGTTTTCGAAGAGCTCTTCGAAGCCGCCAGCCGGTCGGTTTGTTTACTTTGTCGCTCCCGTCCGAATCTACCTAGCTGATCCTGAATCAGCGTCACATACACTGAAGCCTGATTCGAAGATCCTCTGGAACTCATCAACGACACAATCTCCAACGAGAAAGCTGCAAGAGAAGGTAATGTCACGAAAGCATCAATATCATGGACAGATTGCGATCACCATCCGCCGCATAGTCGAGCATTGCGCCGAACGAGCGAGCTTTCTGCGGTACCAGAACATCTTCAGCGGCATCAGCTTCTGTTACATCCGGATTTCTCTCCCATCGGTGCGAGGAGTATCATTCGTAGGCCCGCCGAAGAGATGTACCGCTTGTCTAGGCATCTTTCACTCGCTCATCTCGTGGATCTCCGCATATACTTCAAACACCTTTTTGACTCTGACACGCCTCCCAACTGCTGGAATCCCATACTTTTCGACCAGGCGATAAGGACGATGCGTTTTCCGCAGCTGGCAACATGTCATCTTACGCTGAGTTATGATGCGTATGACCTGCCTTCTATCAATTTCTGGGTAACGTCGATGCGAGTGATTTTTATTGTCCATTCTGCGAAGGTCAAACGTCTTTATATGCCGCAGGAAGTCTCGGGGCGTATGATTCAATTGACGCTGGAGAGTACTCGAGTAGCCGCCGTCTCCCCAAGATTTCGGCTGTCGTTTGGCTGCGGAAAAGATGTTATGCGCGACGTCTGTACCAAGACCATTGAGGTCGTCGACTTGCATCCGATGTATACCTTTCATCTCGAAACAATCTGGCTGGCTGGGTGCGTCGACTCAAGATGCTTCACTCGCGCCTCCAGTCTTTCAAGGTCGTTAGCGAGTACGGTACGATGGGTATACCCCTCGACGATTTTCCGGACTTCAACAATCTTTCAGACTTTGAATACGGCGAAAACCAGGCCGATACATACGGCAATTCGCGAAAGAACATTCAGCAGGACAAGGAATCAGGGAAGGAGTGGACCGACATGAATCCCTGTCACAATTATTACCTGTATCCCCAAGTCATCAGTGTGTTATATGACAAAGTGATCGTCAACAAGACAGCGATGTGAGGAGAATTAGGGGAGCTCGATGCCTTTGATAGCCAGAGCGAGCGAGAGAGCGAGAGGGAGGAACATGCGGGGGGGAGGGCGTTAGTTGTTTTCCATCCCGTTTTTATGTGTCAATCTTGCGGACTTTCGCGGAGATCCGTTTGCACGCCGATTATCCTCCCAAATTTTGTGCAACGCATTGGTTTTGTTGTCATGAGATGCCGTTGAAAAAGGTCCCTTCGAGTCATTTATTGCTCTAGCTAGAACATAGTGGTATGGTATGATGTTGCCACGATCATTGGAATATTTGCAGATTCCGTGTCGACGCAGATTCTATTGTAGTCGACCTGCCTAATCTCGTGAACAAGTTTTGAAAATCTCCGTCTGCAGAAATACCATATTTGAATGCAGTGTCGTCAGCACCTGCGCCATGAGAATTTACAACGAGAATCCCCTAGTTGTGCGGATATTTGGTTCATGCATGCGCTGAAGGCAGACCTCACAGCAATTGCTCTTTCGTGAACGCATTTTTCGAAGTCCAGGTCTACGCTCAACGCGAATGATACTCCGGTGTTATCGGTGAATC
The DNA here is from genome assembly GCA_023628075.1 of Naganishia sp. PG3902-1. NCBI lineage: Eukaryota > Fungi > Basidiomycota > Tremellomycetes > Filobasidiales > Filobasidiaceae > Naganishia > Naganishia sp. PG3902-1. The sequence goes on from JAMALH010000035.1 coordinate 14,227, forward strand.
TCCCAGCAAGCCGAGCAGCTCGAACTCACGTTCCCGGTTCGAGGACCAGTATTGCCGTTGCTGTCTCTTCCCGATTGAGCTTCATGCTGTAACGTTTTTTCCCGGTCGTGCGATCGTGCGAGAACCAGAGAAAACCTCGTCCTGGCGGCGGATTCAGATGAAGTGACTCCAACAAGGTGGATTCGTAGCGATCGCGGAGTAGAACAGGTAACGATGGATAATTGATGTGGGTCCCTAGGGAAAGAACTTGGCGGAACTTTTTGGTTCGACCGAAGCATCTGTACATGCTCAGACTTTCCTGGGAAATTAGGAGCGTTCACGGCGCTGGCGAGGCAGCTCATGAAGAAACCGGACGATGTGGAGGATGACCTCGAGAGGAAGAAAGTCGAAGCCGGATTGCGGAAGCGACGGAGCGACGGGAGTCGCGGTTTCGTCACGCAAAGTTTCCCTCTGTGATATGGTTAGAGGCTCAAGAAGTAGCAAGAGGTGCGGTGGTGATCAGTGAGGGGAGCGCCGACGACGAGGTCGCCAGTGATAAGGAGATGAAGCGATTTCCTGGCTGCTCATGTCGCAGATACGGGTTTGTTTACTTTGTCATTCCCTTAGCTTCCGCCCAGCGATATTCGTTTGATTTCGCGAGAGATCCAAGTCGAATCCTCTTGCTGATCAGCAATCGCTCTTGGCTCCAGCATCAGGTCAGTCTCTTTCACAGGCTTCGGCGAACCGATCCGGATACCCGTTCCTCTAGCCCGCCCCATCGTGAGAGATGCCCGTCCTCACGCGTCGTCAAGCGCAGGCTGCGCAGGAGGCCCACGCCCTCTCACATACAAATCTGAACAATCTCCCAGCGGAAATCATCGGAGAAATCGCGAGTCACCTTCGATCTGACTGGCATGAATGCGGCTCGGAAGGTTCAGATTTTTCCGATGACGATTACGATCAAATGTCCGTCGGGTCGGTGGATCCAGAAGACGAGCCGCCGGAGGTCAAGGTGCTGCCATGTTGTCGCCAAGGGGAGTCGCAGGTGGCCGATGATGGATCGAGGATCCCCGTCCTGGACCACGAGTCAATATTTTCGGCGACATCCAAGAGGATCCGCGAAATCGTCTTCAATCGTCGACAAAGACGTCGGAGAACCATTCGTTATTGCGATCAGTGGAGAAGAGAGACGATGAGCTTATCCGTGGCAGCTCGTCACCGTTACACGTGAGTCTTCACTCAAGCAAAACACTCGACACCTGGACTAACGATGTTGTCAGGAAGCTTCGGTTCTTGGCAAATCAAAAACATACGATCAATCCAGATCAAGGCGAACTGCTGTCACTCCTCCAGTGTTTCCCCAATCTCCACACCGCTTCGCTATCATGGACTATCTTATACAGCGCACCTAACGTACGCCCTTCTCTAAAGCCGACCACCGCGCCGATAGAGGGTCTCGCGAGTCTTCGCCGACTGCAAATCCTTCTTCACCCGGATTGGATCGGCGACGCAAGAATCGGCCCGGACGCTCACGGGATGTACGAGCTGATGGATTTGTTTGCCCATCTTCCGCTCACCCACGTCAGAGAGGTCGGCGTCTTTTTCGAGGATTTCGTCAACTCTGAAATGACACTCGTCAACTCGGTTCTATCGACGTTCAATCAGGTGACAAGTGAAATGCGGTTCCCAACGCTCCACACGTTCCACCTCGGATTCGCCTTTCACATTTTCGGCCTGCCGTCTGGGAATCTCTGGATAAGTACGGCCTGCGCTGTAGCTTGCAATGCCCCTCATTGACGAAAAGTCATCTACGTCACAGGCGTTCCTGGAGCAACTGGCTGAGCCCATCTTTCAGGCCACCCAGATCAGCAAAATTTCGTTGAGGCCTCGACTCATGTTTGACTCTGACGACGAAGTTCAACAGAACGTATTCACGAAGACGGATCGCGGCCGGACGTTGCATCCGGATTATTTGCCGTCTAGAGACATTCTGGTGGAATGGGTACATCGACTCAAGGCTCGTCACGAACGACTTGAGACATTTATACTCGACCTCACCTACAGTACCCTTGAAGCCGATGCCAGCAACTTTCCAACAGACAACACGATCCTAAAATTTGAATACCACGACGTACAGGTTGATATGGATGACTACGAGCGACCTGTCATTCACGACAACATGGATCTGCGTGATTCGCGCATGAACGCCGACTCGCAACAGTTCCGATATACCGTGTATCCCGAAATCATCCACGTGTGTTATGAGCGGCTGGTCAGGGAAGCTGAAGGTCTACGAGAGCAAGAGGCGCTAGAGGCGGCAGCCGCACGGGACGCTGAGCATCAGCTCGTGGCTCTCGACAACGGGGCGACGGGAGATGTTGTCGGTGATAGTGCAGGTTGATCTTTGTACGATCGCGGACCGCATCGATCTATGACATGCGCACCTGGCCTGTATCCAATGCTTGAAGCAGGCGCCCAAGTCATTCGGGTTTAAAAAGGAGATCTTGAATGTGCGATCCTCTGGTGGACAACATATAAGGCAGGTATGGATCACCATTTGAGAAGCTAGATACAGGGGAGATCGGATGGAAGGAAGCATAGCGGGTCGTCTAAGAGAACGCCGGCCCCCAAGACGTTGCAGTTGCAGTGCAAGCTCGATCGACACCTGTGCAAACCTCTCGCTACCGCGTGTTCTTGTCCGCTACAGCCGCCTCACGAATGTACTCGATGTCTGCCCATCCGGAACACCGATGATAAGCGATTTTGTCTACTTTTTCCCACAGAATTGAAAAGAATTGGCAAAGGCAACGATCGTCATGCTCGTCCACGCCAGTCGCGCTCTCCTACTTCGTGATCGCGAGGCGGGGCTTATCAAGCTCAGCCCAAGACATGACGGTCTGACTCTTCGCTCCGAATCTAAGATCCAATAACCCCTGCTATGCCGCGCGTTCGACGAATATATTGCCGACCGTGTTCAGAGGGGAATCCATCGGCCACCGTTTGCACCGATAGAGGATTCCCTTGCAGATCCGCCGCCGCCGCCGCCGCCGCCGCCGAGCCCGCTTTCGACACGGAATGCCAAGACGCCGGATCCGAAGAAAGCGAAAGAAGTAGGCTCGACGCGGGTCAGGATCCGGGCTTGGGCGCCAGGGGCTCGATAACACATGGACTCGAACGACGTGATGGGGCAAGACGCTGGGACGGGCGGGAAAGAGATGGTCTTGACGGCATGGGAGATGAACGATGCATTCTTGCTTGAATGTGTAAACGAAGTATGAGAAAAGACCTGTCGAAATGACGCACACTGCATTCATATACGTGTACGACAACTGTTTCTTCGACATGCTGAAAGAGCGTGAGGATAGGTGTCGTTCGCAGAGTAGACAAGGTGCAACCGGCGCTGTCGCTCGCACGCGGCCGGGTGGCTCCGGGGCCAACGAGCATGCGGGCGGTCGTCCACCCCTCGCACGTATCCGTAATCGAGCGCACATTGTCCGATCGTGCTCGAGTTTGGTGGGGGAAAGGACTGGCATCGTGCGCTCGGTCGCGGTGGTTCCGAGGGGAGAGTTCCGACACGCCGTCGAACGATGCGAGCCACATCGGCGAACTCTCTCCAGTAAGATAACCCCCGTCGCGCGCGCGCCTGCACCTCCACCCGCCCAACCGCCCGCCCGCCCGCCCGCCATGTGCCTCGCAGCCGTCGTGCGGGTCGTCTTCTCCCCGAAACCCGCATGCAGAGCGCCCGATCTCACTCCCATTCGATCGCGCCCAGTTGCGCCTCGGCCCATCCCCATCCCCTGTCCGCGCGGGCATCCGGCCGTACCCTGCCCTCGTCCGCCTCGGCTTCATCGCCCCCGCCCCCGGCCCCGCCTGCCCGCCGGCGCGGACCGGCCATGACGTCTTGATCCGTCTCGGGCGTCCATCCGAGCACGTCCGGCACCGTCTCGGCGCGTCGTCGACAGATGTACACCGCCACGTCTTGCGTCTTTCCGTGGACGGTCCATGGCGGCGCTTCGACGGCGGCGGCGGTGGCGCTGGCGGTGGGCGGCGGCTGCGATGGACGCGTGCGCGAGAGGAGCGGGCTCATGCGGAACCAGCGCTCGAACGCGTGGAAAAACGTCTCTTCAAACGCCAACGAACGGGATTTATCTACCGCGCCCGCAAGAGATGGAGAGGGAGAGAGATCGTGCCGGATCAGCCGAATGAATTCCCCGCGGCGCCCCGTTCGTGGTGTGCCGACCTACAGCAGAGGATGATCTCGGGTCCCGGGTCGCGTTCCATTGGGGATGAGTGCGGGGTGCACCCTGGCGGCTGCGTCAGGCTCAGCAAGGTCCGTAAGAGTCGTCCGTACAGATGCGGAAAGTATATCTCGAGTGGAATGAGCAAGATGGCGAAAGGGGGGGAGGGGCAGAGCCAGACCTACGAGATCGATCATGAGGATATGCGATATCCCGCCCGCCGCCCGCAAGATCCGTTGCGCCGCGGTCGTGTCCCCCCATGGAAGCGGGCAAACGTGCACGTCCGGTCGAGCGGGATCGTCCCCGGTCTTGACGAGCCATCGGCCGACCGAGGAATTCACAAGCGGGACGACGTTGTCCAAATCCGTCAGGATCACGCGTGACGTTGCGACGGCCCCCGGCGGCGACGCTGCGTTGGCCCGATTGTGGGCGAGCTCGGTGAGCAGATGGATCGACGCGTGGGACTGGCCCGAGCCGAGTTCGAGCACGGTCGCGGGCGCGTCAAAGATGGTACACGCCGGGGAAAACGCGAGGTGCGTTTCGGATGGCCGGGTCAGGTAGGGAAGGATCGGGAACGTGGCGTCCCTTGTCGGGCATCAGCAGCGACACGGAAGGCACGTGGGAAACGCGCGGAAAAGACGTACCAGACCCTGCCTGCGATCCCGTACCGGCCGATGCTCTGTGCCTGGTCATACTCGTGCAGCGTCTCGCCGGCGGTGGCGGAGATGTCGAGCGCGGGCGGGTGGTTGGGGTCGTATTCTGCGTCGGCGCTCGGTCGGTGGTACATGCGGGGGCGGGGGCGGGAAGGGGGCCGAGGGGGCCGAGGGGGCGGGAAGGCCAAGGGAGGAAGGCCGAGGATGAAGACGCGCTCGCCCGCCCACCTGCTGACGTCAGGCGGGGCGGCGGAAGCAGATCCCCTCGGCCCCCCGGCGGCTGCTTATCACGCGATACCCGGCGTCCTTTCCTCTGATGGAAGACTGATGGAAGAGCTGATGGAAGGATCTCCCCCACGCCCACGCCCCACGCCCCCCACCCACGCCCTCACCCCACTATGGCCTTCCCGCGCGCGACGATCCCCATCGCGCCCTTCCAGATCGCCCACGCGGACGCCGAGCTCGCCGCGCTCACCACCCTCCTCCGTCTGTCCCCGCTCGGCCCGCCCACGTACGAGAATGGGCCCGGCCGCACGTCCAACTACGGCATCTCCCTGCGCCAGATGCGCGACCTCCGGGACGCCTGGCTCGCGTACGACTGGCGCCAGGCGGAGCGCCGGCTGAACGCGATGCCGCAGTTTGTCGCCCGTGTGCCGGACGAGGCGACGGAGATGGAGGTGCATTTCTTGGCGTATACGAGCGGCCACGCCGAGGCCGTGCCCGTCTTGCTTCTCCATGGATGGCCCGGGATGGGATGTTTCGAGCTACAGCCGATGGTGGAGCACTTGCAGAAACATGCCAAGCAGCCGCTCGATATCATCATTCCGAGGTAGGCTTCCCCGCCGACGGATCGCCCCGCGCGCGCTGACACACCCGGCTAGTCTCCCGGGATACCTCTACTCGTCGAGGCCTCCCACAGACCGGGAATACGACTTTGACGATGTCGCCCGGCTCATGCATACGTTCATGCTCGGGCTCGGGTACGGCGCCGGGTATGCGACCCAAGGTGCGTTTCGGCGCAAGGCGTCGGCCTGGTGCTAACCGTGTGGGTGCGTGTGTGCCAGGAGGCGACCTTGGCTCGTTTGTTTCGCGGATCATGGCGTGTCGGTACGATGAGTGTAAAAGTAAGCCTCCCGGCCGATCTCCTGGCGGCGCATTCAGCTGACCATTCATCTCCAGTCAGCCACTGTAAGCCATCCCATCTTGGACGGCCTCCAGAGCGCGCCCGACGTCTCATTCTCCGCCTCCTCAGTCAACTTTATGCAACTCAAACTCACCACCCCGGCGCTCGTCGAGACGCCCCTGCACGACCCGGTCGACAAGGCGCACGTCGCGCGCTGGCAGAAATTCCAAAAGACGGGCATGGGCTACGCGATGGAACATGCCACGCGTCCGGCGACAATCAGCTTTGCCGTCGCGAGTTCCCCCTTGGCGCTTCTCGCTTGGTATGTCTTGCCCCTGTTCGTCATGTCCTTGGATTCCGCTCACCCCCCCCCCCTCCCCAGGGTCGGCGAAAAACTCATCGACAGCTGGGACCCGGACATGCCCCGGGCCGTCCTCCTGCAATGGCTGACCCTCTTCTGGCTGACGCAATCCTTCCCGACGTCCATCTACATGTACCGCCACCTCTCCACCTGCGGCAACTTTACCGTCGCCCCGACGGCGGCCGAACGGGCGGATCCGACGAGCAGGATGCGCGGCTTGCGCATCGTCGGGAAAAAAATGGGCTATTCCACGTTTCCGGGCGAGATCTTCCCCGTGCCGCGGGCGTGGGCGGCCAAGACGGGCGATCTGGTCTTTTACCGGTTGAACGAAAAGGGTGAGTCCCCGCCGTCGCGCGCGTGACGCTGAAATGGCCGCGGGTTGACCCGATTTCAGGCGGGCATTTCGCCGGGTGTGAGAATCCCGAGTTGTTGGGCAGGGATTTTGCCGAGTTTTTGGAGTTGGCCTGGCCCCGGCAGGCGAGCAAGTTGTAGCCGGGGGCAGGAGTGCAGGGACGTAGCCAAAAAGTAGGCAAGAAACCGAATGGATCTCGAGCGATGCAGAACAATAAGCACGTTGTAGAACTGGCCTAGGATGTACAAAAGTGTAAACAAACCGGATGAGCCTGCCCCGATCAAGACGCGCAAGCTGTACCGGTGGAGTGGGCGGACGAGAATGGTGAATCAAAAGAATGAATCTAAAAGTATCGGAACTGTTGCCAGGGACGAGAGTCGCCCATGTGGTACTGGTAAGCCGCCGGCGCCGCGAGTGCGTAGGCGCCACGAGTCGACCAAGATGGGCGCTCGCACCGCCCGCACCCGTCTCGGCCACTAAGACGCGCAACGATCCAGGCCCGTTGTATACCATCAACGAAACGGCTCTCTTCCTTAATGCCTACAACTCGGATCCTGAAAGACCACGTCCGCGCCGCGCCGTGCGCCACGTCGCCCCGCCCCGCGTCGGCACCGCTCACTCCTTGGGCTTCTTGGTGAAAAAACTCGTCAACTTGGGCATCTTGCTCGTATTCACTTTTTTCAATTTCTACCTCGCTCCCGGCGTCAGTCCGATCGTACGGCAACGACAATCGATCGGGGGCCACATACCTCGACACCGCGACTACCTTGTCCGCTGCCCTTGCGTTTCACGCCCGGCTTCGTCGCCCCCGCCGACGCGTCGCCCGTCGGGCCATTGGATTTATTGGAGACGGTGTGCGAGGCGGCGAACGCGATCGCGGCTTGCGCCTCGAGGTGGTCCTCTAGCGCCGAGAAACTACGGGTGACACTCTGATCAGCGCGGGGGGATGCGGACGCGTGAAGAGGGGAAACACGAAGCTTACTCAAAGCTCGAGACGAGGCACTGGAACACCTCGGGCGGGAGGTACCCGCCCACAAGCTCACACGCGACCCTCACCCTCGCCTGCTCTGCCACCTTGGCCTTGCCCCCGCCCTTCTCATCTGCCTCGAGCGCATCCTGATACGCATCGAGCACCGCCTCATCGAGCCCGCCTCGCAAGATCTGGGCCACGAGGCTCGGAAAGCCTGCGAATGTGCGCGGCGCGGCGAGGGCGGTCGTCTTTGTACGGAGGAGGGCGAGGATGCGCGCGGGCGAAGGACGGTAGACGGTTGCGTCCTCGGCGGCGGCGTCGACGTCGGATGGATTGATTGCTGATGGGAAACGACGTCAGGGATACGTTTTTCTGGTGTGACGACGACGACGACGCGGGCGGGGGGCTTACATTTCGTCTCGCACGCGTGTGATATTCTCGTGCGCACGCAATCAAGCCGACAAAGCTCTACGAGATCACGACTGCCCATCCACTCCCCTTCCTCCTGCGACCCATCTTCTTCCTCCTCCTCCTCCCCCTTCTTTCCCGCCCGCGCAAACGCTTCCGGCAAGCGGTACTCTCGCGCGCGACTCGCTTCGAGCACGAGATCATCCAGCGGGCGAAACCGATCCGTCCGCACGCCGTCGCCAGAGGCCTGTTCGAGCGCGAGCGTGGCCGTAAAAGGTCGTTCATTCCGCGGCTCGTTGGGTTTCCCGCCGCGCGCGAGGAGGGAAACGAGGAGGGGTATCACGAGGAAGAGGGGATCGATCGGCGTGAAGGCGAGGAGGGATCCGTCTGTCGTGTGGATTTTTTTTGTTTCGTCAGTATCTGACCGAGCGAGAGGCAGCGGGAGCGGGAGCGGGAACGGGGGCGGGAACGGGAGCGGCGTACCGGAGATGACCTGCTGGTCAAGGAACCAGGACCGCTTGGCATTCGGCGAGATCCGTTGCACTTCGAGGAGGCCGTCCCTCCGTGCGTTTGCGGATTTGTGCGGGAGATAGAGCGATGGTTGACCTGGACGGGGGAGGATGAGTCGGGTGATGCGAGACGGGGAAAGGGACATACCGTTGCGCGGATGCGGAAGACGGAGGAAGGGGCGGTCCGCGCGGTCGTCGGTCTCGAGGACCTCTGCGAAGGGTGAGCGTCGCCCGAGATACGGCCCGGCCCAGCGAGCGTACCTTGCGGAAGCACTGCGAGGAGCTGCTGCTGCTGGCCGTCTGCTGTGCGGGACGTCATGATGGGTGGCCGAGGCGGGGTATGGTCCAACCACCCCTGCGCTGAGGCCCATCTCTTAGGGTCAGGGGTTTGTTTACTTTGTGGCCGGGCGCCGGGGCGTGTTTACTTTGTCGCAGCGCGGGCGGGGCCTCAAGTCTATCCAACGTCCCCTCTCCACCCCGTGCCTTGCTCCCGGTGCGACCGACGATGCCGCCCCTCGCCTCCCACGACGCCCTGCACGCCCTCATCGCCATCCACGCATCGCTCACGTCGCCCTTCCTGCGCCAGCCATACGACCCGCCCCTCGTCCTCCTGCGCGCGTGCGACCCGGCCTTGCGCCAGGCATGCATCACCCACCTCGTCTGGCTCTATTCCCATTGGCTCCCCGTCCTCCCGGCGGATGTCACGGAGGACGTCGTACAGGACATGACGGAGTCCGCCGCGCGGAGAGGCATGCGCGCGTTGCGGGCCGTCGTCGGCAGGCTCCAAAGCGAGGATCACTGGGAAGCCGTGATCAATCCGTGGCAGGCACACCTATTGCATTCGTTCCAACGCCTCGCGCCCTTCCCCGTGGGAACGCGCACACAGGGCGAGGTATGTGATGCAACATGGGGCAAAGACTGGCCGACGACGCTCGGCATTCGTCCCAACGCGCGGCATTTCCCCGTGTACGAGTTGGCGCGCATGAGTCAGGAGTTGGGGATCTCGCTGCGGGAGATCAGGGACGAGCTCAGGCGGGTGCAGACGCAAGGGAATGGCTCGTATCTGCGGACCGTCCATCAGATTTGCGACGAGTTCAGGGATATCGCGGACCGGGTGTTGCGCATGGCCGGACGACCTGTCGTCGGACAGGGGAGGCAGAGGCCGCCGATGGTCGCGCTCCGTCGGTGGGAGGATTTACCCGTCTTGGGCACATTCGATCCCCAAGCCGAGGACTTTCAGCCGAGCGGGAGGCCCGTCGTCGATGAACGTATGTACGAGCGGAAAGAAAAGATGCTCATTCGGTTTGGCGAAGACGTCGAGCACGACGACGACGATGAGTTGAAAGAGGAAACACCCTCGCCCGCTCGATCCCCCGTGCCGGTTCGCCCGGTCCTGGCGCCGAGCGTGTTGACGTCGTCCGCCCCGTCACCGCTCCGTCCAGCACCGGTTCCTGCGCGCTCGACGGTTCCGGTTCCGGTTCATCCGACACGTCCGCCGACGCCCCCGCCAGCCGTACCGACACCCAAACCCGCCGCCCTAAAGAACTTAAAATCCATCCCTCCCGATCCGTTCATCCACGACGTCATCGACCTCTCGGACATTCGTACGTCCTTCACTCGTCCCCCAATTCCCCGTATGCCTCCCCCCTTCCCTCGCACTGAGCCCATCCCTTCGCAGCCGACTCCCCACCGGGCCCATCAAAGCCCAAACTCCGTTCCCCGCCGCCGAGCAAGAGTCCGCCGCCGATCGAGATCCCGGCAAAGTTTGAAGGCGTGTGGGATGTGGCGGTGCAGATGCGGTGTGAGCGATTGAAGGAGGGAAAGGATGCGGAGCTTGTGGTGGTCAAGCAGGAGCGGAGGGAAAGTAAGGGTGAGCGCCCCTGTGGGCAGGAAGTGTGACGTCGGGTTCTTACCCTCGGAAAGTCTCGGCTTTCGCTGTGGCACCCTCTGCTGCGGTTACCACCACGAACGGCCCCTGCTCAACGACATCCACGGCACCGAATCCTTCCGCGACAACGCAACTCCGTCAACCAGCCACAGACGTGCTACCCACGCCCGCATACAATTCCATTATCCGGCCGACGTTCGTTGCGGAACCGGAGATCACCCCGATGCAGCTCGACGGTAAGCTTTCTTCGTTGAATGCCGCCCTCGATCCAACTTGACCTGATGGAGCACTGCCAGAAGTCGATGCATCGTCATCGACGACCGAAGTGACTGTCTCGCCCGTAACGGAGAAGATCAATTCCGTCCACTTCGGAGGTCCGCAGGAACGGAAACGAAGCGCAGGGGAGATGAGCGGTCGGGTTGAGCAGGTCACGAAGCGGCTCAAGGGATCCCAGGGTGAGTCGAGCCTATCCTCGCTTTCTGTCCCGCCATACCGTATACTGATCGCGTTTCCACGTGCCAGAGTCTGATATATCAGCGGCAGTGAAGACTGTCTCGCCGTCACCGTCGGCTTTGCCCGTTTCTTCTCGGCAGGGCTCGGTCATACGGAACGCTGCACCCTCGACGGCGGATGCGCATGCTACGCCGATGAATTCTCGAGCGCCCTTTGCTTCGCCCGTATCTCCAGCCAACCGGGGACAATCGGTCTCTTCGACAGGCTCGTCACGTGTCAGTCGCGCGGACGTAGAGATACCACTAGACTGTGGATCTGCACGGAATGAACCAGCGACAGCAGGCGCGCCGCAGCCAACGACGGTACCAGACTCGGACGACTCGGAGTCTGATAGTTCCTCGGGCTCGGATTGTAGCCCGGATGAATATACCGACGAAGAATTCGACGACGATTCAGACGATGGAGACTCGGTGGGTACAGGAATATGGGACACGCTGCTCTCGGACAATGCCGCGCTCGTCGTTGCGTCATCAGCACCCACCATGAACGCCTCAATAGAGGAGGCATCATGAACCGGAAGCTCTTAGCCTGGCGAAAGATACGCGCAGAGACGCCCCGACAGACGAGTGGAAGATGGTGGATTTGATTCCGGGCAACTTGAAGCGACAGGCGGCGGTGTTGCGTGTAAGGTGCAAATTGGCGCCGCACATTGGTGAGTCGGATCAAATTATCAATAAAGTCATGTCCTGACGCGTTTGCGGCAGCCAGGAAAAGCAACGGAGACGTTGTTTCGTCGACGCAGGAGGTGGAACATGGTACGTATACAGAGCTGGCCCTTCGCTGCGTTCACCAAAGCGGACCTTTTGCGCAGAGGAGACCACGACCATTTCGCGAGCGCGCGTGGAGCAAGATGGTGCGGCAAGGTTTGCCGTTCATGGCTTAATCGATATGTGCGTACGCACGCATGTGGAGCGATGGCAAGGAGATTGTATGCAGGATCAGCACAAGGGACGGGCGGTTCCGATCCGGGACGACGTACCAGAAGTTTCCGAGGTAGGTCTCTAAGGCTCCACCGCTTCATATTTTGCAATTGATTCGTATGACTGATTCAGAGCATGTCCAGCCGTGGATGACGAGAAGGGGTTGATGCATCGGCAAGACCAGGGCGGACATGTCGTTCGGCTGCGAATGGGCCTGCTTGTCATTTGAAGTAAGAAAGAAAAAGTTGTATATGGGTATCTCACGACATGCTTGTCGTGTGTCTTTGCAGTGTATATACAAAGCAAAGCGACAAGGCCTCTCGTCAAGTGATTTCTCGCCCATGGCGTCACGACCCGTCTCGGTAGAACCAGCGACAAACGCAATCCTGTCGTCGAGCTCAAGAATCTGCCCGCCTTCATCCGTTTTCCGTGATCCCATTCTCCGCATGCTCCACCCCTAACTTCGAACTCACGCGGTCACGTCGTATCTTCTGAAGCCAGTCCACAGCCCAAGGGCAAGACAAGGTTTTTTGGCGCGTGATATCGCGATTTTCATCGAGGCGTATGGAGAACGAAGAAGACGAACGGTTACACGTGAATCTGGTGCAGCACCTCGACCGATGCGCGTTGCGGTACACCTTGGCTCGCTTCAAAGGCCCTGTATGTGTATGAGTGTGACGACGGACGCACGACGCATTCGGCCGGGCATCCCTTGTATCCCGGCCCAGTGCTCGGGGATCCCATCCTTCGTCCGAGCGTGGTGACTGCCCGCCCGTGACGAACGCCCGTGCCGGGGGCGGAAGCTAACAAGGGCTGGAATAGATGGCGGCACATGAAGACGCGGCGGGAGCTTTCAGGTGATCGGGGAGCCAGGTGCGCCCCCGTAGGCCGGCTGTTGAGTACCCGGTGGGCGTGTCCAATCGACGGCCGTGATCAGGGAGCGCATACTTATACGGTGGGCGTATGCACCGAGCCGTGTCCGGGCAGACTGCACACCAACAATGTCCGACTCGCCATCCATCAACGACGCCGAAGTCTCGCAAAAGCAACAGACGACGTCGCCCGTCAAGTCGTTCCTCAGCGGCGCGGCGGGCGGCGTGTCGTGTGTCCTCGTGGGGCATCCGTTCGATTTGACCAAGACGAGGCTGCAGACGGCCGCCAAGGGGGAGTATACGGGAGCGATGGATGTGGTGAGGCGGACGTTGGCCAGGGATGGAGTCAAGGGGTGAGTCAGAGCGAGCGAGCGGGCGAAGCGAGCGAAAATCGATTGGGCCGGGGAGCGAAGCAACGATGGCGAGCGTCAGTCGAGCGAAGCGAGGATCATGACGAGCGAAGCGAGGATCATGACGAGCGAAGCGAGAATCAGTGCCTTGTCGAACGTTACCGGAGATTCGTTGCCCGAGCGACCAAAAGGAGCGAGGATCGACGCGCCGCGGGCCATGACATTTGTGAGCGTGCCAAAGGGCGCCGCGAGACGCGATATCCCTCGAGCGCAACGAGCTCCCAAGCGCTGCAGGCACGGATTCGTCGATGATGTCCGAAACGGTCGAGCGTCAGTCCAGCGGGACAAGGAGGCGGCGTGGGCGAGAAGACTGCTTTGAGATCCCCAAAGGGCGCCAAGACTCCGCCGAGTGCAGCAGACACAGGAAACGTCGCGTTTTGTCGTTCTGGGTTACGCCTTTCGCAATATGTCATGCGCGACTTTTCCGCAAGGCTTAGCGACGTCGTCACTGGAGTGTCCGTCAACGCGATAGGCGCCTTGGCGGCGTCTCGTACGCATGGCGACCGGTCTCAAGTCCTATCCTCGCCTCGCGCATGTTGGCATCCGGTCCGCTGATGGGCGGGAGAACACTGACGAATCGAGGCCGTCTTCGTCGGATCGAGCAGTAATGGAACTCGAGGCGTAGCTGCATGAGCTGGCTTGACCGGGGCGCCGGTTCAGAGCCTCGGCGAGCGTCTCAGGCCAGAACGCGGCATCCTCCACGACAGACGGATGGCAAGTTTTGCATGAAATCTGCATCTGGCGCTGCAGTCGTCAATTGGGAAGAGCAAAGTTTCGCCGATCACGATAAACGATTCAACTCTACCGCGTGGTGCCTGCGCGGGAATCTTCGTCGCCGTCGCGGGCCATAGCAGACACAATTGCATTCCGCTGTCCCAAGGAGGACCATCCTGCACTTCGCAGAGGCCAGCTTCGGGACGAGTCGATCTTGTTACCAAACTAGCGCCAGCGCAAATCGCAGAGCGACCTATGTCAAGCTTGAGCGAGATGCGTTGCGGGAATCCCCGTGATTTTGGCGTTAGAGGGGAGAAAAACGCCCCGGGATGTGGCCAACGCTCGTTCCTCATTCGCGCGCAACTCAGAACACGACGCTGATTCCCCTTTTGATAGTCTCTACCGAGGCATGGGTCCGCCCTTGGTCGGTGTCACGCCGATCTTTGCCATTTCCTTCTGGGTACGTTTGGCTTCGGATTTGCGGGATGGTATTAACGCCTCCATCTCTCCTTTCTGACCCTTCCGTTCGATTCGCTTTCGTCTCACTCGCTCGCTTTGCTCGCTCACTCTCGCAGGGCTACGACCTCGGCAAACGCATCGTCTACACTGCCACTCCGAACCGTACCTCGCAAGCCCTGACCGTGCCCGAACTCGCCTTTGCCGGCTTCTTCTCCGCTATCCCCGCCACACTCGTCGCCGGCCCCGCCGAGCGCGTCAAGGTATTGCTCCAGGTGCAGGGACAGGGTGGTGCCGCGCAGCAATATTCCGGGCCGTTTGACGTAGTGAGGCAGCTGTACAAGCAGGGCGGGTTGAGAAGTATTTTCAGGGGGACGGTGGCAACGTTGGGTCGAGATGGACCGGGAAGCGCTGCGTGAGTCCCGAAAAAAACGCGACGTCGCTTGATGATCGCAATCGTCCGCTGACGCGCGCTCGTCATCGCTTTCGCCTCGCTCGGACAGCTACTTTGTCGCCTACGAACTCGTCAAAGATGCCCTCAAACCCGCCGACTCGACCGACCTGTCCGTCCCCGCGGTCATCACCGCCGGTGCCGCCGCCGGTGTCGCCATGTGGAGCATCGCCCTTCCGGCGGATACCATCAAGTCCAAGCTCCAGAGCGCCAAGGAGGGCACGTACAAGGGCGTCGGGGACTGTATCCGGCAGACGTGGGCCGCGGGCGGGTGGAGAGGATTCTATCATGGCTTTGGGCCGGCGATGGCCAGGGCTGTTCCGGCGAATGTGAGTGGCGCCGTTCGGTATCCTTGGGCATAGAAAGGTTTTGGCTGATACGTGACTTCACTAGGCGGCTACCTTCCTCGGTGTGGAACTGTCGATAAAATTGATGAACTCGCTGTTCTAGAGCGGGTAGACCCCTCAGCTTTTGTCGGGCTTGTTGCATAGATCTGATAGATGTATACATGCATTTGGCAGGACTTGTGCGATGCGCCTTGCGCATTCTTGCGGTGGTCAGGGTGATCGTGGGAAGCTCTACTTGACCTGGGCAAAGATTACGTCGAGCCCGCCAAGAGCTGTGTGGCAGGGCTGTGAAGACGCTGTGACCGGAGCTTCGTCAGCCCGTAAGGTATCTCCGCGGGAGAATCGGATCGGGGACACGTGAATAGGCCAGGCACGGCGTGCTGACGAGGTTCATCGCTTTGCGAAGGCTGACTCTGCGTCACGGTTGCACGATGCTTGACTCTGTGCATACGTAACAATGAGTGACGAACTCGCGAGTAGCAACTCACCGCCGAGACGCAAGATCCTGGATGCCAAGGTTGCCCTCACGAAGAGCCAGCGATCGAGGCACCCTCTCGAATTCAGCTGAAACACACGCGCGGAAGCAGATCTCTCCCGCCGAGTGCTGTTCGATCACGTTCCCCTCCTGACCGAGGCGGTGCGAGGTGGAGGCACCGCCTGCTTCCGCTCTCCTGGCTGTCTGTCATATAACCCTTTCCTTTCGCTGCATCCATTCCCTGACCGCGTCTCCTGCGAGCCATCGCCACCGACCGCGATGTCCTACGCTCCCGTCGACCACCGCGCAAGCACGTACTCGGACGTGAACGACTATTACGATGCCATCCCCGCGGTACGCCTTGTTCCCCTCCCCCCCCCCCCCTTTGACCCCATGCGTGTGCTGATGGAGACGCACGCAGCCACATCGTCTGACGGGAAACTTTGCGAGTCCGCTGGGAACACCTCAAGGGTCGTTTGTGGATATCAACAACCCACGATGGAGTACCGCTGGGTCTGGAACCGGGATGTATACTGCGGCGCCGGCGTCGGAGGAGGATGGGGAATTGGAGGGCAAGGAGTGGGCCGGTGCTGTCTCGGGTGATCCACAAGGGAGGAGTGCGGCGCGGATGGCAGAGAGGAGGGGGAAGGAAGGCGTGCCTGTCGGCTTTGCAGGTGGGATGACGCCGGATCGAGGACGAAGAGGGTGGAAGCGGTGGTGGATTCTCGGTCTCGGGCTATTGGCCGTCGTAGCCCTCGCGGTGGGCCTCGGCGTGGGATTGACCGTCGGTCGAAACAGTGGGAAATCAAATACGCTCGCGAGCGGGTCGAATGGAACGACGACGTCGGGCGGGAATTCGACAGCGTTCAGCAAGGATCCGCGGCTGCATAATTCGTTCCACGCGTTTGCGTATACACCGCAGAACGTGCTGCTCCCTGCGTAAGCCTCTCCTCCCCATGCCGTCTCTTCTCCACTGATAGTAACTTTGGTATGCGATAGCTGCGGCGCATCTCTCGCCAACATCACGCGCGACATCCACCTCCTCTCCCAGCTGACCGACAAAATTCGGCTCTACGGCGCCAACTGTAACCAAACCGCGCTCGTCCTCCAAGCGATCGAGGATTCGGGCGTCGATATGCGCATCTATGCGGCCATCTATGTGGATTCGAATGAGCAGGCGTATGAGGATCAGGTGGTGGCGGTGGAAGACGCGTTGAAGAAGTATGGGACCGAGAGGGTGATGGGTGTGAGTCGTATTCACTTGTTCACTCCTTTCCATCTCGCTGACACCTGACAGATCACCGTCGGCAACGAATACATTCTCAGTACGCCTGGGCTTTCCCGCTAGCGACCACGCTAACAACCCCTACAGACGCCCAAACAGCCGGCACCCCAGCCACGACCGCCACCGCCACTCTCCTCGCTCGAATCTCCGCCTTCAACGCGACGCAGCAGGGGTGGGGCCTCGACCGGCTGTTGCCCGTGGGCACGAGTGATGCCGGAAGCTTGATGAGTACGACTTTGGCGGCCGGGATAGATTATTTCCATGCGAATGGTAAGTCGCAAGGCGCTTTTGTCGAGAGCGTGTGCTGATAGGTTCTCGGTAGTGCATCCGTGAGTTGTCGAAGGCGAGGGCGGATGAAATGGTATTAACATTCGGCGGATACTCCGCAGATGGTTCGGAACCGTCGGCATCGATGAGGCTGCCGCCTGGTAAGCATCGTCTGCCCAGACCTGGTGAAAACCGCATGCTAATACCTCCCTTAGGACCAACAACTTTTTCCAAGAGTTCGATGTTGTGCGTCGAGGCTCGCTATCTCCCAAAGTGTTTGATTGAGAGCTAACTCACTCCGGTTTTGCAGGACGTTGCCAACTCGGTCCCGAACCAGCCGCCGTGTGCAATTGCCGAAACGGGCTGGCCAACGCGTACGTCCCCTTTCCTAACGGATCCTGACATGGACTCATCCTCCGTCGCAGAATCAATGACGACGACGGAAGCCAACAATGGCGTCGCGGGATCACAGGGCGACGCGTCGATCGCCAACTTGCAGACGTTCCTCGACACCTTCGTCTGCGCCGCCAACGCCAATGGGACGGATTACTTTTTCTGTGAGCATTTTTTTTCCACTCATGCTTTCTTCGAGATGCGAGGCGCTAACATGCGGGAACCCAGTTGAGGCGTTCGATGAGCCCTGGAAAGCCCAGTTCGGAGGGGTGGAGCCGTATTGGGGCCTGTTCGACAGTGATCGGAATTTGAAGGAGGGGATCACAATTCCCCAGTGTTCGCATTCGTGAACTCGGACGGAATGAGGCGTGGGGAGGGGCCGAGGAGATGAATGGATGGTGGAGGAGGTATATTCCTTGGTAGCTACGGCCGCTAGACTTTTTGATGACCTTACGATATATAGATGTAAGATTGTTGTATCCATTGCTACTGTATCGAATACCTGTCTACCTGTTTGTTTGACGAGCAGAGTCGCGGGGTATGTGGACTTGCGAGACGTGGAGCGACGACAGGTTGAAACACAAATACAATACGCAAAACGATATGCTAGGACGCTGGATAATCGGCCAAAGGCCGAGCAAGCAATTTGAAAGCAGAGAGATGGATAGACAATGTCAAAATACAACCACGATGCTATCGAATGTCGGTCTTCTCCAACCCTACCAGCCATCCTTCACCTCAAACCCCCATGGCGGATGACCCCGAGCTTTCATCGAACGTATCCGTCACCGAAGCAACGGAACTCCCCCTGGGCATCCCTCAAGCCTGCAAAAGCCCGAAAGCCCGAGGCGAGGAACGACCATTGGCGAGGGAAGGACCCCGGTAAAAGGGCCCACGCTCACATTCCTCGAGGCACATGCGGTCCGCAGGGTCGGCGTCGGACGAGCCAGTAGAGCCAATTGCGGTTTTTGAGCTACTATTGCAAGCCTATTTTACCGGAAAAGACGAAATCCGAACGAGCCCCGTTGGGCACGCCCGAAAACGTTCTTCTCGCAGACGGGAACGCGAACCTCTCTATCGAGAAAAAGACAAGGCTCGAACTTTTATGTCACTAGAGGAGCAGGGTCAGTGTAGCTCGAGCGTGGAGCGACAGGGTGGACTCACGCTTAGGATTTTTGTTCGAAGGAAAAAGGCCAAGTGTCCGAGGGAAGGGTGATGTCGCTGCCGGGTTATATATTCGGTGGCTGCTGGCTGAGGAATTCCTCGATCGCTGAGAATTTCGAAAAAGCCCCCTCGGTGAGTTGAATTGCTCGAATGACGTGTTTTTCAGGTGAAACTCGGTCGCGACCCTCTTAATCCTTCAGCTTACCCTTCTTCCCTCTTCATGGCTCTTGCAATTGCCCTTGCGCCCAGTCAACCGAAAGCTGTGCTTGAGCAGGGAACGCTCGTGTCAAATAGAGACCGACTCTGAACCCACTTCGGGAAACAGAGGGTGCCATGACAGGGCTCCCGTAACGTCTCCGTATATATCAGCTCTAGACTGCACTTCCTTCTACCGCTTTGTGACGCCTGAAGGAGACCGATCAGATGATAATGGAAGTATTGCACAGCGGCATCCAAGAGCTATTGTTCAAGCTTCAGAGAACGTGATTGAGCTCGAAGATATACCATACCGCGGTCTTGCTTCTCGCGTTGAAACGCCGCAGGTCCGTCACGTTCGGTATTCTAGCTAGCTCATTCTCCCTACTTCCTTTATGGAGGCATCTGTTCCCGTTCCTTTGGATTCATTCGACGTGTTCGTATAGCTCGCTATGGAGGCCCTTCGCATACAGCTAGAGACAAAGCCGGATTACCCGTGCGCAAAGATCGGGAACGACGACTGGCTTGCTACGAGCTAAAGAATTCAGTGGTATAGACCTCTACTATTGCCTCCAGGGAGAAGGCTGTAGAAGTATCCACACTCTCTACAAAAGCCGATTTGAGGCTAATAGAGAGTCCTTCATCAAATGTCCCATGATCGACCTGGTTGTCTGAGATTGTTGTTCAGGTCCGAAGAAGCAATGAATGAAAGATGTCGGCTCTTCAGAGTCTTGTCCTACGGCTCGAGCGACAAGTATCGGGCATGCGTAGAGCAAAGGTTATGCTCTATCGAGATCACTTTCGGTGTCATCGTTGAACCTATGACCCGATCGACTGAGGTTCGAAAGCATCGTGATTCCTCGCATTCTGCACTTGTCTAGAGGTCGTCGTGACCTTTCGACATGCAGTGTTTCCAGCAAGTACTGCGTGGAGCGTTCCTGGAATTCGCGAATACTACCGGTAGGAAGTGAGGATATATGTTGTCAAACTTTGTAAATGAAGAATTGTCGACTTAACACGGCGTTCTACGACACATAGGGTGGAGATGACAATGGATGGCTGCGGAGAACGGAGTCCTTCTTTGCGTTCAAGCTAGTCCGTTTCCTACGAGCCTTTAGGGAAGGAAAGATCCTTGTAATGCTTCCAAGTATGGTTCAAAGAAGGCATCAATCGCGGACGGTGGCGAAATACCAGCTCAGACAAGACGACCTCCACCCGAGCTGGGCTTTCCTTTCATGTGCCGTCATGGGAAAAGCGGCAGCGAGTCACCCCAAATAAAGAGGCCGTCACCCTGTTTCTCACGAAAAACAGCCACCGTGCCGCATTGGGAAGAGGTCGACATCGAGTCGAGGATCGAGCACCACACATCAACGCAACATTCCTCTCCGGTTCATGGCACATCGCCACTTCTAGCAGGCACCTCCACCGGTCATGGACCACCCGCACGTCCAGCAACGCGGATTCGTCGCCCCGGCGGCGGTTCCCGTTCAACAGCAGCCATCACAGCGTTCCATCCTCGTCCAGACGGTATCAGCATCGCAATGCAGGGAGTCCCTCCTCTCGCGTGCGCTCAGGAGGGATGCGGATGGTGAAGGGGACGAGCGGGACGGGACGCCCAAGGTGGCGGCGGGTTTGGGGATTTTGTTGGAGCCCGTGGCGGGAGTCGTGCCCAAGCCGATTCTGCGGAGGGCTTCGTGCGTGGAGAGTACGGTATGCGCTGGACGGGTTGAGGAACGTGGATATCATACCGCGAACGAGGAACAGTATCAGCAGTCACAGCATCAGCAGTCATCGGTAGTGCAACCACCAGCAATATTCCAGCAGCCGCAGCTAACAAATCAGCCACAACCACCTCTTGCGCGCAAG
The DNA here is from genome assembly GCA_023628075.1 of Naganishia sp. PG3902-1. Taxonomy (NCBI): domain Eukaryota; kingdom Fungi; phylum Basidiomycota; class Tremellomycetes; order Filobasidiales; family Filobasidiaceae; genus Naganishia; species Naganishia sp. PG3902-1. The sequence goes on from JAMALH010000035.1 coordinate 35,036, forward strand.
TCTTCACTCAAATTCGCTATTGCTCCCCCGCCGATACATGCCACGGCTCCGCTGTTCCCGCACGCATCTGTGGTCGAGCCCTTACACCCAGGATCAAGGCGAAGTTCTCTAGAGTCAGGGCCTAGCGTTGCCGTTGAAGCGTTCCAGGCCGACGTATTGGCAGAGAGGTTGATCGGCGATATCGAAGAGGACGACGAAGAGCAGGATGAAGATGATGAGGATCAGGACGATGAAGACCAGGAGGACGATGAGGATCAAGATGAAGAGGATCCGGATGACGACGGGGAATGCAATGACGACAGCATATCGAACCCTGATCACGAAGACTTCGGAAACGAAGAGGACGACGAGGACCAATACTCGAGCACGAATTGGTCTGGGTACGAGGAGGACTCCGAGGCCGGGCTGTCGGATGAGGAATTGGTGCCCAAGGAGACGTTGATCGTTTCGCCGGGACCGAGGAGGAAGTTGAGTTTGCGAGGTGCATCAGCCGAGGATATAGAAGGATCGACGGCGTTTGCGTGAGTATGGCTGCAGATTGAAAGAACAGTCGTTTGACTCGCATACAGTAGCGATCGCGCTGCACTCGCAACCCACATCTCCTCCATCGCCTCTCCGCAGAATCCATCATTCGCATTCGCACGACCAACCAACTATCGACGTCGTCGGCCAGCATCTCTCGCCAGCGACGGAGGCGCAGGTACGGGCGTCGGTGGCAGCATCTCAAGTCTGCTTGCGGTTGGAGGCTCATCATTCGTCAAGATCGACCCAGCGGAACGCATTCATCGCGGCCGGGGAGCCGTTCAGATCCTTGATCCGATACCACAGGGAGGTCGCGTCGGACGCAACGCAGGAACGGAGACAGATACGTGTACACGCCATTGTAGTCCACCGCCAGCTGTGGACCGATCGAGGAGCTCAAGTCGGAGTGTTCCGCCTGCAGGGTCAGGAATCAGCCATCCGCTCAGGCCACCTCGAGCCGATCTATCGCCGTCTGCTATACGCATGCAGGCACGTCGAGGTCACAGCGATCCGCGCAGGAGAAAGCAGTGCGATACCGTCACGCAGATGAACCTATTCGGACCGAACGGACGTGCAGCTCGCGCGTTGACGACGGATGATGATCTCGCTGACCGGCGGCTGGATACTACAGAGGACGAGCTTGCCCTCGGCTCACGGAGAGGATTGACGCGTGGATGGCGCAGTGATGATGCGTTGTTTGCCGTGCCCATGGTTCGACGCTATCCTGTTGCCACGGTGCAATACCTTGCACCGGATACGGGCTCACGGAAAAACTCTGCCCAGTCGGTGATCAAGTATCCGACAACATCATCGGCTACGCCATCAGACATCGAACATGTCGAGCCACTCTCGGACGGCCTGATGGACACACAGCAAGGAATACGGCGGACATCGGATAGAATTGTATCACGCCGGGTATCCACATGCTCGGCTCCACCCGTCAACAATAGCCTTTTGTCGCCCACGGAACCGATTATCGCCTACTTTGGCGCCTCTGTACCTTGTCCTCCGGCCGTCGACGATACACCAGCATTAGCATCGGGCACTTCTTTCTGCCCTAGCACACCCGTCGATCAGATCCTGCACGAGACCCTCACCGGAACACCGGGTCGTCGCCGGGGATCCGACGTCGCGTCAAACAGCATACCATACGTCAAGACAACCGAGGGCAGCGGCAGCGACGGGTATCGCTCACGCGCAAGCTCCGCCATGGGCTTCCGATCGGACGACGGGCGTGTCCAGCCTCATCCCTCGGTATCGTCGACACCAATACAGCATCAGCAGAGCGCCAGCTACATCCCGGCGCGCAAGGGATACTTTGAGGAGGGCGCCGATGCGCCGAGGTCCCTTTCGACGACGCTCGTCACATCAATGAACCAGCCATGCAAGAGTCGGCCAATCAAGTGTCCGTCGCCGCGACGTAGGACTCAGGATGAGATTCGGACATGATGAAGATTATAATATAGGAGAGGTCGTATGAAGCGGCTAGGCTGTATATATTGGTGCCTCGTATTGATTTGACTACGTGATGCTGCGGTCATCCCTGCTTGAAGAGCTGGTCTGAGATTGAGAGCGTCGGCCAGTGTACTCTGCGAACCATCGTGGGCATTTGAAGACGTTCTCCCTCGATTTGGGCAGGGCAATGTGCAACAACAAGAAACATGCATTTCATTCTACAAATACCAAAGATAGACTACACACTCACGCGGAGCAGCGAATCAAGGGATGCTCGCCACAGTCCCCCTTCGACAGCGGCCAGTGTGCAAGCGCTCGCCGTGCTTTGGTAACGCGTGAAGACTAGATTGCGACGTCGATTGAGCGGACTCGTCAGCGTCTTGTTGACGAGGTCGAGAATGCCTGAACACGATATCAGGGACAGCAAAATCGGTTGGTTCAATCAAGGCGAGAGGAGAGGACTGTGCTTGAAATCGAAAGCCAGATCCGAGCTGATGCGTCGTCAATATCCCCGGAGGAGCGTAAACCGGATGGATAGGCATCATGTCGGGCGGATGATAAGGGAAGTCGACGGGTCGGTGATTCTGAACATGATACTCGCACGGCGGACCCGAGTACGTGGAAGCAGGAGAACTGAAGCCAAATTGCGTCATGGCGGGAGAACGTTGAACAAACATGTGCGGCGGTTGAGGTAAAGCGGGTTGCCGTTGAACATGGGCCGTCCAAGTGTACATCATCGGTGATGTGGACGGGTGGCGGGCCTGAGGTTGAGCAGACCACGCCGGCCGTCGAGCCATTTCTCCTGCGGGCGGCGGTCGGACTTGGCAGTGAGAGCCGTTGCGATGCTGTGCGGGACGATCCTTGCGCTGCCTTTTCACTTGCAATGCCGTCTTCGCGTCTGCGGCTTTCGTGTCTGTCTTGGCCCTGGCTTTGGTCTTGCTGTCCTTGTGCTTGCCTGCGCCCCGACGTCCGCGTGGTCCTCCTTGACGGCTTCTTTTCGTGTTAATCTCGCCCTCGGGAGCTCGCATGTCCGAAATACCTTGCTCAGAAGTTTGCTGTGACTGAGTTTCCGAATCGTGCTCCATATCTTGCTCACTAGTCTGCTGCGACTCTCTTCCGGGATTGAGAGCGCACACGCCTTCGTCCGCTTACGCGACATCGTCAACGACCGGCTGCTCCTCCACGGGATGAGGGTCTTGAGAGGTTTGGTGAATGTCATCGCCTGATGCGGCATCGATCGTAGGAGCGCCGACACCCTGGTGGGTTTCGTTGACATCGTCAACGACCGGCTGCTCTTCCGCGATGCGAGGCGCGTCTTGAGCTTCTTTTCGAGAGTCATCACCTGATTCGGCATCGATCGAAGGAGCGCCGACACCCTGGTGGGTTTCGTTGACATCGTCAACGACCAGAGGCTCGCTCACCGGGAAGGCAATATTGAGAGGCGATTGTTGAGAGGACTGGAAAGCCTTTGCATCACACATTACCGGGCCGCCGTCCTGTTGGACTTTGTTGGCGATGTCCTCGAGCGGCTGCACGTTCGAGATGGAACTGATTGACCGTTCTGTAGCATGGGCGTCATCTGTAACAATTCCGGAGTTCAGACGATGTTTCGTTACAGCCTGTTTTGCCGACTTACTAGGGACAGGAGGTTGCTCGACAGGTCCCACGCAATTCACTTGACCCGTACACGCATCCGGCGGAGGAGTCTTGACTGCAGGTTCCCTTTGATCCTCAGCATCATCCGTCGGCGTCTGCGTCGCGGTCGAGAACGGCTCTTGCAAAGAAACATCAACCGCCGTGCTTTGTTCATGCGAATCCGGAGAGATCGTCCAGTTCGCTTCCGGCGTCTCAGAGACGACAACTGTCCCTGTGACGTGGGCATTCTTCTGCTGCGGTCGCTTCTCTCGTGGCATCGTCGACAATATGGATGCGCGCAGCTCAGGAAATTGCTCATCGCCGGAAGACGTACAGGTCCAAGGCTTGACGTTCGAAGGGGGTTTCACGATCTCCACTGCGCTCGGTCGGTATACCGCGGTCGCAGGATGAGGGTTGTCAACAGGTTTGCCGGCGGACGCCTTTCCAGGGAGCCGGGTGAGCTGTCGAGATCCTGCCAATCTCATCGCAGAGGTCTGTTGAACCGGCGAGACTGTGTTACTCTTCATGTTTTGCTCAACCTTTCCTGAGGCGCCGGCCTTCTGCGTTCTCGCCTTTTGCCACTCCAGGCTTCCGGGCACAGTAGTCCTTTGTGCCGACGGACCGGTGACGCTTTTGTCCTTCTTGAAGGCAGCTCTCTGGAGCAACACCGCACGCGAGGTGGGCAATGTTTGGGCTGTCGTAGGATTGAGGGTCAAGGCGGCGAATCGGCTGGGGTTGACAATCGCGGGAGCGGCTGCAGGCGGTGTTCTCGCGACGGCAGCAGGAGCAGCGGTTACTGCCTGTCCGCTAGTGGCATCCCTAGCGTCTCTCGCGGTGGTAACCACATCGCTGGGTACAGCTGGGATGCCACTTGCGGTAGGGACGAAATCGTTGACGGCGGTAGCCGGAGCGTCGGGAACAGCTGTAACAGCTTTACCATTTGCGTTATTGATACTTTGGCCGACTCGGGTTGCCTGATCGATGGGCATGGCCCCAGTCTCGATATCGCTTGCGGGATGGAAATCGTTGGTTGAGACCGAGATCGCCACCCCGTCTTGAGGATCTTCCGCAGAGACATCCTTCGGATTGTCGGTACTATGCTGAGCGGAGCCGGATAAACAATCATTGTCGAAGTTACGAGTGTTCATCCGCTGAGTTTCTGTAATGTTGGCAATCGGTGGTGACGTATCCGAAGATTCTTCAGATGAGCCATCGTTGTGATACGAAGTCCAGACGGCGAAAAGCTGTTCCAACAGATGTGCAAGCATCAGTAGATAAACCGGCCATCTTTTGGAAGTATCTCTTCCATGCTTCCGCCAAGGCAGACCATACGCGGGGGTACGGTAGACTCGGAGATCGTTCTTGAAACGGGAGTCTTTGGTATCAGAAATCGTAGCACTGAAAATTTGCAACGCTCTGACTTACCTTTCCTGGTGGGCTTGACAGCCAACGCTGAAACTCCTCTCTGACGCGTACCTGTGTGACGATGATACGAGCCTTCCTCTCGACGAGTCGCCTTTCCCGGCGAGACACGATCCAGCGTCTGCGAGCATCGCGCAGTTCGCGGCGATGTTGTTGCTTCTTGGCTTCCAGCAAACGGCGAGCGCGCTGTCTCTCGGCTACCATGACCGAGTGACGCAATGCGACTGCCTCGTTTTTGGCCGCCCGAGCCTGCTTCGACGCCTGCTGATCAATTGCGCTGACGGTCGGTGTAGCAGTTGGAGATGCCGTGATTTGCTCCGGAACGCCCTCTCCGTCGCCGGTGCGCCGACCGAGGACCCTTCCGAGTACCGACATTCGGGACCGGCGGAGCATGCCTTGCAATAGTCGGCCGCACCTTGCCTTGAAGGTATGTCGGCCCGATGCATCTAAACGCGTAGCATACCTTTGGAGCCCGCGTACGCGCTTGTTCACGCCTGATGGAAGGGGTGCCACCTGCTGCCACTCGTCGAGCCGCTGCAACACAACTGACGCATTACCGGAGGGCGTGGCCGCAATCGGAGCGGTTGAGGAATGGCGTTCTTGTCGGTGGAAGAGCGGTCGATGAGGGATGGTGGCCGCTGCGGGTAGGTTGATGATGGTCGGAGCTGATCGGACTGGCGGGATGTAAATTCCGTCCGAGAGGGAAACCAGTTGCGAAGACGACACGATGATGAAGTCGATGCCAGCCGTATCAGGCTTTCGTGGATGCGCAATCGTTGTGGAATTGTAGAATAAAGCCAGCGCGGAAGGCTCGCCTGGGGAACGAGAAATCTATGAGTTCATATCCAGCCGTAGCCAAGCCCTCTTACTGTTTTGCATGATATCTGATTGCTGAACGCCGGCTTGGGGGGAGAACATCGAGCCAAGGCAAGCAAGGACGCACATGCCCAGACCGATGAGCTTGCGAGCACGCAGTCGGAATCGGCTTCCTGTGATCGTCTCCGTGTTCGCGTGGATGTCCTCTTGCTCAAGGGCTTGCTCGACCGACGCCGGAGTGGTCGCCGCGGTGTCAGTCAACACTTGTGACGATTGTTTGGAGGCGAGAAGAGGTGGATCAGGATCGATGGGATCGGCAGCTGATCCGAAGACAGGCATGTCCTGGCCGCGTTTCTTCTTCTTGGTTGATCTAGATGACGGGTTTCGGCGTTTTGTCATGTTGCAAGGTGTTGAAATAAACGGTGTACGATTTGAAGCAGGGGGTACGAAGAGGAAAAGAGAAGACACGATGTCATGACCATAGTCTACATCTGTTTACAATAAGCGACGGCCAGCTAGGGAGTCACTGGCTAGCAGTCAGTCACACGGTGACGCAGTGTCTCGCCGAGGGCGGCCGAGATACTCACACAATGTAAACAGCCCAGAACGGAAACTTTGCGAAAGACCAGCCTAGCCCGGACATTCCAGACCACGACATGATACGTTCCCGATCCAGCCCGACTCCCCTGACATTCTACCGCACTCCCTCACCAGCGGACACCAGCATCAACAAGCCACTAACCCAGCCGGTCAAGTTTGCGAGTGTTGGTGCACTTCGAAGGACGATCGGAGTGGCAACATCGGCAGGAAGAGCCTGCAGGAAGGAAGCGGTGAGAAAGCCCACCCAGTGACGAAGATCCTGGAACGGTTTCCATCAACATTGGCCCGCGTCCTACCCACGCAAAGTCAGCCACGTTTGAAACTACCTTTGCCGAAGCGAGACGCGGATCGTTGATGGAAACCGTTCCAGAGTCTTTGTCCACGAGTAGGCTCTTTCATCGCTTCCTTGATGCAGGCTCTTCCTGCCGACTTTGCCACTCCGCTCATGCTTCGAAGTACGCCAACACTCCCAGACTCTCACGCGCTCTTTCCTTTTCGTGGGAGGGCGGCGAATTGCACAGCTGAGAATGATCTGAAGCTTCATGACAAGCAAAATGGTTTCATCCCCGTTAGCACTGATCGAGAAGAAGAGACATTCAGTAGGAAGATCGGACACGAAAGGAGTCGGACGAACCGATTGAGTGAAGGCTGTTGACCTCCAGTGTCCCCTGCCTAACGATCGAAGTCATATCGCTCCAGCTGAGCTTCTCCAGGAATACGACAGGGGGAACGTGCTAAGACAGAGGAGATAACCGTTACTTTGATGAGAAGTCGGCAAAAGGACAAGGCTCGACGGGAAATGAATTGACTCACCAGCTATAAAGCACTCCACTCGCGATATTGCTCCATCTCGTGCATCTGCCTTGGCGCAGCTCCCACGCCTGTCGTCCAACCTACGCCCAGACGCCCTTGACCACGGGAGCATCGCTCGCGGGCCTCGAAGATCGGGGATCCGAAGACAGTTGTTGCGCAAGAGCAGTGCCGATACACAGGTTTCCATCAGCTTGTCGATTCTCCGACGGCCGCGGATCGCTTCGCGACAGGACTCCATAAGAGGGATCGGAGGCGGAAGGACATCAGGCGCCGACGATCTGGTTGCGGATCTGCAGCGCTTGTTCTGGTCTGGGATTCGGGTCGGCCGATCGGGCGATCTTGGTGTGACTTGCGGTTTCCATCTTGCTGGAGTGAATGAGGATCGGACGGGATGCAAGAAATTCACCGCTGAGGGTCTCTCCTGTGAGGGTCCAGTCAATGCTATCACCAAGCCTGAATCGGTGTATCGATAACCATTTCGTAGGAATCCTCCTGGACATCGCGGACTACGGACTCTCGATTGCACGCAGGGACAAAGGGCTGAAACGCAACGCGGCGCTTTTTAGCGCTGTCTCCCTATCTATCACGGCCTCGACCTGATGCCCCACACCGCCATGTAACACACCTCCTTGCACCCAGTCTACACATGGCAAGCCGCCGAGGCGATGTCGGGAGTTTCGCAAGTGGCAGGGACTGCAGCGGCAGTAGATTTGCAGCCCTTGCGGCTGACTTGTTGTAGAGCGCGCTCCCTGACAGCGGGTAGTATGTACTGTACACGGTTCTGTACACTGTGCTTGCCAAACCGACGCGTGGCCACAGCTCGACAACCGGTTGGTACGAACGATCGCCAATGTGTGATTGCCATCGCTCTTCTGTGCTAGCAGTCGAGACTATAGGATGACCTGACCACCATCGAAATGGAGGTACTCAATAATAAGCTGGTAGTTAGCAACAGTATCCTCGAGCGATTCTTGTTTCCTTCCGGTCAAGTAGTCAGAGCCGTGATGCGCAGCCTCCTGAGCGCCTGAAGATGCTCCGTGCGGCGTTGCAAACTTTGATCGACCGGATATCACATGCCATAAAGTCGAAATCCATCTAGAGACCCAAAGAAATGGTCCATACACCCAAATATGTAGCGCCGCTGCTGCAGTGCCACCGGCATTAATCCGACGCCATGCACTAGCCAGACAGCAGTATGATTCGGAAACGAAAGTACTGTATCCCGAATTGATCATACCGTCTCGACATTTCCGTACTCGCTGAGAACGGAAGGTATCGGTCAGTCACTCCACACGTGCCATAACGGTAACGATAGGCTTACCTCTCCAACCCCGGCTCCATCAGACTGGCGTGGCCCATGATCAATACCGATGACGATCCAACAAGCCAAAAGAATGTCGACAGAGGAGCCGCGAACCAAAGGAGCGGGATGCCTGTTAGCAGGTGATGGATATCAGCGTCAAGACAAACGCGATCTCATGGAGACGTGCCGATAATGAAGAGACCGGTGTAGAGCTTCTTCTGGTCGACAACGTGATCGCCAACTTGCATGGGCTCCGGTGCTATGATTGGCGATGCGGCGTCATCAGCCATGGTGATCACCATCTCCAAACCAGTCAGCTTACCGTATTTATTGATAGCTGCGAAACCTCCAATCAAGAATCCGAGAGCGATAAGCAGGAGCGGGTTGGTGAGCCTGAATGCGGAAAGTATAGGATCAGCTTGCGTCATGATACGGTCTGCGCTTCCTCTCGAACGTACAAGGCGTAGACAGCAAGGATGGCGATCACAACTCCGTAGTTTCCACTAAAGTATCGAGTGTTGTAGGAGATCCGCTGACGAGCAAAAAGAAGTCAATTCTGGGCATAAAATCGTGCAGAGATTCCATCTTCATCGGGCCACAGCGCAATTTGACGACGATAATGGCCGAACTGGTGCCACCGCACCGTCGTGCACACTGTCCGGAAAATTGCTTCACTGCGTCTGCCACAGGCATGCCATTCCACCTTGGCACATTCTCCTTTCCGCTCGTCTGCGTATCCCACCGTTGTCGCTCATCTTCTACGTTGCAAGGGAAGCAGCTCATGCACAATAAGGAGGAAGATCCACATACACTGGTGCACTCGTTCATGTCGGCCGGACGAGACAATCTTTGATGGTCGAACTGCAATTCCGAAAAGCGTTCATCAGCTTCCCACCGCCAGATCATGCGGGAGCTCTTTCCACTCACAAACTCATTGACCGGTCGCAGAGCAGCCAACCTAGTCTCCTATACGAGGGAAAGCATCCAAGCGGTCCGTCAGCATTCTTGCGTTGTCGTCCAGTGAAAAGACAGCCCTACTCGGAAGTGCTTGGCGATCTCGGGGATTCGAGTGACGACATCCATATTGCTTGAGTTGTCTGTTGATAGCGGAAGGCTGCAAGAAGATCGAGTTTACCCAAAAGGTCGGCGGATTGAAGGGATTGAACAAGCTGAGGAAGATGTAGACAAACGAAACAAAGCGACGTGTCAGTTCACGCGCTGTGTCGGACTGAGTTTTGCTTCCGGCGCAGCGAAGTCGACTTCGAAAATAGACAATGGGGCAACTTATCTTGCTGGGTAGCGAATTGATAGTAAGGCGCGTTGCAATCTCTCTTGGTAGATCTAAAGCCACACAACGTCCGAATGGAATATTCGATAATCATCCATGTGTTTACATTCATAAGGTTGTTATTGAAGCATGACCATAGCATGGTCTTGCAGCAAGATGCCGCTGCAGGTGTGGCCGTGGGGCGACTCGAGAGCTTCGACTGGTTGGCAGCTGCGGTGGAGGGTTAATGATGTAGACAGCAGCGGTGCGAGGGAGAGGTCTACGCACCACATCCAGGGTCCCATCGTAGCGAGGATCCACTTCATACGTCGCGCACCCTTTCAACGCCTGCAGCTCTGGCCATACTTGCATTCCGATCCCTCATGACCGGATAGCGTGACGAGGGGGTCTTTCATCGCGAGTTCCTCTGTGAATGGTTCCGCATCGTCAGTTTTCTGTATACTAGACGTTCCGCAGCTCGAGTCGTTATCTCCACAAAAAGCCTTCCCTGAAAATGACCCGGGCGCAAGTATCCATGGTCGTAGAAACCGTCCAGTGCCCTTTGATCCTTGAATCACCCGGCTCCAATATTGTGTAATCCACTTCAAGTCGGGAGAGATTAATTGGGTTACGAAATCCTGAGGAAAAAAGCTTTGACGATCTCTGGGAGCGGCAAGGGGTTCTTCTCTACTGTGATCCGGAGTTTTCTATAGGTAAGAGCAAGTTGTAATACTAGAATCAACAGCGGTTTCCACTCTACAATTAGCCGCGTTTACGCTCACCGGACATCGTGTTTCAGTCTATCCGACATATCTTCGAGCCTGTCCAAAGCAGGATTGCAGAAGGGTACCAATATCCCTCGGATCTGCCTTGATTCGAAAAGCATCGCGCGGAGCCGTCGCCAAAGGCAAGAGAGCTCGAGGATTCCCGAATGCCACAGCAGATCCTGGGACTGCTCCTTGCGCCGATACCACCGCTCCTGTTCTTCATCTACACAGATGCACAATCTGTGCTTGCTTTCAAGAAGTAGCTTGTTCTCGGCCAGTTTCATTGTTCCAACCCGATCCGCAATAAGGCAGATGATCTCATTAGGCAGAACCCCGAAGGATTATTCTCCGGTTTCATCATGCTTGTTGACATCGTGCAGCACCGCGTCTTTGCGTCGTCCTCGACGGCTATCGAGATGAGAGGTTGAAAGAGCATCGGAGCGATGGTATGAAGGTATGACTGATGATTCCCAAAGTAATTGATGTGAGGGGTACCCCGAAACGGTCTGGGAATGTTGGGTCAACTTGCGAGATTCGGGAGTCTTTGAGGTCAAAGAGCTCGAGGCAGTTGCCGCTACTAAACTTCTCAACCAACAACGCAGTGCATCTACTGTTTGCAGGAAGCTGAAAGTTGGTTGGATGTTGAACGCTCGCTCGCGTCGATAGCGGTCGGCACGTGCCGAAACGACCAGTGATGACGAATATCCCCTGGATCTCGACGTTCCGCTTTTTGCATGTCGGTGCCGTACATGATCGCTGGAAAGCTAATGAGCTCTTGGAATCTCTGATGACACTGGTCTATGACGACCTGAATAGCCGGAATCGCTAGACATGAGCGCAGAAGGAGATCGGGTGCCTCTCTTGGAGTGAATAGCTGGAGCCAAGCCCTTATTTCTCGATGTATATATACAGGACGAGTGCTGCCATGGCAATCGCGCTTTGAACCCCAATGCCTCTAATCAACCATATCAATCAAGCATGCCCCTCGAAGTCCAAGACTCTGGAGAAGGTGTCACTTTAAAGACTACCGCAGCGGAAGGGGAGAAGATTCCGGTTGACGAGGCAGCCAAGGTGAGCAGTCCAGTACACGCGTATCCGTGAAATGCCATGTCACCTGGAGCTGAGCAGCTTGTCCCTCTTCCGCACCCACCTTTTCATGTAACAGGCTCGTTCCAATATGGATCTCGCAAATGTAGATGGGCGAGTTGAGCTCGAGAACCAGGCACCCGATCTCGTCAGCGATCTCGATGGTGGAAACAAGAAAGCTTGAATGGCTGAAAGAGGCGGATAAGATCCCTTGTGTGGCTTGAAGGGATTCATGAGAAGCGCAGTTGTATCGCAAACGATAGGTGAATAGCAGACCATAGATAACCAGATATTTCGCTAGATCGTTACAAGACCGGCGTGCGTCACGCCTGCAGAGATATGGCATGTTGTGCTGTATACCCATTTCCTTCTTCGCTTCAGAGGTATCGTAGACTCACATGAGCGTGTCCGTAGTTGCATATCATCCCTGCAAAAGAAACGAAGGTCGAAACCACACCGTCGACATGGGTTGCAACAGGTCGATGGTACCGAGGGTTCGACGACGCGAGGCCATAAAAGCGCGCTTGAACCCCGTCCGATCGCTCAAGCGCGGGCCAAGTTGAAACGTCGCGGATTCGGCTACAGTCAACCATACGTTTCGTTTAAGGAGAAACCTACGTTAATTGCTGCTCAGATTATCCACGTAGACCGGAAGACCATTTCCGTGTTTCCTGGCAAATATCCATCAAATATCAAGATGTCGCTGCCAACTTCGGAACAGGTGCAAACCTTCGTGCTCAAAACCCTCGACACCCAGGGTTCGATCGCCAACTCCAACGATCTCGTCCTTAACCTCGAAAATGGTCAGAAGGTCACGTTCGTGGCAGGAGAATCTCAGACACTGCTGAAGGGAGCTCTTGATAGTCTGGCATCTCGGGAGGTGAGCACTCTATCTGTTCAATTGCTTCTCTCGCATTACCATACTCACGACAATGCCGTGACCCATTCTTAAGATGCTCTCATACGAAATCAAGACCACCTTTGACCACGCCCTATCACCAGAAGGCTTGCAAATCGCCGCAAAAGGATCGCATGAAGCGTTGGTATGGGCAGCGTTGCCATTGAAGGGTCAGGGCGAGCCGATGGGAATCCCTGAGCTCAAGGTGAGTTTTCCGCCGGTCGTTGGACGTGTTTCCAGCTAATTGCGGCTTTCATCTGGCATGTTAGAAAGTGGTTGGCGACGAGACGACGAAGATTGGACAGGGAAAGGCTTTCAAAAACAAGTGGATCACGAAGGAGGGCTCTGGGTTCGTCAAGGCGGTGAGTCTTGCCGAGTTGGAACTCCGAGTCGGGACGACTGATACCCGGAACAACAGGTTGAGAGCATAGAGGACACTACTCGTGCAGAGCTGGAGGAAATCGCAAAGACAGGCACACATCCATCGGGCGAGAAGCTATTGGCAGATCTTCGTAAACGAAAGCTTATCATCCAGAGGTATGTTGCCGTCGATCATTTCTCTTCCACTGCATCTGACCTCCCGGTAGAAAACACATCCACTACTCGGTCACGAAGGGTCCGGAATTTGCGCTGGAGGTGAAGAAGCTGGAGACGGATCTTACAACAGAAATGCTCAGCAGCGGATCGTGGAAAACGCAAGCATACAAGAAGTACAACTTCAACGCTGCCGGAGCCTTGCCAGAAGGTGGTGCGCTGCATCCGTTATTGAAGGTTCGGACAGAGTTCAGGCAGATCTTCTTCGACATGGGGTGAGCATATTGGAGGATTGCGTCACGTGGCAGATATTCATACCGCTTTGCCAGTTTCACGGAAATGCCAACAAACAAGTTTGTGGAGAGCGCTTTCTGGAACTTCGACGCCATGTTTGTGCCGCAACAGCATCCCGCTCGAGAAATGCAGGATACCTTCTATCTCAAGGGTATGTCCGTTCATCATGAGTCTATCCTTCGACTCATCCTTTGCCGTATTAGAACCTCAGGTTTCGCAAGCGCCACCGCAAGAGTACTTTGAGCGTGTCAAGAAGGTCCACGAAGTCGGAGGTTACGGCTCTATCGGTTATCGTGCACCCTTCTCGGAGGAAGAGTCTAAAAAGTTGCTGCTGCGAACGCATACAACCGCTGTTTCGGCCGACATGCTGTACAAGATCGCCAACCAGGAAGGAGGCTTCAAGCCAGTGAAGATGTTCTCGATTGATCGAGTCTTCCGGTGAGTTGAGCTATGATGCTCGTTGGCAGATGTGCTCATTCGTCCTTTTCCAGAAACGAGACACCGGACGCCACCCATCTTGCGGAATTCCATCAGGTGGAGGGTGTCATTGCAGACTACGACATTACGCTAGGAAACTTGATTGGTATGTTTGATGTTCGCGTCCGCCTTGAATAGAGTGACTAACCTCACGCAGCCATTTTGGAGGTCTTCATGAAGAAGGCAGGTCTGGGAGATAACTTGCGTTTCAAGCCCGGTACGAGTTGTCGCTGGCGGATGGAATGAGCAACCTTACTGACCCACATTCAGCCTACAACCCATACACTGAACCATCAGCGGAAGTCTTCTCATACCACGCCGGTCTCGGCAAGTGGATAGAAGTCGGTAACGTGAGTATCCATCGGCGCCGGGAGCCACAAGCAGTACTGATGCTTCTCTATCCGCAGTCTGGTATGTTCCGAACGGAATTCGTGCAGGTCGCTGGTATCCCGGAGGGAGTCCGTGTTCTCGGATTCGGTTTGTCCCTCGAACGACCTTTCTTGCTCAGGTAAGCATATATTCTCGTATCGCAACGTTCCCTTATGCTCAGGTATATGCTCCGCTGCATAGATACGAGATGAACGACATCCGTCAGCTGGTCGGTCACAAATCGGATATCAATTTCATCAGGAACGCGCCTGCGGTGCGAATGGACCAGGAATGAGCGAGCTCGTCGGAGTGTTGTATAGACGTAGACCTAGCCAGATTGACATAATCTTGGCGTGATATCTGAAGTCTTCGCGAAGAGAGGACACAAATTCATCAGTGACCGAGGGGAAGAGCATAGCTGCAGACAGAGTCTGATTGTAGAATGAATCCGGGCGACCGGGCGGGCTTCGGGAGCTCGAATGACCACGTCATTTCAGAAGCACTCTTGAATACTGGAAAGGCGATCGCCGAATGTCTCACAAGGAGGCTGCCACTTGGTTCGCCTCAACCTTCGACATCTCGCTGCCTCTTCTCGTTTCAGGATACAACTCAGCCTCTACGTTACTCTACCTGATTTGCTGTGTACTTCGCCCAAAAAGCAATCCGGATTTTTCACAGCGTTGTTGCCTGAATTCTCGATAGCAGCGTAACCAACAGATTTCCAGAATGTCAACCACATTAGCAAGAAGCTATCGATCTGTGCTTCGCGAAATCAACAAGAGCGTAAGTCTCTCTTCGAGAATTGCGGCGTATCACGCTTCATTTCGTACTCATTCCCTGGTGTGTCTTTCATTCGCAGTCGATTCATTCACCACAAAACCGCAATCAAGCGATCAAGCACATGCTTCGCGATCTCTACGAAAAACAAGCATCTACCCTAGGTAATGCCTCGAAGACGATAGACGAGACGAGTCTTGGCTTCGGAAGGAATATGATGGAGATGAAGGAGTTTGTCAAGGCTCAGAGGACGTATAATGTGTGTAGCACTGCCTTCCTTAGCTACGGGACACTCGATAATCTCCTGCACTTCACTGATATCTTGATTTCCTTTCCCTCAGGACCTGCTCATTCGTTACAATCCATTGCATGACATGACAGCGGAAGAGCGTGTAAAAGCGACGACACGCCGCGTCGGCTTGGAACAACCGGCGGAATATGACGACAGCGACCCTGCCAATCGAGAAAACAAGGATTAGCTGAACGTTTATTGCGCATCAAAAGGTTCTCGTACAAGGACCGGGGTCATACATATCGGCAGAGCTATGAGATCGGCGTGACGACTGTACTCGAAGAGGATCCACCCATCGGACTTTAGAGATCGCCAGACGAGGACGGCGTTATTCGCCTGCTCATTGCCACGAAATCTGCATTGGCCAAGCGACGGTACAGAGGCTGTCCGTTGCCCTCCTTGGTTGTATTGCCATGCTAAAGTGTCGCTGTCTCGATATTAGAGAACATACCACTGCTGGCCCCGCATGAACGGTGTGCATTAGCATCTTCGACTCGACTCTGCCTGTAAGATGTAACAAAATCCCGTTCGCATTCTCTGGGAAACGCTGGCGAACCGGGTCACTTCCTATATGCCAGTGTATCCGAAAGTAGCTATGATATTTGAACTTGTCTCGGCCAAGATCGCGCAAGGTGTCCGGAATTGCAGTATGCAGGAACGTAACGCAAGTTGTCGATCATACGCCAGACGACGGATTGCGGATGCAGAAGCGTTGACTGACGGCCGGGGTCCTCCGTGCGTGGAAAGGCTTCGATTCATGGTATTCCAACTTGGTTACTGCTTGACATACTTGCCTCAACCACTTCTCCTCGTCGGGAACGGAGTACGACATCATTTACCTGCTCAGTGATATGGTCTAATACGGAACAATCGGCGGAGAGGCGTAGCATCGATGTATAGGAACGGAAACGGACTTCCTCCCGGGTTCCCGCAGGGACCCTACGTTCCTTCCGGTCATGCGTGAGTCTGTTACAGAAATCGGAATGGACCATGCTGAAACACTGCTTCCTGAAGCTTGAGAGAACCCCAAGACCGCTCTCAGTATCCGGTTCCACCAAGCGCGAACAACGCTTTCGCAAATCCACGCTCCTCTCCTGTTCATCATCAGCAGCCGCAACATGTCAATCGCCTTCGACCCGACTTGCAAGCCCCTCAAGCAGAGTCCCAATCGCTCTCTTACCAGTCGACAGACTCAGGATCTATGATGACGGAGTCGGAACGACATAGGCAGAGAATGGCCCATGGATGGGCATTCAACAGTCAGCCCCCATCGCTGCCTCCAGCGGATGTTAGAAGGCCGTCATCTGGTGATCGAGCAGCCCCATATGTGGAGTCATCGCAGCATTCACCTAACTATGGGTATTCTCCGGGTCCATATCCAGGACAGCATCCAGGACCATACCCTGGACCTTACGCACATCCCTCACATCCACATCATCCGCATCATCCGCTATATCGTCCTCCGCCTCCTCCTCCTCATGGGATGCAACCACATGCGATGGCACAATACAGGGTACCGACGGATCGTCCACAGCCTCCGATGTCCTACTCTGGAAGCCGGCACAGCAGTCCGCGTGATCCCCAATACGATCGAGGCACACATTCTCCGGTCATCTCGCACCTTGCTGGAGGACCCAACAGGAATGATGGTCATGCCCGAATGAGCTCCTCGACAGCTGTCGATCATCTAGTAATGGGAGAACGGAGGGATTCGGGAAGTTCAGCAAAGCATCAATCACCTCAACAAGAAGCGAACGGAATATCCGATGGAAGGAATGACAGAAGACTATTGGCGGGCTTGGCGGCGGGCATGGCATCACCAGAGCAGTCACTACGGAGCTCGAGAGGGGATCCACGAGAATCCTACGATCAGGGCATAAATCAGGACAACGGCCATCTACAACCGGGGTCCGTTCATCAAGCGCAAATGCAGCGACATGCGGCGTATGCCTATTCGCCGATACCTCCAACACAGATGGCTGATGCGGAGTTGTTGACGTCTATGCGTTACGCTCAACCCCAGGTATGTTGATCACCTGGGAATCCGTTCCTGTCGGCTTACATGAACCGTATGCATCAGTTACAACGGACGCAAGCGGCATCCGGAAGATCGAGCGTGGTCCCCGGAACTCCAAGCGGGAGGGGCGACGAAACCCTTCATACAGATCACGAGATAGATGATGTCCGGAGATTCGATGCCGTCCCGCTGCACGACTATTCAAGATCGCTGCATCAGCCAGTGGAGCCGTACAGAAACGGATCACTCGCAACACGTCACGGTCCGCCTAATCGTATAATCGCTATCGCTTCCAGTCCGGATGCCGAGGTGCGGGACCTAAATACGATTTCGCCCACACATCCTGGTCAGCCTGATTTCCGCGCCTCGCCCACTCGGCCGGAAGGATCTTTCTCGCTCGAGCCGACGCAGCGAAACGACGAAGTCGTTTATTCCCCGTTTGGAGGGCCCAAGAGACAGCCTCCGCTACGCACAACCCCTGCCAAGACTCCCGCAAAAGCACAGAAACCCGCAGTGGCACAGAGTCAAAATCACCCCAAGCCCATTCTGCCGAGACCCGCAATCACCGCCCCGGAGACCGACGAGGATACCTTTATCCTCTCGCAAGATCGCAAAGTCGCTCTCAAAAAGCGCTCGAATGCGGAAATCGAAGCATGCATGGATGGCGTTCAGCCTGCAGCTCGAGCGGATACCGTCAGTCCAAACAAGCGCAAGAAGGCGTCGACGAAGCAGAAGGAAGGGGTCTCCGACGCAGCAAGCGAGGCAAGGAAGGTGCCCGGGAGAGGAGAATTGCAGAACCGCAAAGTCACGAGCGCAATGGCGGCTCTTGCCAAACCTGCCGCAGCGGAGGCCCCGGTCGCACCCACATGGAAACCGAGTCCGCCCACCAAGACGCATTCGGATATCAACAAGCCTCTGCTGCAAGACCTTGACAAGTTGAAAGACTTGCGAGACAACCTGTTCTTGCCTGCTGATAGCAGCACATCTACGGTCGCGGATGTCACCATCAGCATCGCTTCTCGAATCGCCCCTCACCGAAGACTTCAGAAGACATCTGTGGCAGGCTCATCCGGTCCCAGATCGGATCCGGCGAGTTTGAAAGGCATCGATGAGTACGAAAAGCAAGGAGAAGTTGGGGCGGAAGACATCCGCTTGGAGGAAACGCAGGTTGTTGGTCGTCTTCCTGATACAGCACAGGCCATGGACATAGAGCACGATGTTACGGCCAATGCACCGGTCTCTCAAGGTGACGGCAAAGATGCGAATTCTGCATCGCCTCTGTCCCGACACTCAACGAAGGTGGCGATTGCGCCCGAACGTCAATCACGCTCGACAAGCCTCACACCGGCGCCGGAATCCGAAGACGAGGCGCCTCGAGTCGAGACTCTTGTCGTGCCAACTCCGCAGCGTTACAAGACTTATAAAAGCCCGGCGAAGAAGCGAAGAATACAGCATGCCAACAGCTCCAGTCCGATGGATGTGCGTACGAACGACTCAGAAACGGACGAGTCGCCGAAGCGACGCAGGTTGGTTCGGAAACAAGGGGGTCCGCCAAAGAAGATAAGGTCCCCAACTGCCTCACCTCCAAGCCGCGAAAAATCTCGAGAAGTCAGGTCAAACTCCAGCACCGATTCTCTATCTGAAGCCCCTAGTAGTGAAGAGAAGTGGGATGACATACCGCCACCTGTCATGAAGGACGATCCTAGGGATCGCGACTTCCGACCCCTCAGCCATTCTCAAATGCAGTCCAGTCCCAGTCGGAAAATAGCAACTCGCCGGAAGTCGATGACGCCGCGGCCGTCGCTACAGCTCAAACGAGTCCTGGGATTATGGGAGGGAGCTTTTTATACAGGAACCCTGATAGGGAAGAAAGGCCGGAAGTACACAGTGCAGTTCGATGATGAGCCGAGTGGCTATGATCGGCCTTTCGACGAACTTCGCCAATGCGTCTTTCATGTCGGTGATGAGGTCTCGCTGCATTACAGTATGGAGCGAAAACTCAATGAGGGCGGTACACTCGAGGTGCTGGGTCCAGTGGACGACGAACTCGACATGGCCAGCCCTCTGCTCGCCGATGACATGCTCCGGTTGCGGAGCAGCAACAAGAAGATATACGAAGTCGCGGTCAAGCATTGCACCTTTGATGAAGATAACGAGGAAGTGCTGAACGATCGGTTCTTCGACGAAGCCCAGCTTGATGAATTGTGTGCCATGTCCGAGGCGAATCGTGTGATCAAAAGCAACAAGACCGCAAAAGATCGGAAAGTCAAGATCGTGAACGGCAAGCAATCGGCTTCGAACCCGGTCCTGCGCGGTCAAAGCAGATCGGACTCTCGGCTGGACCGTTCACGCCCCCTGCAAAACTTTGCCTTCGTTATTTCATCTAACCCCAATGTCGAAGACAAGAGCGCAGTAACGCGGAGCTACAAGGCGAAAATCATCGGTGCTGGGGGACGTGTCATGAACGATTTCTTCGAGTTCTATCCAAAGCCTAGAGGGGATCGCATCGGCGCCGACGACATCGCCCTCGCGAAACACCACCATGCCTTGAACGGCATTTTCCTATTGATCCTTCCGCCGAAGGAACCGAAGGCGCCTTTTCTGACTGAGAAGTATATGATGGCTTTGGCTCTAGGCATTCCGTGCTTGTCTGCCCTGTATATCGACGAGTTGCTCAACGAGGAGGAGGTAAGTCCAATCCACAGATATGAAGCTTCCAAGAATGCTGACCCGTACTCTAGACCGCTTCTTGGCGTTCCTTCCTTCTGTCGGCAGGGCTATCTCTACAACTCAAGTCCGAGGTGTCTCAAGTCGTCAATTGGAACACTGGTGAAGGTCCCCATCATCTCGTCAAGAAGATCGATTCGGAGGGGGTCACTCGTCGACCGTTCGCGAACAGATCTTTCCTGATCTCCGCAGGTGTCAATGTACGTCTTCTCTTCTCTCAAAGTCTCTGGTCAACTCTGATCGCACGTCGCTGACCCTATGTCTTCTGCAGTACGTGATTCCCTATGTCTGTTCAGCGATGGGAGCCGAGCTGGTTATCTTGTCCGAAGGGAAGACTCGGAGCCGCAAAGGCACGTCTGCTCCGCCGAGTGCTGCTCCGAGCGTTATCAGCGAAGATTCCAGTGAACGTTCCGCGGCCGATGTCGATTTTATCATCGTGCCGGACGACGCGCCGAAAGCCAGATCCAAGAAGAATGCTGGCAAAATCTGCAATGTCGAATGGGTCAAGCAATGTCTGGTGAGTGCGTCTCGTTCGAGGCGGAATTTCGTGCTCAGTCACATTTTGCAATTCTAGATCATGGGCAAATTATACCAACCTTCGATCATGGAAAAGCCCGCGCATACGATTGGCCATTGATGTCGACTTGGCTAGGGCTCACACGCTACTCTCACTCCTTGCTTGGCGATTACGCGATCACACTCACCCGCATCCGACTTCATCACACGTTGTATCGTCTCTCATCTTCGCCCTCAGTCGGCAAGTTGTAGCTTGCATAGCACCATGGACACTCAACCGCGTACTTCCATAAACTGAGCTTTATGATGAGATCAATTTGAATATGCTCATCTTCATGCACGTTTGACCAATTGGACAACTCCCTCGACAGCCATATTAGCACACTCATCTGGTGTCTTTGAGATGTCGACGATGCAGCAGTCAGGCTCCTCCGATGGGTCTTCTAACGTCGCCAGCTGGCTTTCCAGCATCTGTTCGAGATTCAGCCATTAGCGACACATTCGGCGAACAATCGATCTGATGAGAACTCACTTGAGCTCCCATGAAATGGTTCTTTCGTTTCGAGATCCGGTCGGTCAATAGCTCCTTGCTGCCCTTGCAATATACAAAGTATGTGTCCATTCGAGCCGTCAACGCCTTGTGGCCAAAGTCCTTGCCCGCGAGATCGGTGGCGGCTCCTGGCTATGAACAGGTCGAAGGTCAGGCCAGAGCCTACGAATCGGAGTCAAGGGCGGCTTACCAGATCGCTCTCTTTCGGCGGCTCGGCATCGACGTTGCCCCTGAGAATTTCACGATACCACTTCTTCAGGGCCGAGCACGCAATAATCACCGCCGGTCGATCCAAGCTCGCTCGGATATGGTGCGCATCGTCCTTGCCCGCATTCCTCCACTTCCAGCCCTCTCCAAACTCGTACTCTGCCATCTCGGCAATGCTCGCGCTGCCCGCCATATCATCCTCGGCACCCGAGGCGACGTCGATGCCGGCAAAGTTTCGTCCAGCGCGAACCCATTCCTCGCGGCAGATCCGTTCTGCGGTTGCGCGGATGAGGGCCAACCAGGGGAGTCGGTCGGCATCGGTGAGCGGAGTGCCGTTGGACATTTTCTCGACATTGGATTTCGGGTGGAGCGAGTCGCCGTCGATGAAGGGGATGGAGAGCGCTTTCGAGAGGGAGAGGGCGATGGTGGACTTTCCGCTGTAGAACGAATTGGAATCGACATTGAATACCTTCAACACCTGGAGAAATGTATTTACCAAGAGGCGGGTCCCTGCAAGAGTGCACAAAGCTCAGTAAGCGAGACGACGCTAAGAACCGTTCCGCACTCACCATTACAATGATCAACGCTGGACGCGGAGCGCCTGCGGGCACGGTCAACCCGAAGCCGACCTCGTCAAGCAATTCCTCCTCCTGCTCTTCCACGACCATCCGCTGTGCCTCGGCGGGATCTTCAGGCTGCGCAACGATATCACCAGACGCATCGGCTGCTGATTTGCTGGCGGTTGGGAGGGAAAGCGTGGATGGTGAATGGGAGAAAGTGAGGGCGAGGAAGGAGGATAGCACGAAGAGAACGGCTTTCGCAGAGGTGAAGGCCGTGGATGGGGAGGTCGAGGCGGAGCTCGGAATAGGGACTGGTGGAACGGCGGACATGGTTGGGCAATTGTGTTGATCTTGGTTCGAATGAATGACCTTCGTAGACTCTGCTTGATGTCTAGCAGACGATGGAAGCGTTTGCTAGAATCCCCAGCCACGAAGACCACCGTTTGGATATAGGAAAATGACGTTCAATTCGCTCAACCAGCCGAGTCCGCCGAAGGCGCGCGCTCTGGAGCCGGATCCGGACACGGAGCTTCGGACCGGAGCGGACACGACGAGCCCTGATAGCGGGTGTCACGCTTGTTTACCAAGTCGTCCACTGTGATCAAGTGGACAGGAGTGGACACAGCTGTGGACACCCGCCCTTCCTCACGAAGCTCTTATATCCCCGTAGTCGACACCATGAACATGTTCGTCATCGCGAGCAGTATCTTTGACAAACGAGCGATGCAAGCATCACGGCGACAAAAAAAGGCCATGTTTCTCACGACCGATGGCGCAATTCAGTCACACCGGCTTCGATGGCTGAATGGGCGAGAAGTCGAAGAAGGTGTCGGAGACTCTGAAACGAAGTGAACGTCAGACCGCCAGAGCGGTTTCATGGTGCTCTGCTTTCAGACGCACAGTCTGGTAACAGCGATAGGAGGAGGGGACCTCCTTGTTCTGGGAAGACGGGTGACAAAGGGGCCTATAGTCAGCACAGAGGCGGCCCTTGCTGTACGGATGGCAGGGCCGCTGCCGCCAGGACATATGTCGGTCGTGCAAGAATGATCCCCCGTCTCTCCCGACTTTGGGTTTCCAGAACGTCTGCTCACCTACGCTTCATAGCCATCCTTCGCCTCGAGGATCTTCTTGGTCGCCATGATCTGTGCGGATGGTCGCCTCCTGTAGGCTGCATTATTGCGTCTTCCTCAAGGCAGCGTCTGCCGCAAACGCTAGAAAGGAGGGGAGGCAACATGCTCAACGGAGCAAGGTTCACCGTCATCATTGGAGGAATGGTAGGTGTATGTCTCTAGCGAGGTTCAGCCCCGTACAACCGACGTCAACCGAAGTCAATATTGCTCCGGGGGATCCTCCGCACCTCCCCCACCAGCGTTTCTCTCCTCGACCGTATGATATTGATTCGCCCAAGTAGACTCGTGGACGGCATTCCTATTGCCGTTTCTGCTCTGCTAACCGTCTATGGAACCAATCGTGCGTTTGCGGTCGCACCCAGGCGTTTTCATGGATCGTCGCTATCATCAAGATTCTCACATGGATCGCCAGGAGTCCAGAATGCACTGTGCAGGTGTCTGCATACACTTGCGCTCTCACGGCATCATTGAGTGTCCTCAAGCAAGTGGCCTTGAACTGCGAGTTCACGATACCTCGCCTGTGTCAGGCTCTTCGTTCCTGCGCTTTCAACTTCTGCCTAGTAATGCGTACCCAAAGATCCATATGCCTTGCCCATGTGCAGTTTCGTTCGCATTCTGATAATCTTCCTGCTGTAGAAGGAAGGAATGGAGAAATGAATCGAATGACTGGCTACGCGTTGAAACAGCCCCAAGCGCTGCGACTATCTGGAAGTGCGGTCGGATTCTGGATTTCTACACACCATCGCATCATCATATGCAAAGGTCTATCATTCATCGTCCCTATCGCCACATGGCACCAGGAACCGCATAAGACCTCAACCTCGACCAAGGTATGGGCGTAGAAGACTGGGGCAAACTTGGATGGCATTCCGTTTTGGCAAGGTCACTGTCATTGTGTATACTATCCAGAACGCGTCAAGGAATGTTACGAACGGCATATCTAACAGTGCAAGATAGGCCATGAAAAAGTACAGTGCCAATGGCAATCGGACATACGGGTGCCGTGCAGTGAACATGTGCGGTTGCTGGAGCGCCTTTACGGAAGAGGTCTCTCTGAGGGACGTCAGGCGCTGGCGGGTGGCATCCCAGATGCTCCCCTGCTGTTGCATCGATTCCCCGTTTGGAATCGTCACCACCGGATGATGAAAAAAAAAGACGGATTTGTGTCGTTGTGCATCTGCAAGCATCTATACGGGGCTGTACATATGAAGCGATCCATGTAGAATGCCGCAATATCCGTATGCATCATATTCTCAAGGCTTAAATGCATGTGCGTTGCCTGAGGTGCTTGTAACACAGTTTCGCCATTTCCCCTAGCAATTGTGCGTTGCGTGGTTGCTAATGTTGGCTACCCTGCCTGATTCCTTTCTTCTACCAAAGAGCTTGCTAGAAGCAGATGGACAACGAAGGTCTCTCTTCCTAGGGCTTGGTTGCGATATTCGCCCAATCCGAACTGCTCGACACTTTGGACTCGGACAACAGTTCACGCGATCTAGTGAACGAAAAACTATTGTCCCGAAGCTGATTAACAAAGCAAGGGGCGTCCTTTGTCAAGTGCCGATTCGTATGGAACAAATCAGCAGGAATCTACCGAAAGACTCAGTGTGTCGTAGCTTGCGGAGGCCATTGACTCGAATTTCCGGGCTTTGAACGAGGACAAACCCGTACATTTATGCGGACGCAAGGCTTCAAATTGTGCGGTCTGTGAAGTCTCAGCTGGTCCCCATAACAGTCATTCTTCCCGGGGAAGGTTGCGAAACTGCAGAGGGGAAGGAGGGCGGTTCATTTCAACAAGGTCGAAAGCCGCATGCGAAACCAGGTGGCGATATCGATATCGCCTCTCTGGGTGCGCCCGAAACAAATGGCCCGATGCGGAATGCGCGGCGATGACCGACAGACCGATGGCATGCGGGACGGTATAAGACGAATCATCAGCGTCCGACCTGGCTTCCTTGTCGTCCTCGTCCACGTCGTCCCGTCATCATGCTGCCCACGTCATGCCTCATCGCCGTCCTCGCGGCACTCGCCACTTCCTCGGCGCTCACTATCCCTCGTCCCGCGCAAGTTCAACAACACCACATTCCCTCCATCCTTCAACTCAGCGAAGCCGATCAAACGGCCCTCGCCTCTTCTGTACTCGCCATCAACGATGTCATCCCCGCCTCTGCGCTCGAAGAGATGGAGGAGCACTTGACGGACTACAAAGGGTGGGATCTGGAGGAGAAGCGCTTAATTACGATGGAGGGGGAGATGGGCGAAGAGTTCAAGTGGGTGACGGAGATGGATAAGGTTGCGCTTAGGGCGAAGGGGAAGAGATTCATGGACATGTGAGTGCCTAAGAGTGATTGAGGGGAGATGGAATCACGGCCCTTCCGATGGAGCAAGACCGGTGACCGATCAGGCGCTTGGAAACCCAGTGCCTCACTGGCAAGGAGTCGTTCGTGGCCTTCGTGGGCGCCCGAGAAACAGTCGAGGCAGACAAGAGCTTTGCAGCAGGAGTCCTCTCGAGAAACCGGATTGGGATACGCTGTAATTCAAGCTCGACAACCCAACGGGCATCTCCAAATGCGAGCGGTTATCTGCCTTTCCTGTTGACCTCCGAACACGAACCAAGCGGGGATCATGCTGACCAAAGATCTTTAGTACCGACACTCCACACCTCGGTATGGGCAACTTGCTGTCGCCCTCCGGATCCTCCAACAAGCTATACAGTAGGCAATCTGGCATTCCCTTTCAATCTCAAATCAATTGATTCATCACAGCCTACCCTTCCCCTTCTGCAAACTCCACAACCCACGCCTACGCAACATCTCGCCTCTTCCCCCAACTCTCCACCGATACCATGAAGGGCAACCTGATGCAATTCAGCGGCTTCCGCACGCGTTACTACCGCTCCGAAACCGGTAAACAGAGCCAAGCATGGCTCCTCGCCAAGGTTCGAGAATACGCTGCGGCGAATCCGAGCATCACCGTCAAGGAACACCCGCATCCGTGGGGCCAGAACAGTATCGTTGCCAGGATCCCGATCAAGACACATGGCACAAACAAGGGCAAGGATGGGAAGAAGCACAAGAAGGAGGAGAGCGTCGTAATTATTGGCGCGCACCAGGATAGCGCCAACATGTGGCCGTTCCTGCCGGCCCCTGGAGGTATGTTCCGTTCGAGCGAAAGTTTTATTGCTTGCGAGATCCATGCTCACTCGAATCTTCCTACCTTTGCTTCGTTACTTTACCCCTTTTCTGCCTGTCACAGCCGATGACGATGGATCCGGCACGACATCTATCCTCGACGCCTTCCGGGTTCTCGCCTCCACCCCCACTTACGCGCCGACCACCTCCGCCGTCGAGTTCCATTGGTACTCGGCCGAAGAGGGGGGCCTTTTGGGAAGTCAGGCGGTTGCCAAGGTGTATGAAGAGGAAGGCGTTCATGTTAAGGGGATGATTCAGATGGATATGACGGGTACGTTTTGGCTCCTCTGTCTTCTCCCGATGGCAATTTCGTCTTACGCAGCTTTGGGTTCTAGCTTGGGTCAAAAAGGATACCGAGGAAGTCGTCGGTGTCATCACCGATTACGTTGACCCTGCGTAGGTCCGGCTTGACTTGCGTCGTGAATAACCACTAATCAGAAAACGAACAGCTTGAGCAAGTTCATCGCCGACGCCGTCACCGCGTACTGTACGTTTCTTTCCAGAAGCTTCAGCTATACACGTTGAAAAACTGATACACATGAAATGTACAGGTGATATCCCGCCTGTCCCCACCAAATGTGGCTACGCATGCTCCGAGTCAGTTCTCATAGGCTTCCGATCCCTCCTCGCTCTCACGAGCTGTGCTGACGATATGTTGCCGCTCATAGTCACGCTTCATGGTCTAAGGCAGGCTATCAGTCCGCCTTCTCCATCGGTGAGTAACTACTGCCTTTATGGCGTTATATCGCGTGCATGTCGCTCATCCCCCTTTTGCCCCTTCGCAGAATCAACTTTCGAGAACTCAAACCACGCCATTCACTCTACGGGTGATACAATCGAGCATCCCGAGTTCAGCTTCGACCATATGCAGCAGTGAGTCTCACGTAGGCATAGCGCTTATGGAACTTGGGTATCTAACGTGTTGTGGTATGATTGCCAGGTTCTCTAAGCTTGCGATCGCTTTCGCGGTCGAGCTTGGCGGGTTGGAAATCCCTAAGAAGTAGAGGCAGCTTATTAAGAGAGCGTGCGACTCATCCAGTTGAGGTCTCTTCCTGGACAGGGTTGTCATTTTGGATTCAAGGAAGATATACAAGCATTATGCAAAGCATTCCAATCACTTGCGAGTCAATGAATATGACTTATGCTGGGGTAATCTGTGTTCAGGGGGACGCCCTGCTAGCTATAGCGTTCAAGATAGGGCGATGCAGCACTAACTGTTACGGGACGCGATTATATCTATATTACAAGGTCGCATAACATTGACTGGATGTGCTCCATCGTACTCCTGTATCTAATCTATGCAAGTATTTATCGATCTTGTTCTATTATTTGCCGAGCTTCGACAGATCCGGCGCGTGTTTTGAGCGAGCGCGAAGCGTTGGTCCATACTTGATGAGGACGAATGGTATCGGCGCCATAGCGAGCGCGATGAATCCGAGCAATGTGCTTGCCCATCGAGGGTTAAGCTTCTCGTACACTGTATTCAAGTGAATATCAGTTTGGGTATCTTCGATAAGATGTCTTTGTTACGTACTTTGAGTGGCAAACAACGGGAAGACGGCACCGAATACCGATCTAACGTTTTCCCTTCTCGTCAGCGACCTCATCGAGTAAACGCCGGAAAGACACTTACCGACACACGGTGTTGGCGGCGAGCGCAGAAGCAGCCGCGAAAAGATAGGTGTCGACGATCTGCGAGCCAGCCGTTAGTTGCCGTACGATGTGACGCGAGCGAGGGTACTCACGTAATTGAAGAGAGATACGAAGATGGCCAACACAGCAGCTCCCAAAATACCGCCACCGATACAGGGTCCAACCCACGACAGCGTCGGGTAACTCGTCCAGCCAAATACGAAGAACGCAATCACCAGCAACGGAGCCGCCATCAAGCAGAACTCGATACGGACTTCAGGCGGCGTTGGTTCCGGCTTGTATCGCTTGTGGACCTTCTTGTAGCGGGGGTTGAAGTAGACGAGGTAGACGATGGTGGAAAGAACACCGCCCAAGAAGACGCCCAGGAACATCAATCCGGTGATGCCTGCGGAGAAGCCGTGTCCGACGCTGAACACGATAGGATATGCTTCGAACATAAGGTAGACACTGCGAGTGGAAAGCTGTGAGTTCGGCGCTTTGTCCCAAGGGAGCGTACGTACCATCCGTAAACGAAAGACCTGAAGGCAAGTGAGGTCAGCACCGAGTACAGGGCGGGTTGTAAGCAAGACGTACATGTACACGGTGATTGCGGCCAACATGGGTTCTGTGAATAACATTTTGAAAGGTTTGATGAAGAGGTCCTTAGCAAGGCTCTTGAAGTTACGCTCATTGCGTTCCACTGCCAATCATCGCGCGGTTAGCGGGATCACACGATCGACCGAGATATGCTCACGAGGTGCCCAGTATCGATCATCACCGGTTTCCTTCCTCAGTCTTTTGGCCTTGTGCGCTAGGATCTTGGGAGTGTACGTTTCCGGAACGGTGAATAGGACCAACAAGCCACAAAAGCCAGCAAAGAGCGTCAAGACCCAGAAAAGCCATCTCCAGCTTGCGTTGCTGCTACCGATGAAACCTCCAACGATGGGACTGCAATGACATATCAGCATCTCCATTCGGGCGGACGTATCAGAGCGCCTACCCAAGAGCAGGTCCCTATGATTGATGAAACGTTAGAGGAGCACTTGCCGTCAAGATGCTGGTGTCACTCACTGCGAAGGGTGCCAAAGAAAAGTAGGCCATGGCGATACCACGCCGGTCCGCATCCCAGATGTCGGCAAGCAATGCGCTTATGCCGTCAACGGATCAGCCCCGTCACGGGAAGACTGCTACGTTGAGGTCTGACTTACCCGGAATTTGTAAGAGGACAACTGGCGAATACTCCACCAAGGAAACGGAAGACCAGAATGGCACCGGTATTTGGTGCCAGCGCGCATCCCACCTGTATCATGACCAAATGAGCGACATGGCTACGGGAAAGCCAGCAGAACGCACCTGAAAACCCGTGTAAAACAAGAATGCGACCAAGAAGACGGGCTTTCGTCCCACCTGCTCCGAGGCCGGACCCCAGAGAAGCGGACCGCACATATACCCCGCGACGAATAGCGAAATCGTCAATGTTCCGACTTCCCTTCCGAAGCCGAATTGCTGCTCAAGGTTTGGTACAACACCGGCTGCAAATACCAGTAGTGATCAGCTGTCTGATGTCGGCAAAATGGTCGCTCACACATACATGGCGCAGAACTGGCAAATGTACTGTTCAAGACCAAGAGACTTCCTGCCGCCGTCAGATACCATCGGTAAAGGACCGACCAATTCTAAAAGAGCGATCGTCAGCGACATGCATGTTGAATGGTATGAACCGAGAACACTGACCTTGGGGTTCGCTGGATCACCCTTCTCGAACCTGACCATCCACTCTTCGTCCGTCTTCTCCACTGCCACATCCACTTCTGGCTTTCCCTGCTCCTTGGCCTTTTCCGGGTTACTGCTTGATGCCACACCCACATCGTTCGCTAGAGTGCTATCGTCATTAGACGCCGTAGATCCCCCGGACACAGGCGTGACGCGCTCGGAGAAGCCTGGAATTGCCACCGGTGCAAGGGCGTCGGAGTATCCTCGAGCGCGGTTTCGACGTTCGTCTCTCGCTACGGCTTCTTCCCTCGATCGAACGGCGACGAATGCGTTATTGTCGTCGTCTGAATCATCGTCCGGTGGCGACACGGAACCCATGATGGAGACTGTTCCAACAAGTTAGCTGAAGGACAAAGCGGTTTCTCGAGCATACTCACCGATGGGCGGCCGACTCGTCACCCGCTTCAAGCTTGGAGTGACCGAGGGCAGTCGAGTCAGTCCATCTGTGCCAACAGATCCGGCAGCTGGCCTATACGTCGGGGCGACATGTGGCGGAGCAACGAAGTCGCTCCCATTGGCGGTCGTCGCTAGCGATATAAAGTTGTTGGTATTATTCGCCGCGATACCCGTCGCAGACGACCTTGAAGCGGATCTCGCCCGGCCAATCTTGCTGAACCCGGGTCCGGCGGTACGAGCAGGCGAGGTCGGCGATGGCGGTACTTGTCGAGTCGCGGCTGGATTATAGGTCGTTGTATCGAATGTCCGCAATGGCGGTAGGACGTGGTCGCGCTCTTCAAGATGCTCGTCTACTGGTGTGGAAGAGCCGGATGCTCGTATGTTGTGGTCTGGTGTCGCCATGTCGTGGCAGCTGATGGGTCTCTTGCTTGAATTCGACAGGTAGATGTCACACGTTGACTTGGTAATTTTTTGCTCCGGATGCTTGGCTGAATCCAAGCGAGTCCCCGTACACTTCGCAGAAATAACCGCTGGTGTCGGCGATGAGGTGTGCTACGGTCGTATATGCCAAACAGACCGAACGGTTAACACAGTCGTGAGTGCAACGATTTTCCGGTCACCTCTAGGGTGTCACAATCGACGGCAACAGTACAAGTATGTGTGAGACGCCCTATGTCATAGATAGGTCAAATTTCACAATAGCATTTTGGGTCGTGCCGAAATCGGATAGCTATCGGCATTCTCCTGCGCCGATGAATGCCCCACTGTCGGTGCCGCATCGTCCCAGTTCCAATTCCAGCGATCTGAAACAGCTTCTTCAACTTGCGTTAATGCTTGCATCAGGCTATCCTCGACAACGTCGTCTTTGCCCATTCAACACGGCTTAAAAGATAGAACAGCCGTCAGTGTCCAGAGAATTGTTGAAGCACCCCGGCGAGATCTGGCATTCACCAAGTTGTTCAAAGCGGGATGACGGGGGCAGCTGATCGGCATCGGCCAATTCGGCTCGATCCGGCTAGGATGTCTCCACTTGGGTGATCGACACTTCGGCAAGATCTCGGCATCGTGCGGGATAGAGCTTGGATGACGAATCAGGTTTATAAGCTGCAGACCTGGACAGCCTTCTCGGCATTCAGACCATGAACAACATCGCCGTCCCAGAGACTACCTTCGAAGTATCCAAGCAGTCACAGATGACCTGAGCATAGGGAGGCAAGAAGATATTCGGTTGCGGCGATCTTCGTTACAAATGGCTGTTACAACTATGCGTCATTAGTGGTGGTCTGGAGGTTGTGCATTCGGCACTCCTCGCGGGTCCTGAGCAGAATTGTGAGCGGGCTGTTGCAGTGGTATGAAAGCCGCTTTTTCAGAAGAGGCTTGGTCTACAGGAGGTCGAGCACATTCCGTCGTCGAGCTCGGAGGCGGCGGAAGGATGGGCCGCGAGTTGACGGCTGAGGGGCCCGGGATCAGAGGCCGCGCGGCAGTGGACATCGGATAGGACACCGACTGGGCAGTCGAAAGGGTTTGTGCATGACTCGGGGTCGCTGAATGATTCGTGATAGGAGCATGAGCTCCATAAGCTGGCCTCTCGCTCATGGAACGTCTTCCGGATAAGCTGTAGCCGTTGAGCGAAGTCGATGGCGCTGTGTTCGGTAACGGTCCATGCCTCTGTTCGAATGGAACGGGTCTTGTAGCAGTCGAGCGATAAGCCACCGTAGACGCGGTATAAGGTATTTGCAAGCTCGAGGGCGCAACCGGTGGATAGGACCTTGCGCTCGACTCATCATTCGATCTTTGCTGCTCATGAGGACGAGGGAGCGCGGTTTGTGGTTGCGGCGGTAGATATGCTGGAGGATATGGAGCAGTGGGATACGCTGTATGTTGTCCCTGCGGAAAGGCTTGTTGCATGAGGGGATTCCGCGGCTGAATCGCGTGCGTCTTGAACATCGTTTTGGGGGGCCTCGCAACGATTCCACAGATCCAGAAGCTATGTCGCTGCATCCCGTTGGCATCCGCAGGCGGAGATTCAGCCGCCAGTCTTGTGCCCCACATCTCAGTCGTGAGTGCAAAAAGCTCGTTTGGCCGCATATAGGTAAAGATTTCGCTTTCCCAAGGTGGCAAGCTTCGGACGACTTGAGATAGGAAAGCAGCCCAGAGGACTTTTTGTTCGATTCGCAGGTTGGGATCGGAATGACGGGTGTAGTTTTCGTTGAGCCTTGGGTTACGATAAGGATAAGCAGAAATTCAAAGAATCGGCGACGACAGGCTTACCAGGTTGCCATAATCTGCCGTCTCCTCTGCTCGGGAGATGGTGGTACCACTGAGGGTAGCATCACCGATGGCCTCGGATCGTAAGGAGGTCCTTGTACTGCTATCGACGTAGACATGGGCCTTCCCCCACCAAAAGCAGCAGCACCCTCTTCGACCTTTCTGCGCTTGCTCGCCCGCTCGGCCTCTGCAGCCGCACTTGTATCCGGCTTCGGCCGCCTCTTTGTCCGTTCCGCCTTTACCCATCGTGAAAAGTTCAGTCCAACGCTGCGCCATACAAGATCGTGCTCCTTGTGATGCGAACCCCGAGTCGCCGTCGTGGTGCCTTCCGAAGCATTACCCGCGTCGAGATACGCCGCCGCGTCCATGCTTGCGTTCGGGTCGAAGCGGAACGAGGCTTGAACGAGGTACGGCGTCTCTTGTCTCGGTTGTTTTGCTGATTTCGATTTCGCTGAAGATTCTGGTGGCGCCTCAAGTGACACGTCTTGTCGCAAAACCAGGGGACAAGGGAGCGTCCAGATTGGTTCATCCTCCGCCGGCGGACCCGTTCCCGGCTTCTCTTCGTCGCCGCGTATGACTCGCATAAAATCTTCGTAATCAAATACCGGACAGCTTGGTGGATGAAAAGCGTAGTTGGCGTAGATAATATAGATATCGCTCAGCGGGGTCAACAGGGTTGGAGCCGCTTGTTTTGACAAGGCAGAGTTCTTTGACGCGCGTTTCGAGGTTGTTGGGTTGATTGCCGCACTGACGCTTGTCACCTCTTGTGGAATCGAAGGTGACAACCAGGCATGTAGCCTGCGGAAACGAAAAGGTCAGCTCGTGCTGTCCTGCTCATTTACATCGACTTGCCATGATTTCGCAACCCTGACGCTTCCTTCGTGACCCAACACTTGAGGACAGTATCTCCCGATGTTGACCTGCCTCTGCAATGTTTCTTGCGCCTTTTCCTCCTCCTTCACTGCCGGTTGAGCCCCGTCGTTCACCGCTGGGGCCTTCTGCTCGCCTTCCGTCGATTGGATTCCCGGCGGAGCAATGGTATGTTCCGCTGATGCGGTAATCATCGTGCGGAAATTTTTCCGTATCGATAGCTGCGGGAAGGGCATGCCCGCGGTAGACAGCAACGTGTACGCCGAATCTGGAATCTTGTCCACCGCAACAGTTTTCGTAGTGGCACGTGTCGGTTTCGCATCAACGCTTGGATTTTCCGTCTTTGGCTTCTCGGGTTCCTCTTCTTTCACGACCACTTCCGCAGGCGACTTGTCGGGGCCTTTCGCGGTCAAGCTCACGCCTGTGCCGACTAGGCCGTGGGTCAACGAGGCAGCGTCCGGCTCCAGCTTGTCTGTCTTGCGCTTGTGACTCGATAGCTGAGACTGCACGTATTGCAGCACCCACATCGTCAAGTCGTACCCTGCTTGCGCCCAGATATCGGCGGACTTATCGAAATCGAGAGGTTGCAGCCTGGCTTTGACTTTCGTTGTCGCGGTAGCTTCGTTCCGAATTAAAGACTCGGGTAAGGCACGCTCGATATGGGCTGCCATTTCGGCGGATGTTGTCGGTGCGGAGATATTTGGTGGAAGGGGAAACGCGTGTGCGAAGCTCTGATAGACGTCTTCGAGCGGTATCATAGCCGTCTCATCCGGAGTCAACGCCTGTTGAAGCCTATTCAACCCCGAATGAACGCTGCCCACTTGCACGTAAAGCGATAAAACTCACCAAGCAGCAACTACGACTCTTTGCCCTTCCTCCCCGGTCACCTTTTCCTCGGCAACCTGAATCCCACTACGCCATACACGATCCATTTCATTCATCTTGATACTCGGACCGTCCCCGGTCGATATCGCAGAACGGAGAAAACTCGGCTTCTCGGTCGTTGCTGAGCCGTTGGCGGGATGGCCTTTGATGGGCGCTGCCACTGGTGGATTTTCTATCGAGGTGGACGACATGTTGAAATCCGGATGAGCACTCCGTCGGGCTGACTCAGGCTGCCCTTTTGCGGAAAGTGAGTGCACGGACGACGTCTAAAGGCGACAGCTTCTTCGTCACTTGAATTGCTTGTCCTCGGTCGAACGGTTGACAATCCAATCCACTTTGCTTCCGGCTGATAGCGCTCGAATTAACTTGTGCAGTTCGCATCAGATCCGATATCTGATAGCAAGATGGCAAAGTACAATAGGATGGATGGAGACGCCATAATGGCTCCACCAGAGCTAAGATGATCGCGACAAGCCTGATTCACTCGATATGGCAATAAAGATCCAGTCGAGTGATACAACCCATGAATCTCCCTCAGATCCTCTAGTCCACCTCCATCGCCACGGCACTCGTCTGCGGTTTCTGCTTTGCTCCTCCCTTCTTCTGCTTCCTGGCCCCTCCAGGCGGACCCTCCGTCTTTTCACCGCCTTTGCGATTGCCTTTTGTCGCTGGCGTCTCCGTTTGCTGTTTCGATGCATCCACCTTCATTCCTTCGACTGCCTCCTCGTTCATTCTCTCCTCTTCTTCCATAGTTCCCACCGGTTCACCCATATCCGCATCGCCGTCAACGTCCTCCTGCACGCGCTTGGCAACGCGTTGAACCTTGTTCGGGCGTGCCTTCTTTCCGCCGGTCTTTTGCGCCAACGGATTTTCGTGTTCCGCCGCCGAGACGCGGGCGCCCTTGCCTATGCGGATTGTGATGCGGATGCCGGACTGTTCCAGGGAGATCAGGATATCGAATGATTTTAAACGTAAAAAAGACTCCATGCTCACTTTCGTGCGACTTCTGATCCCAGCCTCTTCCTCCTCAAAGATAGCAAGCGCCTTGCCCTTGCCCTTGCTCTTATCTGTACCCACGGGACCGCCTTTCACCAACTCGGCAGCAACCAGCGACATCTCATCATGACATTCGACGCTCGACGTCTGGATTTCGTGGTGGATGAATTGCCGTGGGAAAGGTAGGATGTCAGTCAGCGCGTATAGCAGCATGACGGCGTGCGGGATGGCGACGCAGAGGGCGTGTAGCGTGATTTGATTCAACCTATCAAGCTCGACTATATCAGCAAGAGGCCCTATAGGCAGGCACAGGCAAAGGACATACCCATCCTCGACGAGCAAAGTCTTGCATCGCCGCATATAGCTCCCCAGACTCGTCTTACGCGTCACAAAAACCACATCCCTCCCCTCGATCCCCCTCGTCGCGTTGGACCCCGAGGCATTCTTGGGCCGTCCGAGGGCATTCTGAGCGTCGGCGGTGATGGGTTTGACAGGCGGCATGCGACGGGCGATCTTCAATTGTTTGCCGTCGGTGTTGGTGCTGTCTCTGTTGGAGGGTTTACTTTGCTTGGGTTTCAGCGAAGGTCGATCTCGCTTCGACGGACCGGAATCGTTATCGTCGCCCAGCGAAACAGGTTTTATTGTTTTCTGCTCGGCCACAGGATTGATTGTTGCGGAAACGCTTGCGGTGCTGGCTGCTCCATTCACCTTGCTTGCCGTTCCCGCTGCCTTGGGCCCGATCTCCGCTGTTTCCTTTGTGCTTGTCGTTTTCACATCGGCAGGCTTCTCCATGACAGCGGGAGCAGCGGCAATCAACCCCTCTCTCCCCTTCTCGCCTTTCTCCTCTCCACCTTTCGCGCTCCTCTGCTTCTCATCCACCTTCTCGTTTCCATCCACCTTTACCTTCACAGCACCCTTCCCTCCAGCTCGCGCACCAGCCCCAGCGCTCGCCACCTTGACCGTTCCCTTCCCCTTCTCGGCACCCTCATCGATCCGCTGCTTTTTGGGTGGATGCATGCCGGCATCTTGAGAGGACGTTTGCGCGGGTCGCTTCGGGGGTTTTGGCTTCGGTCCGTTCTTCGAGATACCGGGGAGAGCCATGTCTGATTCTCGAGATGAGGAATGGCGATACGCCGGGGTTCCTTGGGAATGCGTAAGCACTAGACAGCGTTCCAGTGTTCAAGGCCGATTGTAGAGCATGATGGGTGACTTTCAGACTTCGCGCGCTTATTTGTGCGCCCGTCACAAAGTAAACAACCGGGACACGGTCATGCGTGAACTCGGTTTCGACGTGACTTCGCGAGCTATAACGTACATCGGTACTTCGTTCGTCCCCATCACGACGCCACTGAGTTGGAAAGGCATAGGACACGGCCAGTGGGAACCTACAATACGAATGGAATGACATCGGACGGCACCGCCGCAGCGACCAATTTCTTACCGGGCTCGTATTCGTCATGGCCGTCAGCAATTACCGCCGTCTGCCAGACACCTGTATACGGTGATACTCGACCATGATTATGCATCATTTGACGCTGGGATGTAATGGCCTCACTCGAATTGTGTACCTGCTTCCAATCCCGAGGCAAAGTTGTTTGCGGGTATACGGTGTACTTCTCGGTCTCGATCCCGCACTATCAGTGGTACTGCAACATTGGCCACCCGGTCAAGCATATATAAACGACATGTTGTTGTTCTAGAGCCACTCAATTGAACGTCCTACAAGGATTAAGACACATTCGTTCAAACACAAAAACACTCGACAACAGCCCACAATCAACACCTGAAAGCAACAGTATCAAACAGAAACCAACGCATGGCTCTACCCATTGGAACCGAATTCGCTGTTCCCCCAATCCTCTCACCCGAGCTCGAAGACCACATCCTCCATGCTCCCATCGGAGACCCGATTCTGTAGGTGTGCGAAACGGGATAATCCGAACTTCGCAGTAGATTGAATTATTTGAGTGGTCGCGCGAGTTGTACTTCGATCTATACTCGCCTTCCTGGTGAAGCGATATTGGATCACTCGCAGAACGTCAAGAGCAATCCGGCAAGAAGTCTGGACTGATTCAAGGCGTATCATTCGCCACCTCGGTCCATTTACTGACACGGACAGAAAATTGGGCAGACTTCCTGTGTCGTTGCCTCGACAGAATCAGGTGTGATGACGGCAATATCGGGGCATGGACCCAAGATTCGATGCGACCAATCACCGGGCGCTCCTCGTTTCCGTGCAGGCAGTGAAGACGCTGAAGAAGGATGAAGATTTTCGCACGCCACCGCCAGTGCCTTGAAGTAGTCGCAAGTTCGCCACCAAATCGATGGTCGCGCATGGGTTCCGACGATGTTTATAAAGATGCAACGTATCGTCAGGCTCGATACCAAGCCTTCATAAAGTGAAGGGATGCGAGAGTGGTGTAGCACAAGCAATTGTGCTCGGTCATGAAGGCTTGGAAAGCGATGTTTGACGACTTGTGGCAAATCGACGCGTCGAATCCCGAGCCGAAAGCAATTCAGGATAAGCCGATGGATGGGGTTGACGCGACCCGTGGATTGTGATATACACCAAATTGCAAGGACTGAATTTCAGAAGACACCCTTGGAACGAGCCAAAGGGAAGTCGTTGTGCAGCGCAGAGACGGTAGCCCGCTAATTCGGTTTCCAGGGATATATGAATCAAGAGCACTCGCTAGACAGGCGACAACAGGGTTGTGAGAACAGCACAAGGTTCATTACAACTAGCTATTCCCTGCATACCCCTCCTGCCACTCGACTAGACGAACGCTCCAGCCGGTAAACATCTCGCTCGAGCTCCCCAACCCGTTTTGAATAACGAGACATCGACCTGTGATGGCATCCCTTCATCTATGCGCACTCTCCTGCACGCAACGACTCGGAAACACCGCTTCGCCATGCATCATACCATGGCTCCTCCAGCTTCAACAACCGACGACGCGCGCTTCCACCCTATATCCATTCCCACTTTTTTGATAGATCCCGAAAAGTATTGTGTGTGATGGGTTTGGATTTAGAACTTGAGCTCGTGAACTCGGTCACCCTTGGAGAGCGACCAGGGGGTTCGGATGTATCGGGCGAGGTTGTCAACCTTCTTGATGTTGGCCAACAAGGCGGCGTCGATAGACTAAGAAAAAGGGGTCAACCGTCGTTTCTTTTCCATGACCATCGTGCTTGCTCACCTTCTGCTCCGACTTCCTGTCGTCAGACAAGAGCTTCTTCTCCTGACCCTCACCGAAGAATTCCTGCTCCTTGGAGTCCTTGCCGGTAGCCTTGGACTTGGTGAAGTAGGCGTCGTTGACGGTCTCGGGGACGGAAACACCGGCCAAGTCAACCTTGGTCGAGGTAGCGATAACGTAGGCCTGAGCGACTCGTCGCAAAGGGACACCGTTGAGTCGGAAGGGACCCGAGACGAGCAAGAGACCAGAGTCCAGCTGCTTCAGGAAGACAACTCGCTTGCCTCGGAATCGACCGGCCAAGAGGATAAGGACGGTACCGGGGGTGATCGAGGATCGGAGCTGGGTCTTGCCGGCGGTCTTTCGGCTGACCTTGGGCTTGGGGACGTCCTCACCCTATCGCGGTGATTTAGCCCCAGGACCTTGCGCAATTACCGGCGAGCGTGCTTACAGGGTAAAGCTTGGACTTCTTCTTCTCCTCGACGGGCTTCTCCTGCTTCTGAGCGTTTCCGGTCTTCTTTCCCTTGAAGAGACCTCGCTTGGCGAAGACAGCGGATCGCGAGTGTCGACCGACGTGGGGAGCGAGTTCAGAGTTTCGGGCCATCTAGGGGGAAGGCACGAGTCAATACCTGTGTGCGGTTGCGGTGTTCCTGTGCAATCCGGCAAAACGACGGCGTTCTTCAAGTCTCCTTGCCGTCCCCTCCCTTGCTGACGTCCAGTCAACTCAGTCTTCCACTTCTGCAATCCTGCTCCAATCCGCCGGACGATCCTTCCGCCTTCCGTTGTGTTCCATTTGCCGATATTCTCTGTCGATCCAGTCCTCCTGCATCCTCACTGATGTTTCCCTCGTATCGAATCCCATCCCTGCTGTTCCCGAACGAACGACGCAACCAAACACTAACCTTTGCTCTTTTTCCTAAAAGAAACAGTGACTTGACTTGAAGGCGGGTGGTCGGGGCGAGCTTCAAAACCTTCAAAAGAGCCCTC
Organism: Naganishia sp. PG3902-1; assembly: GCA_023628075.1. Classification (NCBI taxonomy): domain Eukaryota; kingdom Fungi; phylum Basidiomycota; class Tremellomycetes; order Filobasidiales; family Filobasidiaceae; genus Naganishia; species Naganishia sp. PG3902-1. The sequence continues at coordinate 74,259 of JAMALH010000035.1, forward strand.
GCGCGCGGGGGGACCAAACAACAACGCTACTTGCCGCGGGCTACGATGACGACGGCGACACCGACGGCGAGAACGACGGCGCGGACGGTGCATCCGGGGACCTTGCCCCGCTTGGGAGACGGTATACTGCCTGAGCCGGCAGACTCTGGATGAGACATTTCTTGCGCTTAGGCGAAAGCGCAGTGTAGTGGAAACAGCGAAAACGTTCAAATCGACCATCGAGCACATACTTTTGCGATCGTTTCTCCCTTCCGTCTTGAGGCCTTGGGGCTGTTGCGCCTGAGTTCCGATGCATGCGTCAACTGCTCTTCGCCTGCGTATACCTGGAAGGGATGAACATCAGTGCTGACGCCGCACGTAATCCTCAATTCGACAGGCATGCATCATTTCAAGTAGCGAAGAAGTAGTGCCTCCGAGTGCGTTGTTCCATGCGTGCTTCGACAAGACATAAGACTCGAACAAAGCGCTTTGTCGGCGACAATCAGAGTCACCTTCGACTTCATCGCATCTTCCAGTCTTGCAGAGACAGCTCTCCGATGCATTGGATGTGGATATGGCTCACCTCGTTGAAGAACCGTGGCCAGGTTGCGGTTTTCCAATGCTGTCGAATGGGATCCATTTCTCGAGTATCCTCTACCTTTCTACAACGTAACAATGTTGTGCGAAGCTTCGAGTGAGCATGATGTGCGAGTTTGCTGTAAACATTGGAACGACTCGAGTGAGTGTCGTTCCCGCATCTGGCCTGGGCCTAAATGTGACGTGCTCTTCTCCGAACGTGGTGTTTTCTTTCGTCGATGGCATTTCGTGCGATCTTGCGTGAAGCACAAAAGCGACTCGTTCATAATCAGGGCCAATGCACTGACAGCAACATCCCTTCAGCTCCTCTATTCGTGTAGCCAAGCGACGTGGAGAGCTTGCATCTGATCTGGACGGCTACTTCAGGAGAGGAGAAAGGGGAGGCTGCGGCGAGGGCAACAGCTGTAACACTTCCTCTACTGCGCGAAAAGACCATTGACGCCTCAAGCGAGGTCAAAGGAATCCGCTTGCACTAACCGATGAATATAGCAGGTGTCGGCTTAACTGCTTTCGATGGCTGGACCGTCTTTTGCTCCCTTCCAAGATTAACACTGGTCTTGCACTACTGGCCATATGGCTTGAACGTTAGCAAATTAAGCCTTCTTTACATAGTGGATGTGCGGATCACCTGCACCATCTAAACATCTTCCATGCTGAGGCTTCAGAGAGCTCCCCTCAGACAATCAGCACCGGCAGACAATCATCAAAACGAAACCTCCGTTTGAGCTTTTGGAGGCACGGGCTAGCTGGAAAAAGACGCGCACGTGTACCGTATCGATGATGGACATACAGAAGGCTGACAGGAAGAAGGCCTGTAGGTGACAACTTCAATGTCTTCACGGACGTATGGAAAAGGTGGACTGCCTTGAATGCAAATGACCTATGTGATGAACTTTGGTTGTTTGGCTTCGATATCGTGCGTTGCAGAAACTTGAAACAGAAGCCTTCATCATTTGTACAATGCGCATATCCGGATTCTTCGCCAATCATCTGGATACAGAGAGACTCGAGTATACGCGAGCACGTAGATGGCAGCAGTCTACAGGTTCTCGTCAGACCGCAATGTCGCGCCCACCTTGGAAGATTCGTTGCACGCTCCTGTCTCACACGTGAGTCATTCACCTACTACTCGCGATTGGCTTGGAAGTATCTTGCAATGCCTCTCGTGATCGCTGTCTTCACCCAGCTTGCAATCGGTCCACATACAATTGTCTCCAATGTGTTGGGGAAGCCATCACGCCTTGGATTCCATGCCTCGGCGCCTGCATAAGGGGATACGTTGAACTGGTGGTGCTACTGGCATGGTCATCTTCGATGTTGTCTCAACCGTGATGTATCACGTCATTGCAAACGTCAGAAGCTGCCCCCTTCTCCGACATGGCAAACGCATCGGCTGGCATATCGTCGCTCTCATCGTCTGAGCTCTGCTGTGTTGTCTTCCGAGGTCGATGATCTGACCAGGCGTCGACCTCGCGGACAATGTTGCACTCCCACCACCCTGTGAGAGCGTTCCGATGGACGTTCCGCCACCATTCGTCGCAGCTGGCAAGAAGAATCTAAAAGCTAGTCAACGCAAAAAGCGGAAGTCGAAAAAGCGATGATGATCGGATCGGTCGTGAAAGGTATGTCATGTTGCTACTTCGCCTAGCTTCTTGATATTAAGGTATCCCCCCATCTTCAAATCTACTTGCCAACCTCAGGGTCTGGAACTCTGGGTGTTCTTGTCTTGTCTATACCGTTATACCGGAAAATACCCCAGTCTTGTATACATAGATGCCTGGGGTTTCGTTATTGTCATGGACCATGTTTCGAAGAGGGACGTAGAAGCAAGTGCCAATCAAAGCTGACCTCTATGTGTGATACCAAGCTGTCTCGTCAACAATATACAACGGAGTGAATGCGAACGAGCTTCAAGATGTTCAGAAGCCATCGCGGAAGAAGAATTGCTGGTGGCCGCCCTGTCCGCCCTGACTCTGGAAGAACTGGTGGAACGCCCCGCCCCCGCCAAATCCACCAGGATGACCCTGAAAGCCGCCACCAGGGCCACCTTGTCCGCTCATAGGGTCATTTGGATCGTCGCCATTGTCGTATCTTGTCCGCAGTTCTGCACACAAGACAGTCAGAGAGAGTATACGCGTGACAAACGCAAACCGGCTCACCAGGATCTGACAAGACCTTGTACGCTTCGTTGATAGCTGCCATTTTCTCCTCAGAACCGCCTACGTCGGGGTGATTTGCCTTGGCGGCCTTTCGGCTGCGGGAAAGTTGACATCAACGTCCTGTAGAAGCATTCCCACTCGTCAAGAACTTACAAAGCTTTCTTGATCGTCTTGGTATCTGCGTCACGGGAGACACCTAGAACCTTGTAGTAGTCTTTCTGTTTCGAAACTTTGAGGGTACGTTCGGCCTTTTGTAAACGATTCAAGATCTGTCAAGTTGCGAACAGTCAGCATGTCTAAACGAGGAATGAGCGTGGGAGACTCACATCTTGGCTATTCCTTCCGCCTTTCTCGAACGCATTCCTGAAATGCCGTACGGCCTCCTCCCACCGTTCCTCCTTCATCGCAATCTCCCCTAACCCGACGAAAGCCCACTCATCGTTATCACCTCCGATCTCTGTCAAGCCGACAATCACCGGACAATGCTTCTTCATGCCATTGATGTTGTTCCCCTTGACGTACGCCTTGCAAGCCAAGCTATGTAGCTGTAGCCGCAGCTGAGATCGAGCCATTGCGTGGAATGCAGGTGGAAGCTTGGGAGCGACTTTGGTGAGTTCCGTTTCGTATCTCATTAAGAGACCTTCAGAATCAGCACCGGTACCGATAACGATCTTGAGGACGTCCCGCCAGCGTTCACCATCAGCGAGGTTCTTCGCCTTTATAAAATCCTTCTCGGTCTTTCGAATGAATTTATGCAGTTGTTTACATGTCTTGGATTCTGGGTCGAATCGGAGGCATTGACGGAGGTAGTCTGATGCTGTTTGCGGATCATGTTGAAGGAAGTAGTTGAGCTGTGCGAGAAGGACGCCATGGGCTTGTATCGATGGTTGAAGATGTGTCAAACGACTGGAGCAACGAGGCAAAACACGTCAGCAAAGACTTCGCCACTCACGCATGGCTTCTTACCTCAAATCACCGATCATTCCTTCTAGATCCCCCACGCCTTCGTAGCCCTTGATCCTGATCTCCCGTAGCTCTATGCTGTTGGGTCCAGCGGCCAGCGCTTTCGTTGCTTCCTCGACAGCTCTTTGATATGACTTTGACGAAATTGCTTTTCGCGCGGCTTTCAGGTGACCGATGGCCGAATTCAGACTGCTAAGCTATGGGTCATCAAAGGTAATCAGTATACAGGTACTATCTTTTCGAAGTACCAAGCGTATACTCACCAATTCCGTCGCATCTTCCTTGTCTTTTGCAAGTTTCGGATCATCGCCAGCCTTCCCTTTCATCCCTTTCAGGAACTCCTGAACCTCCGCCTTGGCGGCCTCGAAGCTTCCCTCCTTCGACAAAATCTTCGCCTTCTGCAAATGAGCCTGGATGAAGTCGGGCTTCAGTTCCAGGAGCTTGGAGAATGATGAGAGCGCTTGGCTGTGTTTGCCCTGTTGAAGATGGGTTGTCGCCAGGAGGTATTGAAGGTTGAATGATTGGGGATCCAGCTCTGCAGGGGAACCGTTCGGCCAAGAATCCCACGTGAAATCGGCCGTGCTTACCTAGAGCCTGAGAATAGCTGCGACCGGCATCCGCATACTTGCCAGCTCGAACGAAGGTGTCACCTTCCCGCTTCAACTCTGCGACCGTTGGTCCCCGCTCCGCTCCGATCCCCTGGTCTGCAACGACATTGGTGATTACGACAGTGTGTAGTGAGAGAAGTAGAAGGGCAGCGAGGAGCTTTGACCGAGATATGCGTGTGCCGAACAACATCGTTCTTGGGCGGTCGAAGGCCGACGAGAATCAACGGTATGACGAATCCAGGTTATGAGCGATTTCTTTCGAGTTGTCGCTCGTTTTGTGAAAGAATTCCGCCAGTCCTGTTGTCCAGAGTCGAGAGCGGCGTCGTGGAAGATCAAAAGTCCGGACGATGGACTCCGCTTACATTAAGGAATGGAGGCTCGTCATGCATTCAGGACAACCAACAACTTTCCACGTTGGAAGCTCGGGGTTCATCTATCCGGCGGTCGCGTGGTAAGCCAACTCTGGGTTCAATCGGGTTCATAATCTATGTATGCTTTGGAAGCTGCTTTGGAGTGTGGACTCTGAATTCATAGCTATCTAGTTCTACATCTATAGTGTATGCAACGATCACCTAGGTTAATTCTCCATAGCAATTGGTGGTTACCGATGGGGAGCCAGGAAACCCTGGTTTCCAAGTGTATCAATCGTCGCTGATAGGCTGATATGGGGGAGGAGCATCCCTCCTTACGACTGAACGCGCTCGCGGGTCTCCGTGAACTCCTCGAGAGCTGCTGGACACAGGCGACGATAGTAAGGACGCTGGAGCGCTCGAGTGCGGCATAGTCAAAGATGTCTCTGTCGATGCTGGTTCAGGGTCGTCATTTGACCAGGATGGAAAGCGTTCACGGCCGCTGCGACCGAGTGAGGATGGATATCGAACAAAGGCACCGAAAACCGACGAAGTCTTGGATTTTGTGCTGTCGCCGGTACCGGGCTTTGATGTTCTCCCTCTACCACTCAAAGAAACCGGCAAGTGCGGTGACGTCCAAGCTGGCTTGAGTCTCGAAACCGGTGGTTGATGATTGAAGTACTTGTTGGTGACGCCAGTGATTGAAGCGACAAGATTTGTCTTAGTAATAAGGTGCTACGTATCCCAGACCGGGCCCCAAAGTTGTCGCGGACCAGTGATCTATTCCGCAATAGCAGATAGCACCGTCGTTGTATAAGGGATCTAGCACTAGCGATGTAC
>JAMALH010000036.1:0-95235 GCA_023628075.1 Naganishia sp. PG3902-1
GGAACGGTTGAGGTCATGAAGCTATGGCAGGACACGATGCCTCCCGCAGCCTTCTCGACTCTGTGCCAGCAGCTATCTCTTATCCTGCTGAAGGCACGGGCGAGGTCTTTTGTGTTGTAAACGAGGAAAAGAGGGACTGAGGTTGAAGATAGCTCGACACCTACGGGTTCGAATCTTGACGGAAGAGGAATTTTTGGTCTTGGTAGGATAGTCTTTGAATGTATACGTTAGTTTAATGCTGGTATCTAGTCTAACCCCCTAACCCCTAAGCCCAGTACCTAACCCTACCCCTAACCCCTAACTCTGGGCTGCAGCAACACCCTGCTGGGACGGACTGACTTCAATAAGGCTACCGAATGGCGAAATGGATCACGAATGGACGAAGTTGCAACAATTCCCGGTCTAGGCGGGGTGGGATTCTCGGACAAGAAAGCGCCCCCTGGATGCAACACCTCGCCCACGCCCTATATCCAACTGTATTGTCAGGAGAAAGTCCCCACGTATGCTCCCTTCGGTAGCAAAGCTAGAGGAGCTCAAAACCTGGACGCTATACCTGCTAGGAGACTGCCGATGAAGAATATGCTGGACTGCAAGATGGAAGACAGCGTGTTGCAACGCTGGATATCCACTCAGAGCCGAATTATGGAGGATGCGGCCATAAAAAGGGATCGTTCTTACCCAGCCAGGATGGAAGTGCGAACAACTTTGTCCAATCTAGTGGAGACGGCACATAACACTATCGTCGCGCTGGACCGCGCTACGCAGACGCATGCATTTCGACATTTCGACCAATCTCACTGGTTTCGCTGGAAGGCTTTGCGTGCAGAATACATCGCTCGACTCCCCGGGACTATCTTCGGAGACAGAGATTCCAGGCCGTCAGACTGGGCAATCGTTCACTCACTGCTCGCCGCACAGACATTTGTGCATGGTTTGCACGCAAGAATTTCCGATGTCACCATAGAGAGAGACACAATCAACCTGCATACTCTTTACCTGAAGGTCGAAGGCTCCGGCGCAGCCACACAATATCATATTCCCACAACGACATTGACGATGCAAGAACGAGCACGGAGCGAAGCATATCGGCCATTCTTTCCTGCGGGGATCCGAACGCTTCACCAGTTCTTCGACCGTGATAATGGCCTCGACTATATCAGCTTCGAGGGTCACGCAATGGGCCTGTCCAGTGCACAGGAGAAATGGGACCTGAAGGTGCGGCGAGCCATTGGATGCTCTCGGAAGGCGCCGCTGTCCAAGTTGCGTTTCAAAATCGACTTCCGAGAGACTGTTCGGAAAGAGGTCCGTCAGCGGCTAGGAGCGGCCGTTGGGTCGGAAAGGCATGAACTGGAACCGAAGCCGACGACGACAATACAACAAGACGCGCGATATCAAGAACTTGTCAGCATCATCGAGGCAAAGCTGTCAACCATCGCGAACGGAACGTTCAGACTCAGGGCAAAAGAGTCCGAAGAGCTGAGCGTGTCCTTGAAAGAGAACCGGCCGTTCGACGTTCCCGAGGTGATTTTGCGGTTCGGACGGTCGTTGGGATTGACGGAACACATATACGAAGCTGCGCGACTGGAAGGACTTAGGGAGCAGCAACAGCTGCATCATCGACAGCTGTACCTTGACCCCTTGGGGCGCGTGGAAGTTGCCATTGAGGTTGGTCAAGGAGCGCCGTTGCAAGTCGGCAGTCTCTCAGCGGAAGATCGCCTCAATGCGGGAGGTCTCGATGTATACGATGTCCAGAGTCAGCGATCTTCAGCAGGAGTTCAACGAAGGCCAGTCGCGCGGACGCTGCGTGTCCGATGGGATGTCGATACCCGAGATGGTCCAAAGATGCATCAGATATCAATCCCTCAGTCGCTCTATCTGACTCCAATGCCAACCTGCGCGAACGAAGATGACCGTGCGGACGATGCTTTATATCAAGACTGGCTGGGGCGAGTACAGGATCCGAGTCACCCAATATTGCTGTCGACTGTCGCGAAGCCTTGCGTCGGCGAGTTTCTCGTCTTCGTGTTTTCCGCGTTTCAACAGCAACTTGTTATGGCTCTACCAAGAACGGTACGAAAAAACGATCCTTTCCCCCAACATGAGGGTGAACCATATATCAAGGCCCTTCCGCTAGAGGAATTGACAGTGTCTCAACATGTTATGGTCGACTCGTATGTCGCCCTGCCCGACAAGCTTACCCGTTTTGTGGCAAGCCAGTACACTGCGAACAAATGGGAAACCCTGCATGCCTCGTTCTTTCCAGTCAGCCTTGAAGACTGTCACTTGCATCCTGGGTGGACGGAGCCTCACATGACATATCTGGATCTGTGGCGTGGCCTTCTGGAAAGGGTGCAACAGCTGCCAAATTCCGAAGAAATACTAGCTCTGCTTGTCAGTGCTTCGAAGATGTTCATTGGGTCATTCAAGATCTTACCAGACCACGTCAGCAAAGTCTATGACGCCCTCCGAGCCAAAGAGCCATGTCTCGATGCGATCCCCATCTGGGACGAGAGGGCTTTCCAGAAGGCAGCGACGTCCGACCCAAGAACATTCTCGCCAAGGTATATGACCATCAACTCCGGACATCGAGTAGCCAGCAGGATCCGTCTTGCCTATACTATGACAGCACCTTCTCAGAAGCGGTATATGGGACATTGGCAGCGTGGAATCGAAATCAAACAGACACACCCCAACTGGGCGATTCTATATCCTTCCCCGCCGCCTTTCGAATATCCTTGGCTTAAGGAGAACCACCATCTCTTAATAAGTGAGAGGGGCTTCATGATGTGGAAGGAGGGCGTGCCCGAGGAGCGATTCATTCCCGAAGGCAAGACCAGAGGCATCGGACACAACTGGTGGAATTTAGAACATAGCGTCGTGAATTGTTCTGTGTGTCGCATGTGGTCACGCCTCAATCCACCTGTACTCGACCGCACGGATCAGTCATGGTCGAACTTCTCCGAATTCGATAGAGGGGACTATCCCTGGGGATATTTTGCCTGCGAGTAGGTCTCAGATCGTATGCATACGCGACGCGTTACTCACGAGTCTCACAGGCCAATGAAGGTTGCATTGCCCGGTGGTGGCAGGAGTAATACAGGCAGCAGGAAACGCTCGCTAGCGGGAGCCAAAGGTAGCCCAAAACCGAGCTCTTTCGGAAGGTATTACTACTGATCTGGTGACGTATACAGATATCGACTATCGTGTGTACTGCTATTGTCATCTATCTAGCTGAGATGTTCTCCAGATTACATGCATAGAGAGCTATCGAGCTGCACCTCGGTCGACAAAGCACGGAAGCCATTTGACTCGAGCGCGTAGCTGGACCACAGAATGGGATGTTCTCCGGAGAACATGCATAAAGAGCTGTCGAGCCACGGCGCGATCGATAAATCGCGGAAGCAACTCGACTCGCGCGCGCAGCTGGACCACAGAATGGGATGTTCTCCGGAGAACATGCGCAATGAGTGCTCGAGCTCGACGGTGCTCGGAAGCAACTCGGGTCAATCGCACAGCTGGACTACGAAAGTGAATGTTCTCCGGAGAACATGCACAAAGAGTAGTCGGTTTGGATGAACAGAGAGCAAAACTATTGTTCGATAGCTTAAATCTAACTGAACTCATAAGCTCATCCTCGCTTGAACAGTCATTTGCGATCTGCATTTCCCGTAAGAGGGGTAACCCCTTACCCTCATATCCTATATAACTTACAGAAAAGCAGAACTTGCCAATGGTGCATACGGCGAAGGCAAGACCGGAAAGCTTGGTGGTCTTAGCCTGCAAGACTTCGTCGATCTCTTCGACATTCGACGAGACCGCATGAGCGAGAACTAAGAATTCTAGAATCTATTCGTATCGTCCTCGACACACCGCCTCGCGCATCCTGCGATCGTCGCTATCTTGCCTGGTTCCGTTTGACCCAGCAGACCAGCCAGAGGGGCAATCTAACCATCGACAAACCATGGACCCTCGATTGCTCATAAGCGGCTGACCGCATCTCCGCTGAATTCGCACTCGCCGCGCTCCTCGAGATTATCAATGACAACATCGCTGTAGCTTATATGGTCCATACTTGAATCGCGTTTTCAGCGCGTTAAGAGACCGTAACAGGCGCAGCTCTACAAACCCAACACGGGTCGTTTTCGTCGGGCGCCACACGACAAATCAAACACAAGTCCTGAGAAAACTCCGCTGAAGTTGGTAGCAACAGACCATGACTTTTCGGGCTTCCGGTTATATTTGGTGCTGACATAAGGCATCGACCTACAGCTGCTATATCATGGCAGAGGCATAGGAGGGCTCCGGCCTCTTGGCGTGCATTATGATAATCATCCATTTCAAAAGACGACAGCGATGCGAGGATGCTACAACGTCAACAACCATGTATCTGGGAAAAGCGAAAGTCGAATGGAGAACCGAGTACGGAACCGAAAGGCGAAACCTAAAAGCACAACGATATAGTCATAGTCGACGAAGTCGAATGGCGAGAATCTGATAGCGAAAGCGAAAGCCGAAAGACAAAAGCCGAGTGACAAGGGCCTTGAGAGTGAAGAGTGAACAGCGATTGGCATATGACGGAGGGCGGAAATCAGACGAAGTCGAACCATAGGTGTTCAGAAAGGAGAACCATTGAAGTTTGACGAGTCGGGACTCGACTCCGGACGTCGTTGAATACGACGACTCTCACAACTCGTCGTTCATCGCCATCATGGCCGCCAAGTCGATGTTGTGCGTCGCGAAGGAGAGAGGCAATCTGTCGGCATTTTTGTAGAACCTGAAGTGATAACCATGATCAGCAGGGTTTCCGCCTTGTAAGAAAAACTTTGGATTACTGACAAAGCTGGATCGTGGACGATCAGTTTTTCCATGCCCTTCACCTTCATCCTGTCAAGTTCCAATGCTTCTCGAAGATATGCTTCAAACACTCGAAGCTTCTCCTTCTCCATTGCAATCTTGTCTTGTTGAACCTTGATGTTGGAAGGCGAGCTCTGAGCCGCGAGCACCGCAAGATAAGCCGGGTCGGCCAACCTGGTCTGCTTGGCGGCATCAACCTCCGCAATCTTGTTGGCCAGCTTCAGAACGTCTTTGAACAGAGCTCTCCCTTCTTCGCCTGTTTCGATTCAAGGTCGGCTCGAGCGACAGGCTTGTAAACAGCGATTAACTCACCCCCAAATGTGTCTATGAGATCTTGGTCATTCTTCAGCTTTTTCTGTCGGTTAGCAACATCAGTACTCGACCGGACAGAAGTCTGGACACTAGGCTTAAAGCGATAATATATTGATTTGTTATTTACTATGGTACCGGTCCATTTTGGCACCTCACAACTCCTCGGGTTTTTCTGTAAGTTTTATAGATAAGATAAGAGCTCGGTTCCGACGGACCGCGATGCTGGTGCCCCCGGCCCATTCTGGCGAGAGGGACCGGCGGTCGGAGGCGAAGAGAAGAGCCGGAATGACTCTGCGGGTCAGGAGAGTGTCCCAACGGTGCCGAGGGCGGGAATGGAGGCAGGATCCAGCGATGCACGGTATATATTCCCTCCGGACTGTGCAGCATGTGAGATCGGCGTCGTTGCGGATCGGCAATCTACTGCACCATGCCCTCGCCGCCCACCGCTCTCAGCCCTCTGCAACACATCACGGCCACATCGCAGCAGACCCGGTTTCACGTCGACACATTGGAATCCCAGACCGAGGTCGATCTTCACGGCGTCAGTATCTCGATCGGGGAAAAGGAACTCCTGCGAGATGTCGATTTGCGGCTCAAGGCGGGCGTCAGGTATGCCCTGCTAGGAAGGTGAGTTCATTTCAGTAGTGCACCGAGGCAATCAACTGATCCTCCGGTCTCAGAAACGGCACCGGGAAGTCCAGTTCGTCTTGTGGTGGCTCCGCCGTATACAACATCCTGATCCGTATCAGCGCTCTTCACGTGCCTCCATCACAAACTCATCCCGGGTCTCGGCAAGGCCATTCGGATTCTCCTTCTCTCCCAACTGGAAGATTCCGCTTCTTCACAAGGCATGAATAATGAGGAGACGGTTCTGCAGCATGTGGTCCGGAGCGATAAGACGAGGTGTAAACTGCAAGAAGATTTCGATCGTGCGTACCATCTTCCGCATCCACGCCACAGCCCGCTCACCTTATGCGGTTTGCCCCTCGATCCAGTAATCAACTCTGCCGTCGAATCTGCCGTTCCTCTTCGTATGCACCGTGCCCTCGCTCAGCTCGCCCTCGACCACGCCACCCAGGCGCTCGACGACGCCAATGATCTTGCTGCGCAGCGGTCCGGTGCGCGCGGAAAGGCAGCGAGGGCCCGGCAGTTGGAGGCGGAGCGGGAATGTGCCGAGGCTTTGCGTGTGTGAGTGTTTGCTGTCTTCCGGTCCCCGAGTCGTCGTTGATGGGGAGTGTGTGCGGGCAGGGTCGAGCAAGGTGACTCCGCCGAGGTAGACGACGACGTGGTCAATCGAGCATTGTCGGTTCTCTCAGATCTTAGCCTGGAAATGGACATTGTACGTTGACACCCGAGCCCATTCCGGTTTGTCCCTGAGCGCACTGACATTGCTCACAACAGACAGAAGTCTCAAAGCTATCCGCTGAAGCGTCCGCCATTCTCGCCGGCCTCGGCTTCACGCAAGCCATGATCGACGGACCCTTCCAGGCTCTATCGGGTGGATGGAAATCCCGGTGCTCGCTCGCTGGCAGCTTGTTAATCCAGAGCGACGTGCTCCTTCTCGACGAACCTTCCAACTTCCTCGTAAGCCTGCGCTTCTGTTGCGTCGCGCACCATACTGATTGCAGGTCTGGTTCCGGGAGGGAATAGGACCTCGACGCGACCCTCTGGCTCGAACACCATTTGCGCGCGCAATCCCGCACACTCGTCGTCACCTCGCACGATCAATCGTTCCTCGAGGCCATCGTCGATGAAACCATCATCATTCACGACTGCTCCCTGCGGTACTTTGACGGAACGCCTCGCGAGTACCAAGTGGATAGGAAAAAGGGGGCGCGGCGGAGTGAAAAGCAGCGCGAGGCGATGGCCAAGAAGAAGGAGCATGTGAGTAGGCTGTTCTGAATGGCTACCTGTCCCGCGTTCTCATGAGTCTCGGCGGTCATCCAGATCGAGGCCTCGATTCAAAAGGGCAGGGAGACGGCCAAGAAGACGGGCGATGAGAACCGACTGCGTATGGTGAAAAGTCGGCAGAAAAAGTGCGCCACTCCCCTTCTTCCCTCTAATCTGCGCACGCTGACATGAGAGTTCCCGGCCCTTGACAGACTCGACGACCGCTGGGGCATTGAGCAGAACGCCAAGGGCGGCCGCTTCAAGCTCAACCGCGACCTCGCCGGATTCCACTTGACCAGTCGGGCCGAAGTCGCACAAGAGGAAACGGAACGTCGCGTCAAGATTTCTCTTCCTCAGCCGGCCAAGCTTCGGACCGCCGGCGACCTCGTCCACTTTCATGATGTCGCGTTTCGGTACCCCAAAATGCCGAGAAACGTCGTCGAGAGCGTCGCGTTCACGGTCAGTCCGGGCGGCCGGTGTTCCTTTATTGGCGCAAACGGCGAGGGAAAGAGCACGATCGCCAAGCTCGTTCTCGGCGAGCTGCAACCCACCGCGGGTACCATCACGCGCCATCCAACAATGAAGGTGGGCTACTTTTCTCAAATGGCCGTCGAGGACCTTTCGGCGCTTCCCGATGACGGCCCCACGCCCTCGACGCCGCTTTCCCATTTCATCGCACATTTTGCCAAGAAAGGGGTCACGGTCGAGGAGAGGGTTGTGCGCGGGTTCTTGGGCGGGTTAGGCTTACCGGGCAGATTGAGCTCGCACACGCCGGTGAAGGCGCTCAGCGGCGGTCAAAAGGTGCGTCTATGGATCGGCGGTATGCCGTTGTCGATACGCGGCTGAAACCCTTTGCCGATAGGTCCGACTTGCATTCGCACTGATCATGTGGGATCCGCCGCACTTGCTGTGAGTCGCACGAGACGTATCGTGATGCCCGCAAACTCTGATGACTTTGAAGGCTACTGGACGAAGTCACCACTCACGTCGATGCGCCCACAATCGAGGCTCTGGCGCTCAGCTTACGGCGATACGCTGGCGCTATTATCCTGGTCACGCATGATCGGTCAGTCCTCTTGTGCCATTTACGACGTCATGCCTGAGCTGACTATCATGCGCATCATCCTTAGATGGTTCAACCGAGTCGTGGTCGAAGGGATCCCACCCCGCCAAGCCTTTGATCACGAAGTATTCGACGACTCCGCGACCGATTCCAATTCAGAGGATGATGATGACGTCCGGAAAGGGGCGACATACAGAGTCGGTAATGGCAAGATCAGGTTGACGCCGGGCGGGATGTCTCAGTACGTTGGGATCGTCGAAAGGAGAATGGCAAAGAGAGACGCGGCGCAAGGGAAGGCTTAGCGCAGAGGCCTCGGATGCACTGATAAGCACTTTGCCACTTTGCCAGAATGGGCGCCCGAGAATGGTTTCGACCTCGGCTTTGCGCTCTAGAGATATAGCTAGGAAAAGTTGTTACCGTCGCTCAACTCCTCAACCTTGGAGATACCCCATGCTTAACATAGTGACTCGTTGCTTGTCGTGCAGTCCCGGTCGAACAGCCCTGGGAGTCAAAGAATTGTCCATAGTGAGTTGCACGCCGCCCAGTACCTATCTAGATGCACGCAAGGGCCACCTCGGCAGTTGGCATTGGCCTGTATGAAGTCCGCTTGTGTAGAGCCGCGGTCGCAGATAACGTGGTGCGCCACTGAGGAAGTGAAAGGAAGGCATCCTGCTTCTGCACAGCTCGCGACACCGCTGGGTCCGCGTCGATCCGGTGGGAGACCGGCCGTGCCAATGTCCGACCGAAGAACAGTTGGTCGAGCGGCAGGTCTCCCGCATGATTCAGCTATGATTCATATGGAGAGCTCGCATGCAATTACAAATGAAATCTATCCGCGCATGCAGCCTGGCGCGGCGCGGCTCCTTTGCCGCCTGGCTTTGATAGCCATCCCGTCATCTACCCTCCCATCTCCAACCTTGCGTCCGCTGTTCGGCAAAAACGAGGTGCTGTAAGCCGGTACGCCATCGTTGAGGAATAGGCTGGAGCGCATGGTACATCTATGTCGTCAGGTCGTGTCGTGTTGGAATCCTCGTATACATTGTGGAGCAACGTCCATACCCTGAAGCGGGTCTCGTGCTGTCGGTCTCGGTAAACAAAAAGCGAAAAGAAAAAAGCGATATGCGGTAAAGGCAACGTGGCGATTATGACCGTGCAATTCGGGGAATGCGTCGAGGTGTAGCTGATCTCGATGGACGGATATCGCGCGGGAAAAATGGGAAATCTCGGTGGAAGGGTCTAGCTTTATTCTTGAACGGGGTCATAGACGCTGACGCCTCGTCGTGGGTACGCGCCGGGCTTGTATCGTGGAAATGTGCTCGTCGCGCCGGACTGGGTACTGGTAGGCGGGGCCGTTTCGGCGCCGACCTGGTTGTATGCTTGCTCAACCGAGACAAACGAGGCATGTCGCGAATGGCCACCCGTAAAGTCTTGCATGTTGCGGATATCGAGCGACTGAGTACGTCCGCCGGGACCCTTGTGTCGCGGTGGTTCGGGCACATACTGTGGCCGCGGGGATTCGACGGGTCGTGCGATGGGCGGAGGATAGTTGCCAGATTGATCGTACAAGTCGATGCGGCCGTCTTCCGTTTCGCTGCGCTTGTGCTGGACAGACGTGAGCAAGGTCCGCGAATCCGGGAGCAGACTCACCATCTGCTTTCTCGCTCGCCAGCCATCCACGTATTGTCCGCCGACCGTATCCGCGCGTCGGAGCCCAGCCGACTTGGGCATATCATGCTGTGCGAGTTCTTGGCTCCCGTAGACGACTGTAGATAGGCCTCGTCGATGACCGGCTGCAGCAGCGTCAGCTTTTCCTGTCTCCAGATCATCGCGGTACCCACCATGCGGTCCCACCGTCTCGCTTCGATTCTGCATGATGCCATAGGTCCACTCAAACGGCTCGCTGTACTTGGGCTGCGCACGAAGAAACATGTCCAGGCGAGCGCGTGCTTCCTTGAGGCGGGCGAGGTTCTGACGCTGGCACTTGAGGACAAAGATGCTTTCACCTCCGGCCATGAGCTGAGAGTACGGCAAGATCGAGATTTGTAGATCCTGCAGTATGTTGGTCGTAAACTCGAGCCATTCAGCCGACGCGGCGACCTTGGCCAGTTCAATGTTGATATTGAATGCGCATGTCAACTCGACCGGGAGGACCTTCTGTGGGGAGAGTCAGATGGGAACACGAGCCGAGAGGATACGACTCACGGTCAACAGGTCGTGGATCACCTTGGCTTGGTACCGCGATGCAAAGACCTCGATCACATCCTGGCCGTCCTCGCGCGGGAGGAACCTAATGTTGGCGCCATGGACGAGTTCGATGTGGTGCAGGTATGCGCGCGTCTCTGCTTGCAGCGCTCGATGATACTTGCGATCGATGTTGATGATCCAGTCGTCGTAATCTCGGTCTTTTGTCAGGATACTGAGCATCAGATCGTCTTTGAGGGCAGGCAACGCGTGTTTGTTCTTGCTAGGCGTGATGCAGATGACGTTGTCCTCGTTGTCTGCTCGATTCAGCGCAGATCTCCGCGGGCGAGCCTGTACTCACGATGGTGCCCGCCAAAGGTCGCCCACTGCTCTGTGGAGGAAAACTTGACAAACGCCGAATGCCTCCGCATGACGTCCTGTACGCTTGCGCCACCCTTGCCGATGATCCGACGATGATAGCTCTCTGGGATGTGAAAGCTGATTTCCGCCGGAAGTTCGTCCTGTAACATCTCGAGCGCCTCGAGGACCTTGAGCCCGGGCCCCTGGACGTCGATGAGAAAGTTGTATTCATCTGCGGAGCGTCAGCCATGGCCTGCGCGGGATCCAAACGCGCACATACTGAGGTGATCAAACTTGACCGGACAGCTTGTTGCGCGCAAGATCCGGCTGAGCTTGCCGTCCCGCTTTCCGGCAATAAAGCTCTTCGAGGCCACGTCGAGCTCGCACTGGAACCGAATCTCGTGCGACGTGTTCTACGAGTCGTCAGCCAGGCCCCGACCGGAAACACGACCGAGGACCCACCTTGACGGCATCCGACGTCAAAATCAACGGCAAGCACTGCCTCACCTCGGTTATCGTGCCCGTCACCTGAAACTGTCCCGCCCGGTACGCTACCTCGGCCTTGGTGGCGGCCGCATCTTTGAGAACTTTTTCGAGCGATTCGTCGACTCTTGCGGGGTCCGAGGGTGACATGGTGTATACCGTCGCCATCGTCAACTCGGCAAACTGCGACTGCGTGAGCGGGGGAGCCAAGATGTCGCGCGTGCGGACTCACCAGCATCATGACATGCTTCATCGTTCTCTCCACGCTCAACCGATGATCGCCGTAAACCTTGACGACGCCGACTGCAAACTCGACATGTGCGCCGTTATCCGACATGATGCGCGAGACCTCTCTTTGCCTGTGGAGGATGAGCGTCATCCCGGATGCGTCTCGCGCGACTTACTTTTCCGACACGATCCAGTCAAGCTTGGACTGCACGACCGCGGCTTCCTTGACAAATACGCTCTGTTTCTACACCCCCGCCATCAGCGCACGTCTTTACCTTTGTCCGGACGAGACGTACCCTCGAATACGCCAACTGCGCGAGCAAAGTCTTGGCATGAAGCACGCCCTGCGCATCACCCGTGATGTGAATCCGATCCCTCGACTCCCTGAGCGCGGCCACGTACGCCGGCGGCTCCTCCACTGGTGCAGGCGACACACAAAGCCGCGCAATCGAATCCTGCAGTCCCTCCACGCCCGGCCTCGTCGACGCCGGCGCGAGCATCGTCGAACCCTCCATACCCAAAGCCGGCGGCGACGACGACGCTGTCTCGCCGTCCCGGAGGAAGACTGTGGTCGTCGTTGGCGGCAAGTAGATGTTGGTGTTGGTCTCTTCTTGTATCATATTCAACGTCTGCCGCTTCCGCCCGGCCAACGCATAATGCAGCCTGGCATCAATCTCGCAGACGTCATGCGCGAGCCCGTTCTAGCGATCGGATCCGCATGAGCCCGGTTCCGTCGCACCTGCGCGCGCCCACACGACACGGGGACTCACCAATTCGTCAAGCAACACAAGCACAAGCATCCTTGCGCTCCTCACGCTCTCCTCCCGTCCGTCCAACACGATTTCGCAAACGGGCGGACGTGCAAACCCCCAGCCGAGGAGGGCCTCGACCGTATTCTCGCCTCCTGTGTCCCCACCGCCGGCAGCAGCAGCGGGAACAGGACTCTTGATGCCCGCCACCCTCGGCCTCGTCGCTGCGTCATCAAAGGTCTTGCTCCTCGGCCCGCCGCCGCCGCCGCCGGCCCAGGGATCGCCCGTGGGGAGCGGCGAGATGTTGGTTTCAGGACTTTCCACGAGCGCGAGCGGTTCGGGCGAGTCCGTGCGGAGGATCGGTTCGGCCGCAGGGGCGAGGGCGGGGGCGGTCGTGTGCGCGGGAAGAAAGGAAGGGTACATGCTTTTGCTTCGCGCCGAGTCGAGGACGGACGGCAGCGGATTAATGGGGTGTGCTTGCGGCGTCGGTTGTCCCGTTGGCGTCGAGTGTGTCGTCGGTGGTTCCTTGGTTTCCCCCGCGGCGCTTGCATTGCCTGGACCCGCCGCGCTTACGTTGCCTGGACCCATCCTGACCCACACCCTCGCACCCGTCCTTTCCCCGATCCCCCTCAGCCTGGCATCAACGTCACTCTTCACGCCTCCACCCAACGTCTCCTCTCCGGATGAGGACGGATGGAGCGGTGTCTGTTTGGATGATGCGTGGATCGACTTGAGGATATGGATCGCCGGGACGCGGACGGTCGTTCGGACCTGCGAGATTGCTCCCCGTATCAGTGACGCATTCCGAGGAGAAAAGGGGAGGCGCGCGCATTCCGAAGAGAAAAGGGAAACGACGCGTGCGTGCGCGAGCGGAGGGGAAAGGACGTGCGCGTCCTTGCCTGCGGCGCTGATAATCTCGCTTCGCTCGACGAGACAGGTATTCTCGCTTCGCTCGGGGATCCTTGCCAGCGGCGCTGGTATGCTCGCTGGGCTCGACGAGCGCTGATCTCGGCCGTCCTACGACGGCCTCGGATGTCCTTGCCTGCGGCGCTGGTATGCTCGCTTCGCTCGACGAGACAGGTATTCTCGCTTCGCTCGGGGATCCTTGCCTGCGGCGCTGGTATGCTCGCTTCGCTCGACGAGACAGGTATTCTCGCGCGCCCTACGGCGCGCTCGGGGATCCTCGCCTGCGGCGCTGGTATGCTCGCTTCGCTCGAGGAAAAGGTATTCTCGCCGTCGTCGCTTCGCTCCTCGGCTCGACGTCTTCTCGCTCCCTTCGGTCGCTCGATCGCTCGACTCACCTCTCCCTTGAACCCCTCCATCACCATCCTCCTCGCCCTCATCACCCCCTCATACCCCCCGCTCGCCTGAAACTGCCAAACCCCTTGCCCACCCCGCGCGGACCCCACATCCATCTTTCGCGGCTTGACGTTCGACGGCGTATCGGCGGAAGAGGACGCGGCCTTGATGGCGCTCACGAGACACCCCGCCTCGGCCGAGATCGTCAAACATTGTTGATGCACCCTCGCGAATTCCTCGTCTTCCCGCGCGCCGCGCTCTTCCTCCCCTTCCGGCTCATCCCTCACCAAGGCCTGGAAGTCCGCCTCGGCATACTCTTCCCACGTATGCACACCTTGCTCCGTCGCCGTCGCCGTCGTCGTCGTCGCGGCGTCCTTGGGATGAAACTCGGGCCTGCCGGCCTCTGCCCCAACGCACGAGGGATACTCTAGCACGAGCGTATACACATCCATCGCGTCTCCTCTCTCTCTGGGTGTGTTCGCCACCTCTTCTCCAATCATGGCCCCTCTGTTCCCATCAATCCGCGGCTGATGCGCACGCTCCGTTTCCTTTGTTCGCGGATGACGCGAGCAGGGCGGGGCGCGCGGATGCAGACCGGCGGCCGGGAGAGGGGGAGGGAGCGCGAGTCTTGGACGCTCGCTTCCGCCCATGGTGGCAGGACTCGTGGACGACCAGGGAGGCGGGAATGGCGCAGAGCCGAGGAGCGAAGCGACGACGGCGAGAATCTCCCTCGAGCGGAGCGAGGAGCAGAGCGCCGCAGGCGAGGATCCCCGAGCGAAGCGAGACTACCCCGAGCGAAGCGAGAATACCAGCGCCGCAGGCGAGGACATCCGAGCGAAGCGAGACTACCAGCGCCGCAGGCCAGAGTCCTCGAGCGCAGCGAGACTACCAGCGCCGCAGGCAAGGACATCCGAGGCCGTCGTAGGACGGCCGAGATCAGCGCTCAACGAGCGAAGCGAGCATACCAGCGCCACAGGCGAGGATCCCCGAGCGCGCCGTAGGGCGCGCGAGAATCCCTGTCTCGTCGAGCGGAGCGAGGAGCAGAGCGCCGCAGGCGAGGACTCGCCGAGCGAAGCGAGAATACCAGCGCCGCAGGCCAGAGTCCTCGAGCGCAGCGAGTGTACCAGCGCCGCAGGCGAGGACATCCGAGCGCGCCGTAGGGCGCGCGAGAATACCTGTCTCGTCGAGTGAAGCGAGATCATCAGCGCTGCCGGTGAGGACACTCCTTTCAGCTCGTCCCCTTTTTTTCCGCATCCGTCGCCCAACAAAAGGTATCACCGTCCGCCACGGTATATGAGCAAGCACACGAGGCCGCACGAGCGCGTACACTCGAGCGTCTCTGTTTCCCGCGCCAATAGGAGCGAAAAGGTCAGACAGACCGTCCGGCGGTCGACTGTCAAGATGGGATTCGGTCTCTGGCGTCGACGTCGTCTTGACAGGCGTACTGTCGCTTCATCTTGTACAAGTGATGCCTTGCAGACCGAAGATAAATATGATTCGTGCACGTTGGCAGTCTTGGCACAAAAGGTGGGAAACGCGCCGCTGAACATGCGTCGCAGATGGACTACTGGACGTGACCAAAGTCGATGCTGTGACTCTACAAAGCAATCCCGTCATCGCCGACACGTTCCCGTCAGACTCTGCACCTCGGCTCGATTCAAGGAGAAGAAGCGACAGAACCCGGACAGACGGTTCGTCCGCGTGGACCGTCTAGCGGAATTGATTGCACACGTGCCACGGCTACGCAGAGAAATCGCACGCAGAGGCGGCTTTCAAGGCTCGTTGGCGCTCTGGTCTCGCACAAGCGATGACGGCAGATACTCATCCGTCAGCACTTTCGGTAAGCATGCGTGAGGCGTTGAGAGCCAGTTGTGCAGCCAAACGTCGTTGACCGGCCCCTGTTCGCTTTATTCAGTCGACAAGCCAATTCCTCAATCGGGCCGACAAAGACGATGCTTGCTGCGATCACGTGCCAAGCGTTCCAGATCTTCATGCTCCATGATGGAGGATAGCTTGGGGGACACCCTAACCCCTGACCAAACGGAACATGCCAAGCGGGATCGTAAAAGAGGCACCAGGGGCCCGGCCGTTACGTTTCGCCGTCGACGTCTTCCGAGTCCGACCAGGTCTTCGAAGCATTCGCTAGCACCGGATCACGAGACCCGGGCAAGCGTTTCCTCGGTATCCTCGTCGTGATCGAGCCAAACCTACGGGAGTACTTCTAGTTTACTCGACCACCTTTCAGTCATCTGCGATTGCAAGAAAGAGGGGAAAGACTAGGGTCTCAAGCGATGCGGGCTGCGCAAAAGCGTATGGATGGGAAAGGCAGATTGCGCGCAACTGATGTGAGGACGGGTAATGGAGGGTCTGCAAGTGGTTTTCCTGCGAAGCTTGTATCATGTCACATCACTTGTAGACATTCGTAGCATGCAGATTGACGCTGAT
The DNA here is from genome assembly GCA_023628075.1 of Naganishia sp. PG3902-1. Lineage (NCBI taxonomy): Eukaryota > Fungi > Basidiomycota > Tremellomycetes > Filobasidiales > Filobasidiaceae > Naganishia > Naganishia sp. PG3902-1. The sequence continues at coordinate 15,865 of JAMALH010000036.1, forward strand.
CTTATCGTCATTTCCATTCGTCTGTACACTGCCTTGCATCAGTTGCGCTGTTCAGCTGATTCCAGACAGCCTGCGTCCACGAAGGGCTTCCCCCATATGAGTAGCAGCGATGGAGCCAAGCCCACCGCGAGGGATGCTATGTGATACACGATACAGTTTTCTTGTCTATTGATACACTCCAGATTCACGTTGCAATATGCTGATCCCTCCTGACCTAGCGGCACTCTATGACTGCGCTTCTATTGCATTACCGAGCATTCTATGTTGACACCGGCCGTTTGGACGCGACGTAGGGGTTCTTGAACCATATCGCCGAAACGATAGCAAGAACGGCGGTTCTGGAACGGAACCGTCTGTGTCAGCTCCGACTCCAAAGTCACGCCACCGTCATACTCACAAAGACGCCATAAAGATGAAATTCGACTGATATCCCTTCCACGCTATGCGATGCTCTCCCGTCGCTTCTGCAGCATGATCTGGGAAGAAAGACTGTATGGTTGCGTTGATGGCAAGACCTGCGACGGCGCCGAGCTGAAGAGTCGCGTTGAACACGCCGCCGACAACGCTAATCAAGGTATGGCTTGTCAGGATAAATGTACAGTGGACCACCGCGGATGCTCACCCCGAGTACTCGGTCGGCACGGCCATGAGAAGGGAATTGTTCGCGGAGATGAATACCATGGCGATGCCTGGAAGGGATCGATAAGTGGCCGTAATCTGAAGCAAGACCGAAACCTACCGATGCTCCCGATGAAGAAACCTGTCGCCACAAACTTCCAGTAGTCATCTTGATCTACGCGAAGAGTATCAGTATGCAATCCCAGTAGCAACGTCCAAACGCAACTCACTTTGACCAAACACCAACAGAATCGTCCCAATCATGCCTATGACCGCCCCAACGACCATCCGGATCTTGAGCGGAAACTTGGAGGGCGGAAGGTAGCCGATAAGAACAAAGATGATTCCGCCGCCGATGGATATCGGTAGGCTATGGAAATCGAGGCTGAATGTCTGACGGGTTGACGCGATATCAGGATGCTTACAAGTGTACCGCCGTCATAATACTCGAGACGCCCCACTGGACTTGCATAACGTTCGCGTGAATGTACTGAACGCCATACCACCTGTGCGCTTTGCGTCAGAACTTCTGCGCAATCGGCCTCGGAGACCCAGACTCACCAAAAGTACGGAACGAGCGAAACGACGGTAAGGACCGTCACGTTCCGAATTCGCCAGATCGACGAGGGAATCAAAGCCGTGCGCTGATCGATGCGCGATTCCCACCAGAAGAAGACGGGAAATAAGAGGAGACCGATGACGAGCGTTGCGATAGGTTGCGCTCGACCCCTGGGAGAGCCATGTCAACCCATGGCGTTGTGACGAAAGAGAGCTCGAACTTACCACCCTGAACCCTCTCCCCCGTCTGTCAGTCCAAATACCGACAGCACCGCCGCGGCGACCACCAAAAAGCTCCCCACATAATCAAATTTCAATTGCTCCCCATCCGCCTCCAACGTGCTCAACAACTCCCTCGCCCTCTCCGCGCTCGCCCCCTCCCCCATCGCCTCCCGCCTCAACCCTTGCACCTGATACCTCTTCAATACCTCCCTTCCCGGCACCAACCACGCCGCCAACCCCGCCAACGGGAAACATACGATCGGCAACAACCAAAACACCCATCGCCACGATGCCAAGAGGAGGATCCCGCCGATGATGAAACCGCCAATGTTGGCGAGTTCTCCAGCGCCGCCAAACGCTGCCAGGGCGACGTGTTGTTCGTTTTCACCGGGGAAGACATGGATGATGAGGTTGATGGCGGAAGGGATACCGGCAGCGGCGCTGTAGAGGGGGATGTCAGTAAGACTGCCAAGGCGGAAGACGGCGACATACCCAAGTCCTGCCAAAGCTCGTAATACGAAGAGCACCACCTTGTCGTTCGTCACCGCGATCCCGATCGAGAACGCCCCGACCCAAAGAATACCCAGGACCAACATCCCCTTGGCACTCCAGATGTCGGCGATCTTGCCAAACTATCGACAATGTCATCAGTATGGGAAAGGCACACAACGACGGTCGAGACTTACCGGCAGCATGAAGGACGCAAACGTCAGGACATACGCACTCAATGTCCACACTCCTTCCGTCGCGCCCATGTTCAGGCCCTCCGCAACCTGTTATATTGGCATTAGCACGACCCCGACACTCCAGCTGCAAGGAACTTACATCGGCTGTGGCGAGCACAATTGCACTAGCATTATACACGTCTACGAATTGCGTTGAACAGAACTAGAAAGACGATCAGCTATGAAAGCACTGCGAGATTGTACTACCCACCAAAGCCAACAAGGTATACTTTCGCGCATTCGAGAGCACGATCGGTTCCTCCTCGCTCTTGTCCGCCACCCCAGACTCCACAGTATCGGCCTGCATGACGTTCATCTTGATATGTTGAGCGTATACGTGTTCTCTGAACTGCACATCTTGCTCAAGGAGGGCCACGATCAGGAAGAAGGGAAGGATGTATCTATATCAGCGCTGACGATGTCCAGGCTGAAAACCGCCTCGCATACACGGCCCGATCGTTTGGGCGGATAGACGAGCGAAACGGTGACGCGCTTATCGCGGGAGGGCGGGGACGCGGGAAAATCCCTAGACGAGCTATCGAGGCTGACGAGCGAAGATGGGGTAAGCGATCCGTGTTTGGCGAGACAAGCGAAGACAGGTACTGTCCGCGCTCGGTTTTTCCTACGGGTATGGGAACTGGGGATTCGGGCGAATAGATGGGCTGTACGCATGTAGACTCTCAGGCTGTCACGGGAGAAATACAAGCGAAGGTATCACCGATAGTGGAGAGGCTATAGGCCCAGCAAGCTCCGACCTATCCGATAACGACGTAACACGGCTCTCGGCAAATTCTCGCTCAGCATGGCTACCAATCCGCTTGTCAAGAACATGACTTTCCTTGTCCACGAGGATAAGTACTTTGACCGGTCAACGGACATGAAGGTTATACTCATGACAATCGGTGTCTGACAAAATCGTAGACGGTACGGAGGCAAAGTGTAAGAGACCTAAATACGATGTAGTACCGCTATGGATATGATGCGACTGACTACAGTACCACGCTCGAGTAGGGCCAGTCAAAGGGAATTATGCTTCATTACCAATTAGGAAGTGGAGGGGGATGAATCTTGCCACTGACTAGGTGAGATCAAGCGTGATTTGATAGATATGTGGCAAACTGTAGTGCAACTTCGCTCTCTTCATATAGAATCCCTTGTATGAAAGTGTCGAGCCTCTCAAGGCGATTCATGGGGAAGACATAGTCTATGTACCTTGCTGGTCGTGGAAGATGTCAGCTCCAAATATATCGATATCATGTCAGTACCAGGAGATTTCTGAACGCGTTCAATGGGGGTTGGGACACCTGCACGAGCAGGAAAGTAGAAAATTGCCCGCGTAGCATAGAGGATACTCTGCGAAGGGAGATCGATAGAGTGAGATTCGAGTTGTGGGGGCTGAAAGATTTCCACGAGGGGAACGTTGAACCCTTCATGAAAGCCCTGGTGGAAACAGAGCCGTGGTCCCGGCAGAGGTATGAGCAACACCTGGGCAAACTCGAAGCTAGAAAGTGGATTCGCACGTACGTTCAGATACAGTATCGACGTAGACCGAACACACAGCTGCGCTATAATCTAGGGCAATTGTCACGGGTACAGCAAGTGCCCCGGGCACAATGAATTTCACCTTCCGACCGATCTTCAAGTATCTCTAGTCTCAGCGCATCAAGTTTGCGTGTGATTCTAGTCACAGCGTCTGCCCGTGCAGAAATAGAAGATATTCCCTCAGCGTTGTCATATCGTCATAGTGTTGTAGTATCGTCCTAGTCCTTTTCCCGCGAGTATATATAATCTCATGGGAACTGCCTCTCTTTCGGCTTTTGCATCGTAGTGCCGCCATCGATGATCGCCTTCAGATCTTCCTCTTACTGAGCGAATTGCCTACCCCCTGAGCGTTAGGCCAACGTCTACCGGCTGTACGCACGGCAATTACCAGATCGGGCCGAAATCACGCGACGGGTGCCTCCCCTGCAAATTACCTAATCCACTCTTACCCACCTCCCGCCACAAACGACACATCATCACATCATCACAGCACTCGTCCCCCTCCCGTTCCCTTTCTTCCCTGTCCCATCAGCACACCAGCCAACACCATGGTCCGATCAAAGTTCAAAGACGAGCATCCATTTGGTGAGTAGATGGCTTCGTTGTGGCGGCATCGGATGGGCTGATAAGGTAGGGTAGATAAGCGAAAGGCCGAGGCCGAGAGGATCAAGCACAAGTATAGTGATCGCATTCCGGTATGTTCTTCTCTTGTGGGCATAGGATATGTAGGGTATGGGAGCTGACTGGTTGGTTTCTCGCTTTGCGCTGCCGCGTTTGATGGTCTCATCGGTTGGTCATGCGGCATCATCACGTTGTCCGATCGTCATCACCTCGCGTCATCACCATCCTTCCTCTGCTCAACGGCGCCTCCTCATCGACCGTCTTTGCTAACGGCATCTCACATCGTCTTCCCTCTGGCTATATCCTTAATCGACAACCGACGCGATCAATCAGGTCATCTGCGAGAAAGTCAAGGATTCGGATATCGCATTGCTGGATAAGAAGAAGTACCTCGTTCCGAATGTACGTTCTCTCGCCTTTCTCCCTCCTTTCCTTCTGCATTTGATGGTCTTGGTCGGCGTCCACTATCGCGCTCGGTTCCCGACTGAGTATCTTGGTTGATCTGGGTAGTAGCAGGGAGGAAGGCTGTCAAGCAACGCGGCCTGGCTGAAAGACGCGTGGGGTGAAATGCTGTGCTGATCTGTGCCTCGTTCTCTTGCCTCCTCCTATCAAATCAACGCGCATTCTTAACCTCACCGCCATGCACTCCATTTCGCTCACACTTCGATCCCTCATTCCGCTTCGCCAAATGGACGGAATCGATCGATCGCGCAATCCCTCCCCGAATCCTCTTTCCTGCCACCACTCACATCCATAACTCGAATATCCACCAATCCTCCTGAACCACCTCTGGAAATTACCACAACCCCGTCAACAAAACAGGATCTAACTGTCGGCCAATTCGTCTATGTCATCCGTAAACGCATCAAGCTCGCCCCGGAAAAGGCCATCTTCATCTTTGTCGACGACGTCTTGCCGCCGACGGCCGCCCTGATGAGTAGTATCTACGAGGAGCATCAGTGAGTTGGATTCCTCCTTCTGGACCAATCGGGAATGGGTGGATGGATGGCGGGGAGGGGTAGGGCAGCGGAACGGAACGGAACGCGGGGAGTTTTGCGGATGCAGGGAAACGAGTGATGCGTGTGGATGACAGCGGACGAGGCCGTGGAAGTCCCGCGAGCGATGATCGGCCGCGAATCGCGCTTTGGGACTCTGCGCCGAGACTGCGCGTGAGACCGGCGCTTCGCCTTGTCTGTATCTGTGCGGGTCTCCTTCCACTTTATGCGGACTCGACGCCGGTTTCACGGGGAGCAAGGCTATGGGGGTATGGCGGGTCGAAGCGAAGGGCTCTGTTGGCGCTTGCCGGTGGGAGAATTGCGGTCAGGATCATCGATCTCCGGGCGCGAATGATTTGGTATTTGCAGTCATTTGGTTCTCGTGAGGTCGGGAGGAGCGGTCAGGTGCTTCGGAGATGGCGACCTTCCAAGAGCCGAAGGGATCACTCTGTGCTGCAGCGGAAGAAGGTCATGCCGGAAGCCCGCTTCGGCGCATTATCGAAAGCAGACACCTGGACCGCGGGAACAGCACTATTCAGAAGGCACCATCCGGTCTCCCCTCATCTCTCGCAATCTGGCCATCCTCTTTCCGGAAAGCTGATGCTGACCGCTTCCCTTTTCCAGCGACGAAGACGGTTTCCTCTACCTCGCATACGTAGGTCCCTTTCCGCGGCTCGAGGGCACCTACTGATATGCTCCCCTGCAGAGCGGCGAGAACACCTTCGGACTCGAGCAACTGTTGGAGCCGTACGCCGTCGACGAATTCTAGACGCACGCCTTCTCCGCCTCGTCTCCCCCTTCACAAGCCATCGGACACAAGTCTTTCGCAACATATCTCGACAAACCTTTGTGTATTCTTCCAGTAACTGTTGTACTCCGCGCGCGCCCTCGCCTTCACCATTTTCGTTGATCGATTCGCCCTTGCTCCTGTTTGGAAATGTCTTTTCTCGCGATCAGAATCTCTTGTACAGTAGTATCACCAATGAAACCAATGGATAGCCAACCACGATGATGAATTTTTGTGTATGTGCCGTCCGTCTTCGTAGCGGGTGTTTCGACGCCAGGCTGCGCGAGACTAGGACATATGCTGGAGACGAAACTGCTCGTGGGCATCAAGCTATGCACCTTTTAGGACTCGTCATCGTCGATATCGCTTATGCGAGAAGGGACAAAGCGCGCGTCTCGTCACTCCACCTGGTGCCTCACGACAATCATACACCGATTACCTGGTCGTCTAGCACACGATCCCTATTAGACATCGAGCGACGCCAGTACGTTCACGGGCACGCCGCCGAGCGCTCTGTGTGCGGAATCCGTTCTTTCTTGGGTCTTGTTGGCTAGCCGGAAAGACTTTGCACGCTCGATGGCTTGGCCCTCAACGATACAAGGGAATCACACTGCCTCCGTACGGCTGGAAGATGCAAGGTATCGCGAGACGGGATGCGCTTGCGTTCACCATGATTTTCTAAACCTTGCGTTCGTCCTATCACCTTCATCTGCTTGTTAGTGTTCTTGCTTTACAGGAAAGCATGGCCTGGCCTTTGCGGCTGTTCTTACTAGCCTTTTGTCAGTATCAGGCAGTCGACGTATTGGGTTTATCATCATACAGCGGACGAACGCACGCGACTGCCAACTGCGTGTGCCTTGGATGCGAAACCTCCCATATCAGATGGTCATGTTATGGTCAAGTTGCTCTTCTGGCTTTTTCGCGACGTCTAGAGGATGCGACTTCGCTGTGTGCTGGCTCCGCGCACAGGTGCAACGAGCTGTGGAATGCCTCGCCTTCGCAGATTCCGCGACCGCGTGACGATCGTCCCTTGCGTTGTACCTGGACACTCTTCACGCTGCGAATGCCTAAATGCGGAATTCGAATGGCACGGATCCTGGATGGTGGTCGCAGAATGATTTTACACGATACAGCGGAACCAACGGGGACCCGCAGAATCTTGATTCAGCTATACATCAGCCTCACTCCTCTGCGTATAGCTATTCTTCCCCGACTTTTGAAGGCGTAGCGGGGAGCCGTCCGCTGTTCTCAGCGAGTCGTCGGTAATGGCCTACATCAACACGGCCCGCTCCTCAGGAATATAAAAACAAGTCACTGCTGGAGGAAACTACAGCTCATGTTCGGGTGCCTGTCCAGCCCATGTGTGGGTTCGCTGGATGTGGCGGGTGACGGGACGACCACGAGTCTTCGCCCCCAAGTTATACCAAAGGTCTTCAAGCAGCGCCCCGCTCCAAACTGTCAGACACCTGTGCCGGAACGTCAATACCTGAACTCTTCCCTGCGATTATATGGACTCTGGGCCTTGCAGGATCCGACAATGTGTGTAGGTGTTATTGACAAGCTTTTCAGATGTTGAGCCCATGCTGTTTCTCAGGTTGCGCCAGTCTAGGTACCGGAATCCTTGATGTCAGCATAAAAAATCCAAACATGCTAGCTATAAAACATCACCTGATTCACGCCACTTCATGCTATAAATCCGGCGCATAGTTCGAGAGCCCCTTGTAAGCAGACTATTTCCGCATCTGTCGCTCTCCGCATTCCATTAATCTATTGCTGTCCGCCAGCGTTGCCCGGCCAAATCGCCCCCGCCAACCGCAATCACACAGGGAAGCATTATGACGGATATCAATGCCGACCAACTCCTTGCAAAGATCAATGGCGCAATACTCGAGTTCACCAAACGGACGCAAGCCCATGTTTTTGGAAAGGCTCATCAAGCAGCTTGAAAGGCTTAGGAACGAGCTGGCACCCGGCGACCAAGCAAAACTTCAAGCGCTTTCAGTTAACAAGGTCGTGAACGACGTCAGCAGCAGTGTACTCGAAGCTCTTATCAAAAGCTCTCTGGCTTGATCAACCCAATTCCTGTGAGCTGTCTATCTTCCATCCCTCCATGATCCCTGTACCGCCTCCATCGTACTGATCCCATACAGATCATACCCTTGCATAACGTGTCTCCTCAAGCCAAGGCGCGACTCTTTGGAAAGCCCGAGGTATGCCTGCCCGCCTGCTTTGTGATATTCCATTATTCCCTTCCTCGCTGACTCATGCACTGCCTCAGGCGTGACAGGCACCTGAAAGGGCTCGAGAAAAGTTGGAAGCTCGATTGGAGGATCTCGCCGCAGCCGCCTACACATCATTTACGGCTCAAGCCATTCTAAACACCTTGTCTGGTGGACCTACACGGATTGATGCCACTCAGGTAAGTTTGACTCGGCCCAATGCTTGGCCGCACGTATTGACTCAGGTTCACGATGATAGTCGTCAGGACCTTCCGGGCGCGACTCCATCAAAGACCTGGAAAGCCTCGTCTCTGAGGTGGCGTTGTACTCGTCCCCGATCGAACCGCGATATCAGCTTGACCGCGTGACTATGAACCGATCCAAGTTGGGCCTGCTGCAGAAAGCCATTGACATACTCAGCGCCGCTTCTTTGGCATACGATATCATCGACTGGGTGACGTCCAGGTGATGTCGCACATGGCCGTCTATCGCTTCGACTGTAATGTTTTCGTTGTTTGTACATTATCGCCCGTATTGTATATAGCTGCCACGATGGAATGAAATCAAGTTCGATAGAGATTGCGCTGAGCATCCACATGTCACAGCTGGTTTTCAATCCTGGTATTCTCCAGAGAGAATCCTAATATGAACTTGAAGATCTCGATGCCTCTGTCTGAAATGGAAGGTCACTATCAGAATGATAGCAGGCCAATGGCAAGTTTTCGGGAGCATGTCATTCTAATCTAGGGGGCATACGCTGTATGTTAATGATATCGCACAAGCGCATGTCCGAGATCTAGCCACCGGTACTCAATCGCGCTGGCCGCTGCCACTTGGTGTCTTTACCTTCGGCCTTCTGCGTGAACCGACGACAAAGGTAGATCGATGACCGATACACATTACCGTCAGGCGCCGGTGAAAACTGCTGAAAGTCGCACGGTAGTTTTGCAAGGGGTTCCCGTCACTGAGCCAATCTTGCCTACGAGACGTCTGTCGTTGAATGCCCTGGCGGATAGTTGGAGAGTCGGCTTGGCTGTATTAAAGTATTTCCGATATTATGCGTTGCTGACCCGCGCAAGGGCGGACCTCCTTTCCGCCTGCCTCCTCAACCACTCTTCGATAATGTAAAAATGGATTTCGCGTGTTTTGTAAGGTTTCAGGTAAACGAACAAGGGCAGGAAGCTCAAGTCGTAAAACGCCTCGACAACTGCGATTCTACCGGTCATCTGTGGGGTCATCACCCTTTTATATCGACCCATCCATCATTCAGAAGACTCACGAGGTGTAACCAACTGGCAAAGTGTTTCTGATCCATGCGGGACGCGTATCTCGGCAGTCTTGATTCGGGTTTCTGCTGCAGCCCTTGCCGTCGTACCCTGCCCACTCCGCGATCGTCTAGAATCGATGTCGTCGGGTTGACGCGGTTCCGCGGGAATAAGTGGCGTGGTGAGGGTGATAGCGTCAAGGGTTCGAAGCAGGCGGGCCAGTCGTGTTGTAGACGTTGTCAGGAATTCGGTCTTCGATGAAGGTGTTGATGGTGATGATGAATAGGGATGGGAGAATGCTTGAGGTACGGACATTTGTCAACACAAATTGTTTGAGGAGACGATCTAGCATACGGATTCGGGGCAAACGAAGGAGGATCAGATACCGAGTACAGAACGAGGTATTGATGATGGAATCGTACTCCTCACCATCACCATCCAGTCGTCGCCAAAGCTTCTTGAAAGCCTACAAATACTCAAACAAGTCAGCGAAACCAATCCTGATTCGAGGGGACGTAGCCAAGGTACTAGGGATGCTGCAATGACACCCACAACAACAGCCTTCATGGGCTATGCGCATTGAGTAGACCTCAAGAGGAAAGGGTACCCACCTTGCCATCACCTCTTTATCATCATCTCCTCTCATTCACCCCCTTATCCGCCCAGAATCGGAGTCAGAAAGCCCGGTCATTCTTGATGCTTGACGAGCACTTGGTTCATCGTGTTTGTGCATTGCGCGAGACCTTTCGGTTGTCCCTTGGCATTGAGCGCATGTGTCAGACGTCAGACATCGCATACGGCCTTAACGACATGGTGGAATGCGTAGTCGGGCATGACAGGGTGGTAAGACGACGATGAAGGGACACTGCGCAGGAATGGGTGGACAGGATTAATCGTAATGTCTCACCCAGGCGGAGGGATGCGACTCACCTTCAACTGGTTACGCGATCGTCGTCCTCTTCCTCATCCATGATCATCCGGCATATCCAAGACCCTCGGTCAGATGAAGCATGGTCGGATCGTGCTCCTTGGAATCATGCATCTGCATAGCAGATCGCTTTTTATGCAGCGCGGATATGCAAGCTCTTCACCGACATGCATCCGACTATGTCATAAAGACGCCAACTCGTTATCAGGAGCAGACCCTTCGTCCACAATCTCATCCGCTTCAATAGTGACGCCGATTGTACCAGACCGTCTTCGCCCCGTTCGCCCGCTCGGTAACCTTCCGACAAGGATACGTCGTGCTCACATATAACCGCCCATCACTCCCCGCCGCCACCTGCGTAAAATCGCACAACAACTCCAACCCAGTGCCAGACACGCAATGTACCTTGCCGATGAACTTGGCGCCGTTGGACATGGTAATATTTAGCTGAAAGAGCGGCTTGACGAGGTTGAAGTATTGTTTGAGCGGGCTGCTAATCCACATGAAAGCGACCGGGGACGTGATTCCTGTGAACCAGCTTTCGATTGTTTGAGGGGTGGAGAGTTGTAGGGAAGCTGGGACGTCGAGGTGCACGTGCAGGGAGAGGTAGTGCAGGGTGAGCAGTTCGCCACGTCTGCTCTTATTGTTGATCTGCGACGGGGCATGTCAGTACAACGCCATTCATGGCAGCGCTCAACTCACGAATTGCAGCCAATTGGAAATTTCCCGATGACTCATGTTGGGGAAATGCACTTCGACCGTCTTTGTTCGGGACTCTGCCTGTGCTCTTGCTGCCGTGCCAGGCGCCGGCAGCGGAAGATCCTTTCGAGTCAGCATCGTAAAGATATATTTCAAGCCATCGAGCGATCTCTGACGAGACCAGTCGCCGTCTTCCAACTGTATCGAGAGGTATTCGGGTGACTCGATATGGTAAAGCTTGTACTTGTTCCCGCGACCCGTGATGCTGCCAGCGCGGTGGATGACGACGGAGTTGATATCGGTATCTCGCAGCATCACGTACGGGCGTACGGATCGCGGTCGCTTTCTCAGCACCGCCGTCAAGACTGAGTGTAGTGTCTCGGCTTCTACGGCTGTATGGATGTGCAACGTACACGCCGTCTCTGTAGGCGTAGATGCCGATGGCGAGGGGTCTTGCCATTCTACGTGGAACTTGATGTTGGGGAACGCGCGGCTGAGGTGATCCGTCTCGGACGGCGGTGGTGAGGTACCCCGCGGCAGTCCCTTACGGGGGCTCTGGGCAGCGGCATCGGTTCGCAGGAAGAGGTATCTAGGCGTGCCCATCAGCAAGATTGAAACATGGGATGAGGGTACTCACTTTGTATGTCTGCGTTTTCCACTGTTCAAAACTGTCCACTTCTGCAGCCGTGTCAGATGGCTATCCTTGATGTCCTGGTCGATAATCACCGTTTCGTACAAGACTGGAAGCGTAATGGCTCTAACCTCCCGATCGGCGAGGTTCAGGGCGGCTAATGAACCCAAGGCGGTGTCGACGGCAAGAAAGCGGGCAATTAGCAAAAATAGTGCCGGTGAAAGTCGCTTAATCTGGGAGACGCGCTGTAGCGAAACGTCAGCTATATGCGCGGAACGAAATGGAAATACGTACACTGTCAAGGTTCATGCCCGCCCCTAGGTTGTTCTCCAGCTGCTTTCTAGCAGCAACCTCTTTCTCGAGTTCAGCCTGCAGCTGAGTCTTCGCCACGACCTCCCTTCCTAAGTCGGCCTGAAGCTGATTGGTGAGGGCGATCTCTTTGTCGAGTTCGGCTGCCAGTTTCGCCTTTTCGGCGGTGTCCTTGATGACATCCGCCTCCAATTGCTGTTTGGCGGCGATCGCGGCAGCAAGATCGATTTGCAGCTGCTTTTTGGCGGCGACCTCCTTGTTAATTTCGGTCTGAAGCTGATTTCGAATGGTGATCTCGTTCCGACATTCAGTCTGAAGCTGATTCTTTGCATCAACTTCCCTGCCGAGTTCCGCCTGAAGCCGGTTCTTCGCGGCAATTTCCTTTTCCAGCCCGGATTGAAGCTGATTCTTCGCAGTGAGCTCGTTTCGGAGCCACTCTTTGGTTCGTAGACAGTCGTTTTCCCAATATTGAGCCTGTTCGAGCGCTCTTTCTCTCGTTCGTTCCACGTCGTCGAGTCTCTCTTCCAGAGTGTTGATCCGAGTTTGCGAATCTGCGAGTTCAGCGGCCGTCTGCGCAATCGTCCTTGCTGCGATCGCCATCTCCTGCGCGTTCGTCGATGCCGCGCTTGCACTAATTGTCGAGGTACTCGGCTGCGCGCGCAGCGTTTCCAGCTCGGACTGGACCTCCGTCAGTGTCGTTTTGGCGGTCTGGAGTTGCGTGCGACTTTCCTGCGCTTCGAGTTCGAGCATCATCTTGGCGCCTCGGAGCCGCTCGTGAGCTTGCAGGGTCTTTTCCAATTCGACTCGAATCGCCTCGTACGCCTGCGTTGTTTGCTGTAGCGCGTTCTCGGTTTCTTGCACTCGCTTCTGCAAAGCGGTTACGGTTTCTGTCCCCGCGAGTTTGCTCATCTCGCTTCGCAATTGATTGATCGTGTCGGCCGAGTTGGTTATGTTGGTTGCGTATTCCCGAACCGACGCCGTGTGCTTGATCGTGATCGCTTCCGCCTTGCTACGAATTGCAGCATTCTCAGCCGTTAACCTTTGGCATTCGCTGATCAAGTAGTTGCGCTCCCCCGGCGACGCGGCACCCATCTGCGTCATCCGCTCTAGCCTCTCCGACTCTGCCTTCCACCCATCCCTCTCCATCTGCATCGACCGCGCCCGATCCGAGATCTCTCGAATCTCCTGCATCATCGCCGCCCTCTCGTTTCCCGCTGCGGGACCCTGTCCCCATCCCGCTCGAGCGCGCAACTCTGTCAACTCCCTCTCCATCGCCTCCAGCTCGGCGGACAGGCGCTCATTCTCTTCTTGGACAGAGGCGCTTTCGATGACTTGATCCGGGTTGGGAGCTTGATCGGTGACGCTAAGGCGCTTGACAGGCTGTTGAGACCGGAGCGTTCCCCGGGAAGCTATGGGAGCAGCTTGACTGGACGCGATTTCGGAACTGGGACAAAGTCAGAGAGCAAGCGAGTAAGCAATGTGATCCCTGAGAGCCCGTGCTATCGATCTTGACGTATCGATCAACCTCAACTCACGTGTCCCACAAACTCATGAATTCACGAAATTGTTGAACAAACAATGGCGGAGCGAGCTCGACGTCGCGTTCGTCCGGCCGCGCGACCAGATGAGACCGGATATGAACCAAATGTGCGTAGTCTTGCCACCCCTTGACGATGTGTGAGAACGCAGCAATGATGAGGAGATGATCCTCCGCCGGGCTGAATGCTAATACTAACGAACATGAAGATCCTAAGTAGAGCAGCCAAACGAGCGATCGAGAAATGTTTCACAAGCCTCGAGAGTGGTGTGTTTACAATGTGAAGGTTGGTTGGCAGGCACCACCGCTCTACAGTTTGTAAAGCTAGACCTTTGCTCAGGCGGCTGAGGGCCATACCTAAGGGAGAAAGAATCGTGAGGACTACTTTCATAGATCACTTGGATCATTCAGCAGTACTTTCGCTGCGGCTTGCATACCGATGGATCGCAAAGTCCTACGTTAAAGCTGAATGACGCAGGCTCCTACCGCGAATCGCCGTTGTCTAAGCTCTGTTATAAACTGATCTGAGGGTGAAGCGGTTCAAATGGATCCTTATGCAATCCTCGCATTTCCTACATATGTGGAAAGACCAGAGATATGAGCCCCTATCACATCTCTCTGAAGAGCTCTTCTTGAATGTGAAAAATGGGCTTGGCTGCAGATCAGTTGAAAAGTCGTGGCAGAATAACTTGGCTATCTAGTCTGCTCTCCCAATGCCCGTGGGATGGAGCTTGCGCCTCAACTGCCTTTCTCGGCTGTTCCTCCCTTCACGGTGTACTGCACAGCCGCATTTGCTGTGCAATGAATCGCTCGTATATCTGGAAGATGCGGCAATCCTTTGATCGCAGCGCCCCCATAGCGAGTTGACATCCTTTCACCCCTGACGCCTTGCCAATGATCGCATTGAAAATGAGTGGCGACCCTTTTAGTATATATAGATGTCCTCCTGATGCCTACAAGTGTCATTTTCCTGTCCCCTTCCTCGAACGCCCGTCTCTTCTCCGATCTATCACACCATCTTCAATCAGCCAAAGATCACAAGCAGTTGCCTTCTACAAGGCCATCAGATCGAAGACCTTCCAGCTCGATGTCTTATGGTTTATATGCTGGGGATAGCGGATACGATAGCGGATACGAATCTAGCAAGGAAACGCCTCCGAAACAGGCTTCTGTTCTCCCTGGATCATCGAGCGAAATACAGCATACGCTCAGCGATGTGCGGTCCGAAATGACTTCACAGGAGCCGTCTACTGATAGGTCTGGAGTGACGGGCTCATTGCGAGCTCCGACGGTAAAAGTAAGCGGTGGCTTTAAGGTGAACTCGGAAGACAGACGACCTAACCTCAGACCTCCCTGCAACCTTAGCGACCCTTCAGGATTCGTGGCAGACCTCAATATGGACCCTGTGAGTTTTCCGCCACGTTATACCTAGGCCCTCTACATCACACTTTAGTTTCTTGATTGACCTGACATCTGGCCTGCAACACGACTTTATAGTTCGCAGGCGTAGAAGAAACAAAGACAAAAGGACGAAGACATCGATCATCTCATCTCGCTTTGGGTCGAGAGCGAGTTCTCGGGAAGCTACAGGTACGTCACGAGCGAGGAGTTGACTCAACCATACCGAGCTTAGTATCTGATTCCATTTTCCGCTTCAGGTTCTTTGGAGCGGAGTCTAACTGGTCGCATGACACGTCGTTCGACCGAGATTTCTTCATTGGATAGCGGAGGGAGCGCCAATACGGAAACCGAAGTCGATCTCCGCCGGGCGCTTTCCCCAGTTGTCCACTCCTACGTCGGAGGGGACGAGCTGAAGAAGGACGAGTATCTAGTCTTCGCTCCTGATAATCTGGCGAGGCGTCGGGGATCTGAAGCTCAAGAGGATCGTGACTTTCTGGAAGGATTCGACGACAACAATTTTGTCTTGTGTATTCCCTTCAGCATCAACGGCAAACATGTCAGGATCGGAATCGGCTGTCCTAGGAAAGTCTGGCGTGAGGCCGAACTACAAGGAAACGATTGGCGCAGGTTTCATTGGAAGTGGAAGTACGAGAAAGCGAACAAGCAGTTCAAGGTCATAGTCGCGGACCAGGAGGCGCAAACGGAGCGAGCTATCTTTGTGCTCTGGCAGAGTGATAGGGATGCAAAGTTCAACGCCAGAGCAGACGTAGAAGACCGCTCACTCAAAGTCCTTGCCTGTCGGCAATGGCAGCATGGTGAGCCAGGCAAATGGGAGCCGTTGTTTACAAGTAATGTATGAGTGTACGTCTGAGCTGAATATCAGTTATAACTAGTTCAACATTTGGTTGTATCGTTGGTCTGGACTTAGCTCATTGCATGACTCCTTAGCTATCACCGAATAAACACCTAGAGCTGAGCTGACTAAGTAGGAGCTCATTGCACGATAACCTAGGGTTCAGATCTCTGTCAGATCTGATCACCGCAACTCAAGTGTAAAATATGCAAACAATTTCTGACATCCGGTCATCAGCGCGTGATCGGATATATGACTGTCAGGACCGCTACCAGCGTGTGTTGGAGGTTTCGGTCGTTTCAGGGGGAGGTGCGACTGAGTCTGACACGAGAGGCTCGGGTGGAGAGTTGTGATAGGTAGCAATATGGTCTTGCGAATAAAACCTTAAAGCTATCAATAATCGCTCTGGATCTACAACTCTTCAGCGGGTGCGAGAGAATCCTGTCTTGCCTCCTTTCACTACTCCCGACTTCCTCCCCGGACCCCTTGTTCCCAAGAATACGATTGAACAATAGTCGCTTCGTCGGGATATCGTGCGAGGCTAATGTCTATAAGCTTCGCATCTGAGCTAATGCCAGAACTAAGCGAGGTGGCGCAAGCGATGGGGCTGAAACTTGAGCGGGAGACGTGATGGTCATGGCGGAGGGATGACAATGACTTGGCGCTATTCGGATATCTCATTGCTTTTCGATAGCTTGCGCTCCTCTGACTGAATATCTAGTGTTACAGCGATCTCCGAGTGTCCGGCGAAACTTTGATATCTGATTTGAGCTTTGCAAAGAGTCGTCTCTAGGAGACTCCCGTCTCATCCAACTACACAAGGAGAGCAGTCTCACCAAAAATAGTCATCGTGCTTACTGATTCACCCTTTGATTCACGTTCAAATTCCATAAGCTACCCTGTTTTCTTTTACTTTTCAGGGTTAGTCCGTCTCTCACTTCGGTATCCAGTCAACTTTCGTATTGACTGAAAGAAGTATGTTTCGGCTGATTCCTATAGCAACGGCAAGTGCTACCTATTCACTTGGTTTGAGCCACTTGTCCACGACACATGCCCTCGTACATCGACAGGCGTATGACATAAGGCCAGAGCGGAGAAGAGCAAAGACGTGCACCGAGGATCATCTGCTTTCTTTTCTCCGTGGATATTGGCAGAGCTCAAGATCGATCACCTGAGCAGAGATGTGTTACGCCGCCATTTCGAAAGGTGCTGTGACGAACATCTTGAAAGCATCGTGAGAACTGCTTGTGTGCAATGTCTGTGTTGCGGAGGTGCTTCGTCCCATACGATCAGCTGTTGTCTCGCGGGCAAGATCTGGCAGTATGTGGACACATGTATAGTGGTATTTGCATTCGGGATTTCTTTACGAGCGACTCTAAGCGGCTGTGCGCAGTTCTACTATCTCGAAACATCTTGCGGAGGGTGATCGTGATCGCTGGCTCGCCGTCTTGGGGGGCCCTCGAAGCCGCGTCCGGCACGAGGAGGTGACCAATGTGGTCCATTCGGATCATGTGATGCCGGCTTGGCGGTGCCATAGGCCGCCATATACAGAATTTGGGCTTCTCGTATCCGTTGGCGGGATTTATAGATCAGACCTGTCGCAGGGGCCATTGTAAGGAAATACGACGGAACATTGCAAGCCATTAAGCAAGAGGTTGCACCAAACCCCAAAGTTTCGCGGCTGATCGCCCCTTCCAGTGCAAGCGCGTTCTGACCCCTCGCGCTTGGCACGAACGGGCCAACGAGCATCCAGCGAAATCAACTCGAGTGCACATCGTCATCCCCTATCCCGCCGTTCTCCATCCTCCCTACACACAACAATGCTCGCCCGATCCACCATCCTCCTTCGACAGCCCATCGTCTTCCGCGCCGCCGCGATCCGCGCGCAATCCACCACCGCGGGGGACAGCACCCGCGCGCCCGTCAACCCTTTCCCTTCCTCCCGACCGGGCCCGAACCAGGGAACGGCGCCGCCGTCGCAAGATAAGGGCGAGTTGATTCCGACGGAGACGGGAGATATGGATGCGCATCGGAAGAGCGGGTTGACGACAAGTCATCCGAGTCCGGAGATCATTGCGGCGGATGTATTGAATGATGCGCCTGGTGAGTTTTCGGTCTGGGTTTGCGTTCGACGATTTCGCGCGAGTTTCGGTCTGCCGTATGGCTACGGAAACAACGCCGCATGGACGTTTGGATCTGTCTCGATGTCAAGCGCTGGATCTGGTTGCGCCAACGGTTTCCGACGCGTTAGAAGGGACGTCATTTCGCAAAATTGGTCAGACCGTCGCGTCACGTCAGGTTCGTGTCGCGCCGAGGGGAACCGGTCGCTCCCATGAGTCGCTCGGGTCACCTCGCCGATGAAGGCGAGCGTGATGCATGACCAGACTCGAAGGAGAGTGGGAAAGAGCGATGTGTTTTGCATGCCGGAACACGAACGTTTCTTGTCATCGGTATCCGTGCTGCTTCGTGGGTGTGGATCGGCAACTTGGCGCATCTCGCCATCGAGAGGACTGCCTCGCCATTACCTTGGTCCTCGTCCCCGTTCGGAATCATACTCGGAATCATACTCGGACACATAACGATTGCGTCCCCAGCGCAGACACCTTGAAATCTTCCTACATCCTTACGCATTAAGGCTAACACCTTCACCCCTCCAGCCGCCCTCCACCACCGAACCGTCCGCATCTTCCAGCCCACCAAGACGACGATGCAGTCCGGCAAGATGGGCAACAACCATTGGAGGATTGATTTTGATGTGCTCGAGGGCGGCGGGCGATGGGAGAATTCGTTGATGGGTTGGGGTAGTTCGTGAGTCGTCTCTCTTCCTGGGTTATGTTCTGGTGGTCGAGCAGGGCGGAGGGGAGTTTGTGGAGAAAGGATACTGCGGTCGGCGAGCCGTTGTGATGTCCGTGCTACGGCGCCAATCGATTTTGCTCTTATTTGAGTACGGATCGATGTGTTGTCGTGCGGGGTCGCTATCGACTTCAAGGCTGTGCGATATGAATTGCGCGTCGGGCTGCCGAGTTCGCGCTTCGACCTCAAGCAGGATGACGGAGATCGCCCGTTACTTTCTAAAAGGCGGAGCGCTCGTGCGTCTTTCGACTCCCTCTTCAGTCGACCACGGTGTTCCCTTGCCATTCGCGCTATTTGTGTCTGGGCTACTCCTCCGCAGTCCGTGACATCGAATGCTGATTCACCTTGTCCCCTGTGTCTCCTCAGCGCCGACTACATGCAAGGCTCTACCATGAAGTTCAAGACGCAGGAGGATGCCATCCACTTTGTGAGTCGCTATCATCACGGCGGATCTTACACCCTGCTGACGATCTTAACCCTGCAGGCCGAGAAGCAGGGATGGAACTATCACGTTGACAAGGCGCACAAGGAGCGTATACCACCAAAGTCATACGGTATGTTAACGCGGTTTCTCGTGCCAGTCCGGAGCGTGTGATTGAACGCGGCTGACCTCGATGTCGTATTATAGCGGAGAACTTTGTGCATATCCCGGGCAAGTTGCGACGATATCAGACCAAGTAGACGCAAGAACGAAGATTGTACCACTCGTAGTCGGACAATGCAGGGAGGTATACAAGCCATGCACCGAGACGACAATGTTCAGGCATCCTGAACTGCTACCATCTTGAAAAGAACCTGGATCCGGTGAACTGTTTCCAGCCATGTTGAACAAGGCTTGGAGCCAAGAGACGTAGCGCGGGATGCTGTGGACACCTCACTGGCGATGCTGCGTAATGACCTGGAGAAAAGTCACCTGTTGGAACCTACTCGGATGCCCAAGTTGCGATGACCCTGGTTGACATGCCTCCGGGCCGTATGGAACCATTCGCCGGTTCGAATTACATCGGAAAGGACGGCACATTCAGCTGTGTTGCGCTTTGCGCTAAAGGGAGGTTTTGGTATGGCATGCCGATTCATCAAGCACCGCATCGGAAGCGTAGACGGGCACCGTTCGTAAGGCTCCGATAATGGAGATCGCCATCCCGCACTCCATTGTCCATTGTTGCCTTTTAAGGCGGGCTGGCATCATCTCTCATCCCTCTTCAGGAAGAATTGGCGTCACATTGTCATCTTTGTCGGCTCGCCCTTCATGAAAGTCAAAGCTCAGTTTCATCAGTGGATTCAGCGAAGACAATTTGGCCGTATTGCAGCAGGGAAAATTAGCTCCATTCAACCTGACTCTGGAGTTGCAGAAACGCGATTGGCTGTCAAACGAGTTGGTTGAAGCGATCACGGACCTGGATTTGTCACCGAGTACTCGTCGGTCCTCCAGATTGTCCCTGTGCGCTTCTGTTTCCGCGACGGCAGATGCGCCCTCCAGAACGTGAGAACAGTACGTGGCGAGGCGTGGCGAGGCGTGGCGAGGCGTGGCGAGGCGTGGCGAGGCGAGATGCGCTCCGGGAACAGTCAAAGTGTGGCGAGGAGTCAACAGAGGCGTTGTCCGAATAATCGTGCTGAATCCTCATGCCAAGAGTCATCGGCTCCTGGATCTTTCGGGTAATGGTCGTGAGAGCCAATCATCGCAACAGGCATCCTCTGTTGATTTATCGCGTGTTGCATCTCAGGCGTTCGACGAGTTGAGACGAACAGATGTCTAGAATGTGACTCAATGAGCGATAACGTACATCGCCTGCGGTATGGTGATCGATAGGTTCGACGCTCGATGTTACGAATCTCCCAGTTTTATGGGTTAGGCCCTAGGGGTTAGGCTAAACTTTAATGTATGACAAATGGTATGATGCTTTGTACGATCTTGGCTGGAAATCTCCCGTACATTGCGACCTGACTAGACTTTTATGAGGGTGGACACTATACCCCTGCGCACCAATATATATGTTGGTCTTGACAGGCTGTCATGCACCAAGCGATCAAGGGGATGACCTGCGTCAAGATCCGGCGGATGGGATGACGCCCTCTTTGTGATATACCAGGACATGCTGTGCGGAATGCACTCACGAATGATGTGAAAGGTTCGCAGTGACGTCAGCCATACACTCAAGGGGTTCGTGAGAGGACCGCCAACAAAGGTTTACTGGTCGCGGAGTTGCAATGAGATGACCTTCTGCACAGCCAAAGCAGCGCGTATTCCCACTAGAGGAACCTTTCAAGATAGGCGAGGGAGGACCCTCGAAAATTGTATATAAGGGCGTCCTCATCGACAACAGCGAGCGAGAGGAGTGGAGTCCGTCCTGCTTTGGCTGAGTCGCGCTTCCGAAAACCTGACAGAGATCATGCCACAACCCAAAGAGCGGCAAATCGCCAGGGTATCTGGAGCAGAAATTGCTGAAGGAGATTGCCCAAAGCTACCGCAAACGCCCATGTGTAGTCAAGCTGAGGGCTACAGGATCAGAACCTCGAGGGGCATAGCTTCTCAAGAACAGGCAGTTGCGAGCTCGAGAACCAGGGCCGACGGTATTCCAGCATTCAAGCTCACCTCAAACTCTGCCCGACTTAGCTATCGAAACCGAGAACGGGTCCCAGGTGAGCGAACGATTCTTCGTGATAGGGAGGCAGAACTTCTACACAAACTTGACACGTTGTCGGTAGAAATCCCAGAAGACTCAGAGGTGTGGCGGGAAACGCACAAACATCTTCGAGTCGTTCAGGAACGGCTGCACGATCTTGGGTCGGAGAAGTCAATCGAAGCATCACCGCTCGCGAACAAGCCTTATAGGCCAACTTCTGGATCGCGTCACTCGAGTGCTTCGGAGGTGGGGTCTTTGGGAACGCCTTGTCCAACACGTTCGATACCGCAGACATAGCTGAAGTCACAACATTTCTGCCAAGCCTCAATGGCCTCACGCGCAGCATCCACTGTCCTTCATTCACTAAGGGAGGTGTAACCATTGAATCCCAGATTTCATCAGGACTGCATGCAAAGCGGCGGATATCAGTCAGTTCCCCTTTATCTTCCAGCAGCCTTTGTGCCAGTCGATACAAGAGAGCTCGCCTACGTTAAGACTGGCAAGCGACTGAAGCACTCTAATGATGACCGCCCGTACACGATTTGGGCACCTATTGTGCGGCGAGTCCGGTGGGCCGGGATTCGACGAGAGCCATGTCCTGTCCATAGATGACCTTTCGGCCATGAACATTCGGTGATTTAGTACGCCGAATGGCAAATCAACGCTCGCGAGGGCTCCGCCTCATCCACCGCAATTCGAGGATTTTCTCGGGCAGTTCAGCGCCTTTCTATACATTTCGGAGGTTTCTGGCGCCCGAGGGCCGCTGCTTTCCATGACTCGCGCACACCAATGGATGCGCTCGTCCCTTGAGAACACGCCGATAGGCATCGGAGGGGAAAGCCCAGACTCCGAAGGCACCTCCGAACGTCCCGGAGATGACGCGTTCAAAAAGCAACGCTCCGACTTTCGGCGCTTGCTGTTCCGTCAGTCCGCGTCCGTTCGGCATGAAACTTTCCAGAGACATGCGTCAGATACCCACCACGCCCTTCCGGAGGTCATCTTTCGCCCGCAAAAAGGTCAAAAAAATAATAACCCCTAACCCCTAAATCTGCGCCAGTCCCTACCGCAGTCCCTGTATCGTCGCTGAAGGTCGTTCGCATGTGGCGAACGCAGCAAAAAGGATGACCCCACTGCGATTTGAACGCAGGACCCTCGGATGGCAGTTTGGAAGCTCGCTCGAGCTGGATTGGAATCCGATATAATAACCACTATACTATGGGGCCAATTGATGTTTATGTCACAAAATGTAACAATATAATCGTTGCATTTGACAAGCTCCATGCAAACACAAACCCCTCTTCATCGCCGCTTCCCAGCAAATTGATCTGAACGCCCACAGCAGATCATAGATACTTCGGACTTGACATAGAGTTCTTCCTAGGAGTGAAACAACACTGCAACCACTTCGGGAGTGGAACCCCTGATGTAATCCATGAAGATCTATCCCCATTGCTGGCTATCCCACAAGACCAAATTGGGCTTAGACTGTTAAATTGATATCTCTCGCATCACCGGTCGGAATCGCTGATATCAGAGTAGCTCTTTTCATCAGTAATATCATTGTTGAACCTAATATCAACGGCGTGAGCTTGTGACTTCGCTCGTACTCTCCTTGGAAGGTCAACTAGTTCCGCCGCAGGACTCGAAGGCTTCGCATGCTGGTGTCGGTCACAACGACCCGCTCAAGTCGGTCTATGAGGTCGGGGACCAACATGGTCGAAAAACCTCCAAGTCCTCGATCGCAAGTCTCGGAAGCAAAACACGGAAAAGGAGATGTCATGTGTGTCATGGCAAACAATCATCCACATGATCATCAACATCTTCTCCCACCGCCCCTCGTTCACCATTCCGTCACGCTCCTTCAAATAACTCGCGAAACGCTCTTTCCAACGACACCAGAATCACCGCGCTCACGTGCATAGGCCTCGACCTCTGGGTCTGCCGAACCCGAACAACATGCCGAGCGTCACGGCTTCCTCGCCGCGGTCAGGCAGTGTCCCTCCGTCGTCGCCCCTTCCCGGGAAGCTGCAGCCAGGATCATACGGCATTAAGGTGAGTCTCGCGTCCTTGTTGAGACTCTTGCTAACGTTTCGCAGGACGTGGTCATCGGCGTACACCTCTTTATCAAGAAACCAGGACCAACCGGCGAGACGGAAGAACGATGGGCAGAAGTCTTGTCTATTCGTGACAAGCCGAGATCCATCTACGCACCGACGCCGAAACCAGGAGAAGAAACCAATCCGCTGGATCTCGTCGAATACTATGTTCATTATGCGGAATTCAACAAGCGTCTCGATGAATGGGTCGGCGGGTCGCGGCTGGTACTGGAACGTGAGCTCGAGTTGCCCAAGCCGCCTCAGCAGGAAAAGCCCGTCAAGAAAAAGGTCACCGGTGCGGCGGCGGTAGCGCAG
Source organism: Naganishia sp. PG3902-1 (assembly GCA_023628075.1). Taxonomy (NCBI): domain Eukaryota; kingdom Fungi; phylum Basidiomycota; class Tremellomycetes; order Filobasidiales; family Filobasidiaceae; genus Naganishia; species Naganishia sp. PG3902-1. The sequence goes on from JAMALH010000036.1 coordinate 39,663, forward strand.
CAGGCCGCCCGACAGGATAGCCCGAGCGGAAGCCTCCTCCGGAAGGCGGCCATGAAGAGTCTCAAATCACCTGCTGTTAGCGGACGGCTAGGGAAGAAGACACCAGCACGCAAGGCACCGATAAAGAGTACGCCGAGCAATGTGTCGGAGATGGCAGAGGACGAAGATGAGGATATGGAGGATGACGATGAGGATCAGGACGAGCCGATGGAAAAGGCCAAAGTGGTGACGGTCGAGGCGGATGGGGATGTCGCGGCGCCGTCAAATCCGCTCGCAGTGGAAACCCTGTCCAAGGACGACGAAATCAAACGACTACGGACGACGGGATCCATGACGCAGCAGCACTCGGAAATCTCGCGAGTACGAAACTTTAAAATGATACACATGGGCCGGCATGAGATCGAGACGTGGTACTTTTCGCCCTATCCGATAGAATACGCCCACATCGACATTCTCTACATTTGCGAATGGTGTCTATCGTACTTTCCGTCACCAACCATGCTCAAACGCCATCTCACGAAATGCAATCTCCACCATCCACCGGGCAACGAAATCTACCGCGACGACAATGTTTCTTTTTTCGAGATTGACGGCAGAAAACAACGCACGTGGTGCCGAAACCTCTCGCTGCTGTCGAAATGCTTTCTCGACCATAAATTCCTCTACTACGATGTCGACCCCTTCTTGTTCTATTGCATGGTCAAGCGCGACGAAGCGGGATGCCATTTGGTCGGATACTTTTCCAAGGAGAAACAGAGCGCCGATCACTACAATGTCGCCTGCATCCTGACCCTTCCGCAATTCCAACGTCAGTCGTACGGAAAGCTGCTCATCGAATTCTCGTACGAACTCAGCAAAGTCGAGCGCGTGCAAGGCTCGCCGGAGAAGCCGCTGAGTGACTTGGGATTGCTCAGTTACCGAGCGTATTGGCAGGAAGTCATTGTGGATTTGCTATTGTCGACCGAGGAGCAAGAGTTGTCGATCGAACAGATGGCGAACTTGACGAGTATCGTGCCGGCGGATATCTCGCATACGTAAGTCGACTGCTTCTGCGCCTGACGTCGCTGACCCTTCGCAGATGCCATGCCCTCCATATGATCAAGGTATACAAGGGCAACTACATTATCTGCCTCACCGACGCCGTGCTCGAACAACATCAGCGGACAAAGGCAAAGAAGCGAAAGACGATTGATCCGACCAAGCTTGTTTGGAAACCGTGAGTATCGAATCAGGCTTTGTCCAAGGTTTGGCTGACCCGCATTGCAGGCCCACGTTCTCCAAGGCGCAATTATCGTTTGGATTCTAGCCTTTGTCCACCACGTTCGTTTCTCGGGTGCAGTCATCAGTTGTATCAGTATCAGCCACGTCGGACGGTCGACGATGTAGGGGCAGTCGCCGGACCCGCATATAATATCAAGTTGTATTGGAAATGCCTCCCTTGAAATGCAACTATGGACGAAAGTCTTGATTGAGATCATCTTTTTTACCGTCTTCTCCCTCTTGTGTTGCATGAACGCTTCGTGGCTTGAGTTGTGATTACGGCCACCGCATCTGGGACAGTTTGCCGAGATGGTCAAATGGTCCGCTCAATCTCAAAGCGGCCAATTATCAGTACTTTGTCCACCCAGCTGCTCAGCTTTGCCCTGTCACTTCGCATCGAGCCATCGAGCGGAACTTTCTCCTCGCAATTCCTTGGAACGCTTCTCGCATGTACTGCTCGTGGCCACTCCCGCTCAATCGGAGGTAAGCTGAGCATCACTCGAGCTAGCTTTCGAGGATACTCGACGAGCTTCAGAGGCAGAGCCGCCATCCGAGACAAGCAGGAGGCGGAGATTTATGCTTAGGGACTTGTTTACCTGACTATCGCAAACAGGTTCAAGCCACATTGAACAACTTATGCAACTACCTCAGCGGGCAGTCGGGATGTGACGGTTAACAAACCGAATGCTTTTGTCCCCGCTTGTTCCAGATCTCACAATCGCAAACACCATATTCGTATCCGTATGTGCGAAACCTACGTGCAAGCGATGTAAACCCGCTCGAGAATCTATTCGGCCTCCGCTTCGTCACCATCGTCCTCGCATACCCCACAGCTAACGGCCATGGTACTTTGAGTAGGTGTTCAAACTTGCAAGAGGTCCGCTGGTTGCTTCCGGCTTCCACCCAAGTCACCGCTCCCTTCGAATATTCACAGAGTTGTCTATACGGGCATAGCCCAACCTACCGACTACCGTGACGAGTTCCATGATGGCGTCCGGGACTAAACTTCTTCTAGCCTAGCCTTCGACATGAATGATACGATACAGCTAATGATAATCACTAGTGTACCTGTTTTAGCATTTGAGCGTCTCCAGCTGCCTCCCCAGCAGCTTCCCCAGCTTGTCCAATTCTTTTCCCCCTATTTTCTAGCGCTTCCGTCGATCAGACAGATCGATGGAACAATTCCGGCAGAACACCTGCTACCCGCGACAAACCTGTCTCATGGCGGATGCCGGAAGGTGACTAATCCCGGAGGAATCCCCGAAATTGATCCCGCGCATACATCGCTCCAGGACCTTGCTGGTGACAATTCTGAGCTGAGTCCTGGCAGCTATCCTGTCGATTAGCACTCCGGCTGTGCAACGACGGAGCACCAGGACGAGGGCAGACGGCACGAGCTAGGTAGCCAGGCGACTTGACAAGCGACTGAACCCCAATTGCCGGAACACAAGGAAGCATTCTCGAGCGGCATGACGATTTTCCTTGGGCTGTCACCCGCTGGAACCTCTGGGCTCTCCGCACGTCTCTCCGCTCGCAGGGAGGAATGCGTCAGCACTGGTGAGTGATAGCCCGGTTGTTTTTGCATCTGCTCAAGCGATGGCCGAGTGGTCGATCACTATGCCCCCTGCTTCTCCAAATGGTATATAATCAAGACTTTACACACCCCTTCCAACTCCCTTGCCCTTTCTCCCCACCTTCTCTGACTCTTCCACCTCCAACCCCACCCACCTTATTCCTCCAACCTCCTTCATCTTCACAATGCGAGCTTCCACCATCGTCTCCACCGTCGCCATCGCCACTTTGGGCGCCCAGGCCGCTCCTGCTCCCCTCGAAGCCCGAACCTTGGATTTCTTGGCGCAGGCCATCCAGACCGCCACTACCACAGTGGAGAACTGGTGGCTTTATCCTCAGTGTGGTTGGATCGGTGTCCAATCGAACCCCGGTTACGCCGTCTACAAGGGCTGGGACAACAACGCCGCCAACGTGAGTCACGCGCCGCGGATGTCTATGCTTCAGTATCCTGACCCCTTCTTCAGATCCAGGGCGGTCAGAACCCCGGTACCTCGTTGAAGGCTTGTGAGGTCCAGTGCAACAACCAGTCCACGTAAGTATTCGAGGTCTCTCCCGGCGTTTTGTCGCTTATCCCCTCAATCAGCTGCACCGGTGTCGTCCTCAACAACAACTACTGCTACGCCAAGAACAACGTTTACTTGAAGGAGAACTTCAACCAGAACTCGGCCTCGGTCCTCGCCTTGAAGGGCACGTGTGCCGGCCAGTACAAGACCGGAACCGTTCCCGACGCCATGAACAAGGCCTGTTGTTGGTCGTAAACGTCGCCGAGCTGGTGGCGTTCTTGTTCGCTTGTAGTATCGTGGCTGTTGTACCTGCAGTGTATGGCGACGTGGTGATGACGAGTGAATTTTTTTTAACTTTGGACGTCTGTGACCACTCTGTCCAATCGATGCTCTGAGCAACGAGCTTGGGACTGACAACTTTCCGGCTTCGCTTGCCCTTGTTCATGAATCGCTTCCACGCATCTCGGAGTCGAGATGCGGATTCCTGTTCACCGACGGCCTTGGATCCTCTTGTGAAGAGCCTCATGTCGCCCTTGGGAATGCTCCGTGATACGTCACCGTCAAGAAAGTGGGCAGAACTCGTGCCGGACGGCGATGACCTATGTGCCGCGCGTGTTACCATTTTGCAACGACCCACAGCCATGCGCATTTCATTAGAACCCAACCATACACCTTTACTTGGCTACCAACCCGTCCAGATACTCCAACGACGCATACCCATCCTTGACCAAGTGCGCCCGCATCTGCTCATACGCGTCCCACCACCACCCATGCGTGACCGCATCCGCCTCCTCGGCGGGAATGCCGAGCTCCGCATCGTACGTCTCAAGGAACCGGCCGGGCGTGCACGTGTACTTGGATCGAGGATTGATCGGTCCCCCGAGCGGATTGGCCGGTACGTCGAGATCCACCGGCGTATCCTCCCCGTTCTTGCGCTGCGGTCGACGTTTCCACGGTTTATCGCAAATGTAGTGTACGTTTCGAACTTCCTCGTCGCGCCAGAACCCGGTTTCCCCGGCGTGCCAGTACCGCATTGTCTTGAGCGCGTTGTAGCACCACGGCAGGGCGTCCCACTTGCCGCGGAATACCTCGGCGAGGAGGTCTTGGTCCGGAAACATCCACGAGGCGATCAGGTCTTGTTCTTCGGGGCTCGTGGAGCTGAGCAGGTCGGTGATGCGTTTCATGGTGTCGGTGGACGGGGTGAGCACGACTAGGCCCGAGTTGAGCAGAAGGTGCGGAGCGGGGCTCGGGGAGGGGTCGATGGGCGCCGTCAAGGCGGACGGGTGGGTCGTCGGCGTGTAGGCGCAGTTTTCACGGGTCCTACGGGCGGCGCAGACGAGCGTCAACGAAGAGGAATCTCAGAGAGCGCACCCAGACTCACCAATCTTCCGGCGCCCAACTCGACTTGTCCAGGTTGCAAACGCATGCGTGACAGCATGCGATTCGGTCCGCGGGCAGCGGCATGTGGAAGAGTTCGTCCATGTTCTGCCGGATCATCATGTCGCCGTCGATGAGGATGAGGCGCTGGGCGAGGGGGAAGTTTTCAGTGTTTGTGAGGGAACGGAGCGAGGCGAGGGGTGAGCGGAACCAGTGCGACTGGGTAGACGACAAGTAGCATGGCATTCGGAAGATGCCCCGGCGGAGGCGTCACACCTCTTGTAGCCGCGTCATGACCCGGGACCTGCGAAAGCGAGCACGCAACCACTTGTTCGCGAATGGCCGGGACACTGCCTTATTGACGAGGAGTTTCGCCGCTCGGTAAGGGAATCATTTTCCCAGGCCTTCACAAGACAAGACGTGGACGAGGAGAGTTGAACGCGGTCGCTGCACTCATCGGGATACGGCCAGAATTCGAACACGCGTCGACCTGGCGGAGGACCTATCCTCGGTCCGCTCGACGGCGATGCCGTTCTCGCGGATGCGCGAGAGGAGACTGACACTCGGGTATCCCACTGCGGCGCTGAGCGATCTCGCCGAGTCTCAACGGAAGAATGGGTCCCACACGTTTCCGTTCCTCCTCCGGGCGATAATTGAAACACAGGGATCTCGATCGGTCTTCGCTCTCCGCCCGCCTTGATCGGCTTTCGCTGGCCGCAACTGCTTTGGCTGATAGCCAGGCCGACATGCAATCGCTTGGGCTATTCGCGCAGAGGGAAGCCGGACACGCACGTCGGACGCCCATCAGAGCACGGAGATGTGGACCTCCGACGAATGGTCATCGTGCGCTTCCCAACCGCTGACTGATCCCATTCAAGTGTCCGCCGCCGCCTCGAATGCTGTCCCGCTCGCCCGCGGATTTGTCGCTCGCTATCGCTCGAACAGACACCGGGGCTCGGCCGTCCTACGATGGCCTATGCTCGGCGCACGAACGGCCTCGAAACGTCCTCGCAGGTACCGCCGCATGGTACTGGACGACTCGTGCTTCGTTCATGATGATCGCGCACTCCACCCGCAAGGATTCGCGTTGCCGCCCAGCCCGTCGCTTGATGCTCGCTTGGCTGGTATTCTCGCTTCGGTCGACAGGGATCCTTGCCTGCGGCGCTGGTACTCTCGCTGCGCTCGGGGACTCTGGCCTGCGGCGCTGATATGCTCGCTTCGCTCGACGAGACAGGTATTCTCGCTCCGCTCGACGAGACAGGTAATCTCGCGCGCCCTACGACGGCCTCGGATGTCCTTGCCTGCGACGCTGGTATGCTCGCTTCGCTCGAGGAGAAGGTATTCTCGCCGTCGTCGCTTCGCTCCTCGGCTCGAGGGTATTCTCGCTTCGCTCGGCCTGGTTCTCGCCGTCGTCGCTTCGCTCCTCGGCTCGCTCCTCGGCACTCACATCAAACTCGCCAAACTCCCACACCCTCAACTTTGTCCACGTATCCACAAACCGCTCGGCGATAATCGTCACGCGTCCGCTGGGCACCAACGGTTCGACCTTTCTGACCTGGACCCCTGCATGTTCGAGCGCTCTGATACAGTCCGCCGGGAGCGCTGGATTGACGGCGACGATGAGCGGGTAGGCGGAGCTATCACGTGGGGAGGTCGTCGGGTGACGGAGGGTGTGCGCGAGGAGGAGGATGCCGGGGAGGTAGGAAGGTGAGGTCAGGAGAAAGGTGACGTACGCGCACCGGAGCGGGTTCGGGGTTTCCCTTTCCGCCTGGTGGGCGTGTGCGGCGAGGGTGGCGGACGTTGCGGAGGGCATTTGTGCGTGTCGTTTCTTGGTGGGAATGCGGGGGAGGGTATTGCACAGAATAAGTCTGGTGTACCGGACGCAACGCGCCAAGATACACTCGTCGACGGTCAAGCCAGCGAGTCCAGCCCACGCAACGGGCTGAACCCGTCGGGAGGCCCCGATCCCGATCTCGATCCACATCACGTGACTCACCGGTCCGGGACCACACGAGCGAGATAAGATAGGCGAGGCGTGATCGGTGGGGTGGTGCCATCAGCGTGCCCGTCGGGTCATCAGCTTGTTCCATCAGATGATCATCCGTTGATGGATGGAAAGCGAGGGAGAAGAGGGAGGATGCCTTGATGCGAATACGATGTAACCCATCACACAACGTCCGTCCATTCCCCGCCCATCCCCCTCTGTCATGCACCAATGCTCACCCTCCTCCTTCCCCTCCTCTTCATACCATTGTCCACAGGATTCCCCACGCCGTCGGCGGAACGGATGGTCCGTGAGGGAGAGCGCGCGTGTAGCGGGTGGCGACGCGGCGTGAGAGGTGGCTGTTGGAAGGGCGTGTGGGAGGCGCAGGTGGAGGCCGCCGTTTTGGCTGATTGGGAGAGGTTTCGGGACGTCAGGTGAGGTTTTGTTTGTTCGCGGCTGGTCGAGTGAGATGTTTTTCGAGTCGATTGATGCGGGCATCAGAAGGATGATCATGTTGCGATGGAGGCGTCGTGCGATGCGGTGCTTGGCTACGTGCAGGATCTTACCTTTCGCTGAACGAGGACCGTTCGGGGCGAGGCTTCGAGAGCGAAGGGAAGGGCATCCGTATGTGTGGTAAGACCACGCTTTACATGAAGATCAGAGTCGAAACAGCGGAAACCTCGAAGCAAAGCAGTGACTGAAGCGTCAAGATTCCACGGGGCATCGGCGCAACGGATCGCTCTCTTATCCAGACCCCACACTCTTCTACGCATGCCCTGGATAGATCGCATACTGATCACGCCTTCCGGAACAGCTGGAACCATGACCTCAACGCTGCCAACCACGCCACCCTCTCTCACATCCTCTCTTGCCTGCCTTACATATCCCCCAACCCAGAACCATCGTCACCACCCCAATGCACGCCCGCCATCCTGACCGTCATCCTCTCCGTCAACTGGTGGCTCGATCTGACGCTCCTGAATACGGGCGAAACGGGTGAATGCGTCTGGTTGAGGACGATCAGCGAGACAGCACGCGCGGAGGGGGTCTCGTTCTTGAGTGTGTATCACGAGGACTATGCGGGGATGATGAGGCTTTATGCGGCGTTGCCGGACGTCATGTAAGTATGGTCAGGCTTCGCGCTATGACAAGGTGTGCTGAATGGGGTGCAAAGTACCATGGTATGGGGCAGTGAAGCGCTCGTGGTTTCGTGTATGAGCGATCCGCATTGCCGGGAGGACTTTCCAGAGGAGGACAACCCGAAGGGTGTAAAAGGGGTGATCCCGAGTTGCAAGATGATCACGGCGAGCTATGTGAGCGCCTTGCCTGAACGTGAGGTGGGGATGCGCGGCTGATCGGGGGCAAGCAGTGGGGCGCACGCGAGACGTCGTGGGAATACGGACAGCGCGCGGGCGATGGATTCTCGTTCAACCCGCTCGGCCACGAATGGACGATCGTGTGAGTCACGCTCGGGAGATCATATTGTCCGGGGTGTCGAGGGCGCTCAAGAGGGTTGTTGCAAAAGACCGTTTCCGTATCCCGGGCACACATATATCCCGTTCACGCTTGAGAGGATGTGTGAAACGATCCCTGTGGTCCCGCACGCGGAACGCGTCGACGAGGCTGTCATTCTTGGGAAACTGACCAGTACGTGATTCGCTCCACGCACACTGTTGTGCTAGGCTGACGTCGCGAAGGCTACTTTTACCGTGACCGCGTTGGCGGTCTGGCTCCACCTGAACAAGTCTGGAAATCATTTCATGCGAAAACGGGGCTCTGGCCCATCGCAAACGCCCACGTGCTCAACGATGACCCCGCTGAGCCACCAACGACGCCACAGGGGATCATCAATCGGGGACCCATGGACCGGGATCCGTATACGGCGCAGATTGGGCATGCAAAGGTGTTGATCGGGATCGGCATGCCGGCGATCTCGCCAAGCCCGTATTTGGCGCTGTGAGTGCGCGGTCGATCCGTTGACGGAAGAGATGCTGATGACGAGGTAGGTGTCAAGGTGTGCCGGCATTGATTCCTTATGACGGGGATGACCCGACTCCGTCCGGATGGCAGCTATACAACCTGTACGCTCTGGGCTCCGCTATGTAATCGGGATGCTGATGACTTTTCAGTGGCCGGACACAGCACGGGCCCGCGGCGCTGCTGGGAGAGCCGTACGTGTATAGCTACAATCGCTACGACGTGCAGTCAATGTACGATGCCGTCAAGAAAGCCAAGGCGAGGCCTATCGAACCCTTGTATGTCCATGTCTTTGCCTTTTTAGCTTGTGTTGACGTTGTCTTGGTCAGCATCCCGGATGATATGCGGTATGCCCATGTCGCCAAGCTAGCGATGCAAATGATTCGTACCGACTGGCGCGCCAAGGCCGAGGCGGTGGAAAAAGACAGGAGGACGAGGGGTGTGCCCGTGCGTGGACGGGTGCCGGCGTATGTACGAGAGACAGTGTTTAGGAATGGCTGGGGCATGAGAATTGGAGAGGAAGGAAAGGTCAGTAGAATGCTTTAGGTGTAGTGATTTGTATCGTAGTGTGTCTTGAGGAACGGGTTCGTATCAGGTGTGGTGGAAATGAGGTACGGTTCACTCGGAAACGAGAGGGCGAAAGACCATCTGACGGGAAGATCTTGCGTCCGAGCGCATTCGGTCCATTGTCGACGTTGATGCATCATGTAATCGACAAGTACGAGCGACTCTGCCGTACATCTTCACACTCAGGCGATGCACAATACCCTCATGCGACAGATACAAGGACGCGTCCTTGGTCTACATTGACTCTCAACCAAGGGAGGCGTCGACCGTTGAGCCTGCCACGGGATCTAATCGCCCTTATCACCAGGAATCGCATTTACCATCCCGATGGCGCGATGCGGATCGTGCTGTCGAATTGAGGGGCTCCAATCGGGGCATGATCCGAGCAATCTCGTATCAAGGGGAGGACCGTTACGGTTCCGTTGCCAAATTCGCACGTTCTGAAATCGCATTTTCGTTCTTTTCCTGCAGCGATCGACGCGGATATCATGTTTGCATCGAGCGGCAATACTTGCCATTCCTACATAGATACTTGCCAGCCCCAAAGATAGACAATGGGAAGAATGTCCCTTGTTACAAGATACTGTTCACTCATCCCCGATATCCTGAAAGGCAATTCTAAATCTCTGCGTGCTTCGTCTTGCCATCCGCGTTCTCCATCTCATATGCCTGTAGGCGAGTCAGCAAAACCCACGACATTCGCACATCATAGACTCACGCTCTCGGCCTCTTCGCTCCTCCCCCGAGGGCTGGCACCAACAGCGTTGCGTCGGTACGTCTTTTTGAAAGCTGCCCCTCCGACGAACATGACCACCAGCGCCGCGACGATACCCACCAGGGCGCCGATCACACCCGCCACGAGCGGGCTCACACGATGCCGTCCCGTCGTTTGAGCGGGACTGACGAAGTCATTCAGCGTGTCATTCAACGCGTTGATCACATCGCATCCACGGGCGTCTGTTGTTTCGCACTTGTTGCACCACTCTCCGAGCGAATTCACGCCGTACGCGGAAAGGTTGTCGACAAATGTCTGGTAGGGCATCTCGGGCTCGGATGAACCAAACATGGGGTAGGCCGTGTAGTCTGATCCGTCGAGTGCCGCCTCGGATGCGTTTCGGCTGTGAAGCGTTAGTTTGATATTAGACGATCCCTCTTGGCCGTGACGCACAAGTTGAACGAAACCGTAAGTGCCCCACTCGCGTTGCGCACTTCGAGAGCAGCGACAGCTGCATAGTTGACGAATCCGTCGATCCCCAACTCGGTCATGTTCATCAACGAGATGAACTGCTCAAAAGATCAGTCATCGCCCGATACCATGAGTAAGACACATACAGGCTTATAAGCGGTACCTGTTCAAGAATTCGACATGAAGCCATCGCAATCGACCGGCACCTCGCAACTCACCATAGTACTGCAAGAGCAACGGATTCTCTGGCTTGATGATCTTTTCCATGGCTTCCAGTATCCCCGGAATCATCGTCTGGCCCGCGATATTTCCGATCCCGTCCTTTTGGGGCGAGGAGAAGACGGCCTGTTCGTGGTAGTTCGCCAGCGCCCGGGCTTGCTCCTGCGACCGGACCCAACCATCAGTATGTCGATAAACCGAAATAACGGGGGACCGACCATCTGCTGCTCCGTCACGCTCGCGCGAAAGGCGGCGTTGTGAATGTAGTTGACGTTCATGTAATCAAACACGTTGTACATGTTTTCCAGCGAGACGTTGCGTTCGCCGACGAGCGGCTTCAAGCTCGTCAGGAAGTCGGCGTTGGCGGCGGCGATGGCCTTGAAAGGTTCCGAGGCATCTGTGCGGATCGGGGGTTAGGGTGCGTGGCCATCGTGAGCGGGTGACATGGAACGTACAGACGGAGCTCGTCCATTTGGTGAAGGTATTGCACGACGTCCATCCTTCTAGCGAGATATCTTCGTCGCTTTCGACACTCCTACATCCCACGAGAAAGGCATCAGTATGGCTCATCTAGCCACATGGACGCTTGCAAAGTAGGGAGAATATGAAAGCCTTGCTAAAGCCTTGCTTGGTTGCCTCGAGCGTGCCACATGCCTTTGACAGAACTGTTCGCCTGATGCCGTCTTCAAAACCCCCATAGAGCGCAAAATACTCGATCCGCACTCGCTCGACCTGGATTGCTCAGCGCGCGACGCTCAGCGCGCGACTGTGATAACCGACCCGAGATCGACCCGTATTTCTGGGCACAGCCTGCGATCATCATGCGTTGGCCTGGCTGCAACTCGTTCCTGTGCGTGGCAAACTGAGCGCCGACTTGCCTTCCGTACGCGGCAGCAGCATTTACGCTTGGAGAGCCGTGTCTGAGGTTCTTCCTTGACAAGCGCAACGCAGACCACGCCTCACGTTACAAATCTGTGGACCCGCTTCCCGTCACGATGACGTTCTGCATTCCTTCCTTTACGGCTGCCAACGCAGGCGACACCGCGATTCGCCTGTCCGAACGCACGCCGCATTATTCGGTGCCGCCGGACGCCCTCACGGTTCACGCGATTGATATCATCTGCTTGGCGAAAGCTCGTGACGGTGCGAGGACGCCCTCGTACGGACACGTTTTGGTGAGATGCCGTGCCTCTGCCAATTCGCTTCGTCTGGGCTCGAGACATGCCTGTCACACCGACTCCATTGCGTTGCCCCGTATAAGACGACTTGCCATTGCAGATCTCCATTCCGAAGACGCAAGCCATCCGTCGGGATCAGCTAGATCTCGGGTCGTCCATCGATGACCGGGTAAAAGTTCATCGCCATGAGGGGCTGGTCCTCCGTTGTCTCGACGAGGAATGGTTTCCAGGCTTCTGTCAGACCCCCCCACCCGAGACGCCGGAGACTCGCTGCATCCAGAATCTCGCTAGACGGCGGAAACGCTTCTCGCCCGCACCGACTGCCCGACTCCGTTCAGGGGGTGGGATTCCTCGTATTCTCGTTTCGCCTGAACAGCACTCCGACCAGGTTACGGTGACGGTGGGAGGCGCATCGAGTCTTTGACTATGGCTCATGGCGCCCTCGAATCGATGCGCGACAACGGACGACGAGCTTGAGGGTTTCTTGTCTGCCGGCGTCCGCTTGCTTACCCAAGGCTCGTCAAGACCCTGATGTTCGTTTCATCGGGACGACTGCGGGCACCTTTGCGCGCCCGCGAACCCGCCTCGACCGTCCTATGACGGCATGACGAGACCCCGTTTACCTGCCGCGCTCTATTCTCGCCGACGACGCGGCAACACACCGATCTCTCGGCCTGTCCCACGCACGTCGGGAATCTCCTCGCCCGCGATCGCTTCCCATCCTCGCGCATCCGCTCGAGCAAAAGACCCTCGTCCCATTGATCCCCGCGACGCTGTCCTCGGCCAAGAACGGATCTGCATCGACGTTGCGCGCATGGCGGGCGACCGACCATTGCCATTAATTGGCTCGCTATCCTCGCTTTCTCTTTTCGCTCGCACATCCAAACTTGGATACCCTCGCGCTCCTCTCCTCGATCCGCTCGTCATTCGCTCCCTCGCGCTCGCGTTCATCGCCTACTTACTCAATCGGCACGTAAACATAGCCTCCCAACGGGCTCGTCACGTTCGTCCCATTGCCGAGCGTGACCGTTCCCGCCGCGAGATCGGCCGGGAACATCCCTTGGGCGAGGCTGTACGTTGAATCGAGGATGACTTGGCCTTCTGCTGCGCTGTGTTGACGCCAAACGTTGAGCATTTAGTATGACGGCGGGGGGGAAAGGAGGAAAGGGGGCGGGGAAAGGGAACGTACTCGGCCTTGAACTCGACCTGACCCAGATCAATCCCGCTCGTCTTCAATCCCTCGATCTTGCGTGTTCCATTCCCGATATACCGTGCTCTCAACCCCTGACCACTCCGGAACGTCTGCACGCTCCCGAGCGGGGTGATCGTCGTATCGCTCGCGGCATAACTTTATGCGTCATCCGTCAGCGGGGGTCACGGGAAGATAGAGAGAGACGGGGTACCTGGTGGGGGATTGGTAGTAGCCTTCCCTGTCGCCGTGGCGGGCGATGATGACGACGCCGATGAGGGAGGACATGCTGGTGCGAATGGGAGGAAGAGGGGGATGGGACGATGCGCGGGGTAGGACGAGTCTTTATCGCGAGGATGACGGGAACCGATTCGGTTCGGTAAGGGCTGGGTGGAGGCAGCGTGTGGTCGGAAATAGATTAGAGATAAGCAGACAAAGTAACAGTTAGATGCAATTGCTGATCATGATAACTCATTCATCCAGCTGTACTTCAATGGCGCTTTGCCGGAGTGGTTAACGGGTGCCCCTGCTATTCGTCCTCTTTCCCGAGGATCAGCACAGGGTATGGTCTCTGACCGCGTGTGTTCGAATCGCACAGGCGTCGCACGTTTTTTGTTGCCGTTCGGGCCATGTCCTTTTGCCTCGAGGGATGTCTTCCTGTATGCACGAGCGATACGAGAACAAGGCTCGGAGAGTATCACAGCACGTCACGGGGTCCAAAGAAAGCCTTTTTGCATGTCATCTATCTACAACGCCTAGAACGCACTACTCGTTCGCAACGCCTCCAATTTCTTCAACACGTCCCCGACGCTCTTGTCCAAATCCCCGGCGATCGCCTGCTGTCGCGCGTACGGCAGGCTCGCAAACGCCTCGCATAGGTCCCCATCGGTGACGGCCTTGACGGGCGCGTAGTAGCCGCGGTACGACAAGTGGTCCCGGCCGACGAGAGAGACGGATTCGCCGCGCATGTGCTGGAGCCAAGTCAGTGGGGTTTTACGACAGTGGGGGGAAGGGGCGGGGGACGTACCATTTCGAGATCCGTCATGAAATCGACGTCGCTCTTGCTCGTGAATGGTATCAGCGCGCCGACAGATCCGCCCAGGGTCGTGTAAATCAAGACATCCCGACCGCCCACGACCATGGGTGTCTTGGTGATCCTGGCCCTAGCGTCAGCGAGGTACAACACACTGGAGACGACAGAATACTCACGAGGTAACGATCCCGCCGACATGGTAATGCGCAAGCATCGCCGTCTTGTGCGCTGCGCCCATCAACCATCCCTTCTCATGCAAGATCCCGGCACCCGTCGGATCGTCATCCACACTGGCCCCCACGTGCTCCGGCAACCGGTTCACGAAAATATTGCCAAACTTGTCGCCGCACGCGACCGTCTCGTAATCGACCATGTGCATGGCCGTGATCCACCGCGGCTGCGTATCGTCGGCGAAGACCAAGAGTTGCCGGTTGGGGACCGTCTTGTAAGCGACGAAGAAAGTCGACTCTTGCATGTCGCCGACGACGATGCGCGAGCCTTGCGTGTTGAGGGAGAGGATGGCCGTGGGGAAGGTCTGGCGTGGTGTCAGGCTATGTAGGTCTTGCCGTCGCGCATACTCACATTGTTTTCGCATTTACGCAGCAATTGCTTCTTTCCCAATTCATATATTCTCAAGGCTTTGCCCACTCCCGCTAGCAAATGGCCCTGGAAGCCAGTGATGACGGTAGGGACGTCGTCGATTGGCGTCTATTCGATGTCAGCACTTGTACATGATGATAGCCGACGAACCCACCTTGTGCATATACTCGAGGCCCTTGCCATCCTCACTGATCTGATACATGCGGAGGAAGCCTCCCTTGGTGCTCCTCGGCGACAGCGTCACATTCTTGGCCGTACCCACGACCAAGCACAAGACTCCCGGCTTTTCGACAAACGATACCACGGCGATACTGAACGCGGCCTCGTCCTCGTCGAGGTCAATGGAGAGCAGACTTTCCGGTCGCTGTGGTCTTTCCGAGCCATCTTCGGCGTCCGGTGCGGGCTGGAAGAAGGGATCGACAACACGGATGACGGATGCCCAGCGACCCGACGGGGCCTTGGGTCGACCGAAATCCTCTGCGGGCAGTTCCAGGAGAGATACGTCGGGCTTAGCGCCCGAGGATTGCTGCAAAGAGTCAGTCGAGGTGCAAAGGACGAGGACGACGCGCCGACATACCTTCTCTCCCAGTATTCGATTGATGGCTGCGGGTCCATACGTCCTGTTGTCGGACTCGATAACGTAAAAGTATGGCAGCGTCGGGTGACTGATCATTTTGCGAGGCGTATAAGACAATGGCAAGACGTCCTGCTTGAGCTTGGTGCCGAGTCGCGGCACGGTAAAGATCCTACGAGAGCGTCAGAAGAGGGTTTCCGACCAGACTCGAGAGACATACCTCAGAGTGTTTCCCGCCACACCGATCAAGCCATCTGGGCACATTTCGGCCGAGAACGACGAGGCATACTCGAGCGAGTCGTAAATAAGAGGTGCAAATTCCAGGCGATCTTGATAAGTATAGTTGAGCCATGATCGACTCGACAAGGCCATGATGGCAGGAGCGCCGTGGACCTCTGTGCGGATCAGCTTGGCGGGCTGAGAACCGAGGAATCTGCAGGGAGATTAGTAGCATTTTGTAATGGTCGAAAGGAACGTACCGAGTCCGTGTATCCGTCAATTCGCCATTGACAGTGTCGACCACCGTTCGCAGGAGCACACCGGTCTGCAGGCCAATGTTGAGGAACATGGTCGGCCGATTCTTGTCTATCGTCGTGTCAAACATTTCGGCGAGACAGATGGATGTGGGCGGCGCCGTCAAGGCCTGGGCAGGGTCAGCTCAGTCGAACATGACAGGAAGAGACGTACCTGCAAACTGAGCGTCGTAAAGGTGTTTTCATGGTCGAGTGAAATGATGTGAACCGTTTGATTCTCGCATCCCACGGCCTGTATGGCTATTAGCCTCGGGCAACGGACGCAAACCGCTAGACTCACCAAGAAGGGCGTCCTCTGCCTGCCCTCCGGAACCTCGGCGATACTCAGACACGATGCGTTCGCCGGCAAGGCCTTTCTATCCTGATACTCGCTCAAGGTGCCGTCCATTGGGTCCAGCTCAAAGTAGACGAGCTCGGCGGAGCTGAGCGCGAGCACGACCTGACGCTTGTTGGTAGTGGCCGCAATGATTGTGCGGCCCTTGGGACAGGGCCATTCGTTGACCGTCTTGTCCTCGAGAACGTGACGCAGACCATGCGGGTGGACCTGCAATAGACCGGCGTCGCCGATCTGCTGAACGGCAATTGTCGGGGCCGAAGACAGGAAGCCGGTATCCTGTACCTCCTCGATGGTGCTGCCGATCGCAAGCACGAGCGTGCCGTTGATGAACGACAAGATGATGTACGAGTCATACGGGTCTGGTATCGTCAGCAAAGGTCATTGGACGTTCGCCTGAACTCACCCGATTCCCTGAGCTTGACCGTCCACACGGCGTTGGGCGTACCGGGCAACTCGGACTTGACAATCTCGGCCACATCCAACCCGTGCCTGAGCATACGGAACGTACTCCTCGGGCCGCGTCCGCATACCGCGTAAATCTGCGGCGTATCGGACGCGAGGCCGAGCAAATTTGAGACTTTGGCGTCTACGATCGGATCGAGCGCCTGCAGAGTGTCTGCCTGCCAGAGGTTGGCGAGCGGTCGTGGGGTAAAGTAGGCGTACGGCAACGGCTCGTCGGTTGCGCCGTTTGAGGGATAGTTGGCGGAACTCCATGTCGTGCCTTCTTCGTCGTCGCCAAGGGACAGGAACTGGTATAGTGCGCTGGGAAGGGTCAGCAAGAAGGCACTCTGCTTTTCCTCTAGACTCACTGATTTCCGAACTCGCTGGCCGCAAACAAATGCCCACTCTTCAAGATGCACAGACTGTTGGCCACCGGAATCGTGTCAAAGTATTGGATATTGATCGACCGCACGTCCTCGTCCTGATGCTCTATCGTGACCTTGAAGAGATCCCCATCTTCGCTCTGCAGCAGAAAGAAGAAACTGCCCTATAGTCAAAGCGGGTCAGTCGCGAATCATGGGCGATACCGATTGACATACCTTGATCTTGTGCAGAACAGCCGCCACAATAATAATGCCTCGCTCCTCTCCTTCCGCCAACGGATTCCTCCTTCTTGGAATTGGCACCCTATGCGCGGGGGCATCGTGATGCTGCCACATGACGTGATCCTCGCAACAGACAAGGACACCGGACGGTCCCTCGAATTTATCGGTTTGCGCGGATTGACCGCCGGGTACTTGGACGAGCAGGTTGGCGCGGTTGTCTGTCGGGATGGATTCCTTGCGGACGACGTGGTTGAGACCGAGATCGAGTTCGTAGAAGGACAGCATCTAAGATGAAAGGTTAGCCCGTGTCGTGAAACAGTCGAGAAGCGAGCACGCCTCCTTTCCAGGCACATGCCGGATGATCCAGAGACGGGCAGTCCCCTGTTCGCGACAGAGGCACAAAAGAGAAATTCGTGATTTTGCATAGCTTGCGATGGGCGTCGTGTCACCGCTTGATATCAGCGTTTCGTACGCGCAATACGCCAAGTTATGTTTGCAACGCAAATCACCTCCCTGCCGCTCCTTTTCTCGTCCATTCGGCGCGACCGTCGCGATTTGCGCTTCCTGCACTCAGCCGACGCTCGGCCTGTGACGACGCCCGAAAATGCTTGCTCGCAACCTCCCTCTCTTCGACCTACTCCCCGACTCACCTTCTGTGCCGCCTGCGCCGCCTCTCCCGTCCAATCGCCATCAGCCTCCTCATACCCCGTTTCCAAACACGCATACAGCGGATTATCATACCCGACGTCGACGCCGATCATGGCGCTGATGATGGCGTGCGGCTTGTGCGCCTCGAGTGGGGAGGAGGGGAAGAGGTTGCCTTCGGCGTTTCGGTTGAGGATGTAGACGAGTTTGGATTTGTCGATGCTGAGGGCGTACAAGCGAGCGCAGCGAGCGAGGATGCAGAAAGCGAGCGAGGGAGCGAGATGGAAAAGGAGTGAAGCGAGACGGAGAGAACCGGAAGTCAGCGTTGGCATGGGTTTGGGATGAACGATGAACGTACGCTCCAATCATCACACTCCGTCCCTTCGGATCCGCCGCGAGCCATTGCCCGGGCACCATCCGCCGCGCGCCCGTCTTGCCGTACGTCTCCTGGTAGAGCGACTTGAAGTGCGGTGTCGGCTGCATTTCGAATTCGAGGATGGACAGGCGGCCCGAGTCAGAGGAGAGGATGAGGTAGTCTGTGGAAAGGATATTTAGCGTGTTGGGGGTGACGGTCTAAGGAACATTCGTGCGTAATAATTTAAAAGTCTCATTGCGTGTGAGGCCTCGTCACGCATCGCGCCGTATTTTCGCCTTCTAGCAGCGATTGAGTCTCGCTTCCGGAAATCTTCTCGCTTCCGGAAATCTTCTCGCCTGCGACGACTTCTATTCACGCTGACACTCGACAAGAACCTGATGCTCGCTGCGCTCGAGAGATATCCCTGCAGAGATGCCTTCTCACTTCGCTCGACGCGATCCTCGCTGACAGCTCTCTGAGGCACTATGCTCGCTTTGCTCGCCTGATTCTCGGCCTTCCTACCCTCGCCATCGAGAGACGCTGGCCTGCAGCGCTCTGATTCTCGCTCTGCTCGGAGATCTCCTCGCTTGAGGCGCCTTTTCCCTCCGCTCGACCTATTCTCGCATCCCTCGCGCCATCCTCGCTTCACTTGTCGCTGCACTCACCCTTTCCCTGCCCTGTCAACTTGAACGCCACCATACTCCGCACGCCTCCAAACGCCTCGGTACTACACACGACATTCATCCGCGGATTCTCCGGATCGCTCTGCGCATCGAGCTTCAACAGCTCGATCCGCGTCCCGCCGCGGCATACGGCAATCTCTTGCGCTTTCGGGGCGGTAAAATTACCAAGGACGGCGAGGGTGATGCTTGTTGGTGGTTGGAGGGTGAGATTGAGAAGATGCATCGTGGATGGAGTGGGAATGGCGGAATGGAGAAGATGGCAAGAAGAGGAGGATGATGATAGTGATATCACCTCGCTCGATCACTCGGGGACGCGCCCGCGCTTTGTTGCCAACTCTAGCGCAGGTGGTGGATCCGTCGTGTTCGTCGAGATATCACGTAGCGATAGTAGGTGCGTCGGATACCTCTATCTCCCCACCACCATGCCGTCCCACAAGAGGCATAGAGAAGGAGGACCGAAGTAGCATCGCGTCAACGGGAAAAAAAGGAAAAAGGGATCGCCTTCGAAATGGCAAAAAGCTTCGACGCCTGTGCGATTCGAACACACGCGGTCAGAGACCATACCCTGTGCTGATCCTCGGGAAAGAGGACGAATAGCAGGGGCACCCGTTAACCACTCCGGCAAAGCGCCTTGTTTGAAAACATGAAATCTTGCGTGGGTATCATAGGCGTGCCAAAAGACGGACAGGAGCGCTGGTCCGGATCAATAGCTCGGTGAAAGCTGCGCGGACGTCAGTCTAGATATGCAGCGATGCACTCGGGTCATCAACATGAGCAGGACGCCCAATCAGACGATGCTGGGACCGACAATATCTGTCCTTAAACAGACACGTTGCGATTCAGAATCTATGGCAATTACGCGATTCTTTCGTCTATCAACTTTGCCTTTCGTTAATACGTTGATAGCAGTCGCCAGCAATATAAGCAGAGGCAAGGACTACATGTGCATATTCTGTGCGATAGGCACTTGGTTTATGCCACCATCACATACAGTATGATTTCAATTCAAGCTATCCTACATACGTCGACATCGAATCGTGCCTTGCTGACAGTATCATTTTCCATGGAATCCAAAAAAGTATTTAGATGCATACGCCTCCAAACAAAGATTTTCGAAAGTCTTTTGTAGGTCCTTCGATTCGTCTCTCCTTGCCTGGGCGCTGAGCGCCTGTTCAAAAATTCCTCTGATATGTCCGAATTTGCCCTCACGGAACTTGGGTATGATCTTCATCAGCACGTCATCGCTCGCCTCGACTGCCCACTCCATGTCTTTTCGCTTCGCCAGTATTTCGCGCAGCAATACTTTCGCCAGAGCCTTCTGTTCCTCAACATCTTCATGTTTCGCGATATATTCCTTCATGAGATTGGCATGCGCCTTCCATACGTTGAAATACTGGAGTGCTTGGCTTCGCCGTTTTCGCTCAGACCGGTCTTTTCCGCCTTCCTCCTTTTCTCGTACCCATTGCCTTTGGAGTGCTGCAAGCGAGTTGGCAATTGACGCCTGGAACCACCTCAAGAAGTACCCCGATCGTCTTTCGAGTGCTTTGGAGGCTTCTGATTTCCAAGTCCGCCTGGAAGCAGCAGAAGATTGGACTTCGTACGAAGCTTTGGTGTCCGTCAGCGATCCTGAGCCGCCCGACGGCGGAGTGCTTTCAGAGATGTTGGTGCGAGCAAGGGAGGGATTGTTCAAACTTTCGGTCGGCACCTCCGAGGACGTAGTCGATAGGTGTGTGGGCGACCTCTGGCTGATCCGTTCTTGTGGATCATAAGTGGTGGATAAGCTCGGGAAGGTAGATTGATGCTCAGAAGGGGAGGTAGGTTGATGCTCAGAAAGCTGATCCATGTCTCGTGCCACTCGCTTCGTTCTGTACGTCAGGCTACATGCTTTTCATCCATATATATATATATGCTCTATGGATTGCACGTGTCCTTTCATGAGTTTCATCGCTTACCCCAAAGACAAAGGAGACGAGAGCTATGCTAATGCATCTGCTGATACATCTGTCCGCCCAGCGTATGACTATACACCGCCCCATTTTCTGGGGAAGGGAACGATGAAATAGAATCGGGCTTATTCACTAGAGCCTCACTCGAACAACGTCCTCGAACCTTGCAGCGTGACATTCACTTCATGATAAGATATGAGCTCTCCTATGCGAAAGGCGGTCATTAATTGTCAACGAGAGCATTCCTTCACTGTACTACTTCACTAGACTAGCCTCACCCCTCTTCACGTTGCCGTCTTGAGGTCGAGCTTTCCTACGAGCCTTCCTAGACTTCCGAGTATATGAATCCATAAACGCTCCCAGACACTTCAGTTCATACTCCCTCTGAATACGTTCCGCATTGTCTCTCTTCTCTTGCGTCGTGAGAGCGCTGGTGAAGATTCCTCTGACATACTCAAACTTTGCACCTCTCAATCGAGGGAGTATGATAGTCGCTATCACGCGATCAGTCTCTTGACCTGGCGACCCTTGTGGTACGCCAACACTCTCCAATACTTGAGAGAGGAACATTAGGGCCAATGCACACTGATCTTCAACATCCTCTTGCAACCCGATGGCCTCTGCAATCCGCATTGTATAACTTTTCCATACCTCCAGCTCGGGTTCTCCCATGCACACGGTGGTCGCTTGGGGCTCTGTGGCGCTCTCCGAGGCAGTTCCATGCTGTGAGTCCTGTGTGGTATTTCCGTGTTCCGAAGGTTGCCTCGCAGCTAAAAGACCATTGTCAAGGAATCTCTGGAGTTGGTCCGCATATGCCTTGAAGCGTTCAGTTTGTTGACCGGACCAGAGAGCGGCATTGGAGCAGCTGGGATCGCGTGAGAACTCAGTGACTGTCAGCGATCGTGAGACCTCTGTTCGAGTGGTACATGGGTGGGGGCTATCCATAACAGTCGGCGGTAGAGTACTGGCAGGACTTTTGCTTTGATTAGGATGAACACGTGGCGTAGATGTGGAAGATGTTGGTCGCATTTGCATATTAACTCTCCAGTGGCGGCTGAAACGAAAGAGAAGAGGTCCAAGACTCCAGAATCGGGATGCTGAGCCAGGTCTCATATTAGTAACATCCGCTCTGGGCTGATTGACTCTTTCCCAGTATGTGATTCTGTGAATGGAACACTCTCCTCCCCAAGGTCATCCATTGATACCGGGCGACGAAAAGGCTGCAAGTTATGCGCTCACGTCCCGATTGTGCCTTTGCCAATTCATCAAATGCCTTTACCAATCCAGTAAATGAGCAGACCCCGTCACGTTCTCCGAGCAATCGTGCAGATCCCATGTGCTCCGCTGCGCCCTGATAAACATCGTTCGAGCGTTGATGATATCCTCTGACCCGCTAGACTGCCCATCCGAATTCCAAATTTATCCGACATACCAGTCCATCAAGCAAGAATCAACTCCAGCCTGATCTGTTGCAAAGAGGCTCCACCCATCTTTCGCCTCGAGAGCCGTGGAAGGCGTCGGCGCGAGTGGCAGTGGGGCCTGGAGGCGTCGCGGCGTCGCGGTGGAATCTTGGCATTCAAGCAGAGACGTTGTTTGAGGGGGGAGACACAGCGGCAAAGTGCGCTGCGTGTTTTCGTTTGTTGAAAAGGCACCGAATGTTGGCGCCTTGTCGGCATCATAGCACTCTGACGAACATGCAGCATGGTTGCACGTGGCAAGCTCAGCTTCACAGCAAGTGGGGTCACATGACATGCAACTCGGTCGCGCGTCAGGGCTTCGAGCGCGAGCGAGGCGAGCGAGATGAATTCTTGACAAAGGCAGCGAAGCAGCAGGATTAGCCCGGAATGCTCCTGCAAGGATCTGAACCTGAAACGGCTCAGTCGAGCGGACATTGCTTCGGCAAACAAGATCTCCCCCCAATCACGACTGAAAGGCGATGACGCACTGCGTGTTGATCGCCCGATCTTGCAGTCCCAACCATGAAGCTGACGAGCCCGTCCGTGAAAAGGCTCAAATCCACCACCTTGTGCAGGGCGTTTCCAGGCGAGCGATGGGTCCGAAGGGCTTGTAATGCTTGAGAATTACAAGTCAAACGTTCACGCCGGCCATACTAGCTTGCTTGTCTCTTACCATATTACCGTCACGCGGATCCACCAAATGAATCCCCGAAACGCCTTTCTCAGCCCTGTCAGGGTAGACCGGTAGAGTCCAGATATTTCCCGCGCCGTCTAATTCCTGAGGCTCCCCTTCGCTGCCAAGCGACACCGCCTAATTGCCATCAACTCTCAAGTATGAGGTATGGTCAAATCCATTGCGCTATGCAAGGGTGTAACAGATCGCTACAGCGTCTGCATGTCAGCAGAGACGCGAGCACGCCTATCCATATCATCTGATCGATCGAGACCTCCGCTCAGCGGATCCATACAACATACGCCATCCGGTACAACACCCGTCCATCGCCCATCCTCAAACCCACGCCCTCGCGCGGCGCTAGATGACTTCCCTCCCGCTCCCGTGGTTCACTGGTTTCCTCCCCGCACCGTCACCCAACGGAACGTCCGTGAACGGCACGGGCGTGGCAGCATCCCGATACGGTTCCGCGACGGCTCGCGCGTTCCGGTGCCACGGGTATTGCACGACCAGTGCCGCGCCGGTTCCCGGTGTCGTTCCGGCGGGAGAGGCGGAGGGAGGGCCTGCTTGAAAGAGGGTGTCTTTGGGTGGGAAGGATGCTTGGATGCCTAAGGGGGTGATTTCTCGCGTGGTTAGGGGCCAGTCGGTTCACGGAAAGAATGGGAAAGGAAACGCACACGGGATAACCGGATGGAGGGATTGCGGGCGCGGGCGTCGTTTTGTTCCTTGCGGAGTTGTCGGGGCAGTAATGACAAGCCGAGGGCAAACGATCCGATCAATAACTATCACGGAGGCGATGAACAAGCGCGCGAGTCTTTCAAGCGGGCAGGGATGGACGTACCCCCGTCCATGCCCAGTAGGTGACCACCATCCACTTTTCATCGCCCCACTTGCTGATGCCGAGCTTTTCGGCGGCGAGACCGCCGACGAGCAAGACGACGCCGAGGGCGATGTGGAGCAAGTTTCTCGGTGGGCGATGCGTCCGAAGCGGGTTGTACCGGTGGTGAATCCAGAAGCCGAGCAGGGATTGGAGGAGGAGGAGGATGACGACGATGAGGCCGAGGAGCTAAGTGAAGCGAGTGTACGGTTTAGCGAGCGGCGAGATGGGTCAGGGGAGGCAAGTAAACGACCGCCATGCCAGTGCCCGAAGATGCCTAGAGAGCCTAAGGAAAAGGTGGGCTCACAGCATGCCCATCCCTGAAATGCCGCCCCTTGCGCATCCGATTCCCGGCAACGGCGCATCCAAAACCGGCGAGGACGAGCATCACGGTGCCCACCTGCAGCGCCCGATGGGAAGGGAGCCAGTGCCGGGTGCCCCTACGCAGGGATGCAGCGTGAGCGGGGAGTGAAGCGCAATGCGAGGAGAGGCGGGGGGGGGGGGGGGGGGGGGTGAAGCGTACCGTCCGAATCGGGCGATAAGAACCGCGATCTGCCGGTGCGCCGGGTGGTTAGCTTGGGGTTTCCCCGGCAGGCGTGTGGGGGACGTACGGGCGCGGTCATCATCCAGCCGATTGTCTGTTCGTGGGTTTAGCGCGTGTGGGAAGCAGGCGGGTTGGTCCCGGAGGGGGAGGGGGCGGCGTACCATAAACACGGCGTGCGCGCGAATGATGTGGCGTCGTCTGGATGCGGTTTCCGGGGACATGCCGGTGCCCGTGCCCGGTGCTGCGGTGATGCTGATGGGCTTTGCTTGATTGGAGGCTGCGTCCGGATGGAAGACGAGGTCGAAGATGCCGAATCCGTCGTGCATCCCTATCCGGGCGTCTTCCCGCCTCCCGTACGGATCCGGCGTGGGCGGGGCGGTGGCGTAGGCCCAGTTCATGCCGAGTGGGCCCGTGGGTGCGGAGGAGGCAGGCTGGGTGTATGTACAGCTTAGGAAGGGGGAGGTGCTGTTGCTGGCGATGAGGCGAGTGGTGCCGCTGTGGTTGATCTCGGGCGCCGAGTGGCCGTGCTGTGCGGGGATCAGCCGCGGAAAACATGAAACGAGCCAGAGGACGCACGCCGTCTCGTTCGCTGAGTAAGCATCCCCTTTGTTCGTCCCGCCACAGGACGACCATCCGACTCGCGCGCATCTCGTACCCGCTTCCGATCCCGATCCAGCCCGCGTCGACCCGGGCGTCCACCGCGTACCAGACGCGGTCCGTCTCGTGCGAGGCGTGAATGCACAGCACGTGGCTGCACCATGTGGCCGAGTGGGAGCCGGCGAGGGCGACGGGCGCGGCGTACAGCAGCAGCAGCAGCAGCAGCAGGTGGAGGACAAGGAGGAGCATCGGTCGAGGGGGATCGCGCATCAGGCGCGTGATGCGACGGCGTGATGGGCGGCGCAGAGAGAAGCTATATACACGGGCCCGATCCCTCAAAGGGAACGATGCGCATCCGCATCATGAAACGCCCCAGGGACCTCCTTTAGCGCGCCCCGCCTCCTTTCCCTTCGGATGCAGATCATATATCGTTTCTGGTTCGCCTAGCGTGTATTCATCCTGACAAAGCGTCCTTTCCCGCGCGTAGCCAAAGGCGCTCAGGCCTTGGCGTTCGCCTCGGCCGTCAACTTGGCCTGGTTCAACAACGAAGCCGGTGCGTCGCCCCTGCGCATAAGGTTGCCCGTCAGCCATCTCAAAGGAGGAATCGCGGGAACGAGGGGGATCCCCCGCGCGCGCGGAAGCAGGATGACGGAAGCAGGGACCCACCTCGGCATGAACACCTCGATCAGTCGGATCCGATCGGGCACGTTGAATGCGGCGTCCGTGAGCAGCCCGTCCAGCTCCGCCGGCGTGTGCACGGCGTAGGATGCGTGAGGGGTTTTCTGCGGGCGAGCGGACGGGGAGATAGAGGGAACAAAGAGGGGACAGAGAGAAGGCAGAATCAGCCGCGCGCGTGATTCCCAACCGGCAACGGCGGCGACGTACGCTCTTGCCGACAAAGAAGGGCAACATCATCTGATGGTCAATCATCTGAATGTTGTTGTATTTCGCCTTGTCGCCATGGATCTGTCGTTCGATCTCGTACCTGGCGGGAGCGCGGCGATCGAGCGAGCAGCAAAGGGAGCACGAGAATAACAGGGCGCAGCGACATCAGCCCCTCTGCCCCACAAAGACCACATCGGTAAACCCACCCGTCATTATTGATCACGAACAAGTACGGGCAAACGCCCGTCTTGACCATGGTCGCGACCTCTTGGATCGTCATCTGCAAACTTCCCTCGCCTGTGCGCGGGACTCAGCGCTCGTGATGGGCTCTTGGGCGCGCGCGACATCCGCACGTACCAGTGAAGAGGATCGTTCGACCGGGGTTCTTGCGTTCCGTCGCGGCGAGCTGTGGGGCGGCTGTCAGCGGAGGGCACAGAGCGCGGAAGAGATGGGGTGGGGACGTACAGCGACGCCCAAGGCTGCGCCGGTGGCCCAGCCGATGGAGCCTGCAAAACAGGTCAGCGAGAAGACCAGGCACAAGACGACGTGACTCACCCCAAAGGGTTTGCACGACGCAGGAAGCGTTCGAGGGGAAGGGAACATTGACGATTCCAAAGGCCGAGGTACCGGTTTCCGCCAGGATGAGGTCTGCGCCGTTCGTTGAGCAACCGGTCACGCTTGAACAACGGGGGCGGACAAACTCACCGTGCTCCTTGAAGAACTTGCCGACCCGAGGCCACAACCAGGTGTGCCGAATCTCGCCGTTCATATCCTCCTTGGGCACCTTTTCCGCCTCGGCACGCTGGGCTTCGCCGGCGTCTTGGACGGACTGGTCGGGCGCCTTACGGGGACCGCCCATGCTGGTCACCGCGCTGCCGAGCGCGTTCGTGAGCAAAGGGACGACCGAGCGGATGTCGGTCGTAGGGTAGGCCGCGTAGCCGATCTTGGTCTCGAACGAGTGAAGTTCGATTGTTTTCTGGAAAGCGCATCCCGCGAGCGAAGCGAGCGAGTGCGAAGGGGGCCGGCGGCAGCGCGGGAGCAGCAAAGAGAACGACGCACGACGTCAGCGCCATTCGGTCGCCCAGCCATCATTGACTCACCTCGACGGGCAGGTCAAACGTAAAGCTTCCCGAACTAGAGACCTCTTAGCGCCCTATCGCACTCTCCATCCATCGCACTCACTTGAAATCACTCTCGAGCCTGCCGCACATGAGCACCCAGTCGGCGCTCTCGACTTCCTGCCGAACAGCGGGCAGCGAGTTCTTGCCGACATAGGCGCCGCCGTATTGCGGGTGTTGTTCGTCGAGGACGGATCTGCGAAGCGTTTAGAGGGGGATATGCAGGAGGGGAAGGCGGTACGTACTTTCCCATGGGAGCTGCACGACATTAGCATCGTTATAGCAACGGAGAACAGACAGGGGACCCACTCTCGAAGAACCTGATGCCGGTCTTCTCGACCAGCTCCCGCAACCCGGGCCCGCATCCGAATCGATCGGCACAGACGTCAATGATCGCAATCGGCTTCTTCGCTTGCTTGAAGCGAGCGGTGATCTCGTTGATGACATGGGAGAGGACGGGGTTACTCTCGAGCGTGTTTTCCTCGGAAGAAGGCAGGGGCGGGGCCGAGTGCGGGTAGGGCTGCAAAGGCGTTGGACAGAGTTGATGCGCATGGACGCGGGACGTACCAGAGGTGTCTTGAGACCTTCGGAGGAGACTTTGACGTGGAACAAGTCGGTGGGAAATCCGAGGTAGACGGGCTTGCACTGCGAGGGTGTCAGCAAAGGAACGGAAAGGAGGGATGGCACGCGGCACGAATTTGGCGGGTTGGCATGGAATCAAGTCAAGGTGATACGAAACGCTGCACTACGAGTGACTTGACGGGAATTCTTGCTCGGAAACGACGTTCCTCGCTTGATGCGGGCAGCAGATAATCTTGCTATGCAGAGGAGCAGAGACTCGCTCGGCAAGACTGAGACAACCATGCCGGCTTGTGATATCACGAGCATGCGCGTTGAACTCGGAATCCGATGCGTCGAATGAGGCAAACACCTTGGTCCGCTTAACATTCAGGATTTCCAGTCGTTTGCCTCCGTGATGCCGAATCCGAGCTCGCCCTGCGGCGCACTGCATTCAGCTCGGCTCCACTTTACTTGGGGCACCGGAGCCATTTGCCTTTTCGTCCGGCTACTTGATATGCTCCATCTGCGGCTCGCTTTTCACAGACGGGCCCGATTTGGCTCGCAAGACCCCCAGTGAGCGGTGCCGATCGACGAGTGTTCAGTGCCTCCGTCGCTGCTTTCACTCGCTGTCATCACGGCCATCCTCCGACGACGGCCATGAGTTTTCGCAAGGCGACCCCTTGTTTCCTCGGTGCATTTCGGGATTTCATGCCCACTGCAGTTCCTCTTCTTCGTTCCGTCCGTGGCACGCTGAAGCCCGCTTCACTCGCGCAAATCAACCTCTTGCCTTGGGCGGCCGTCCCGCTGCAACTCGACCAGAGACTGCTTCCCGACGGTCTAGTCGCAGCCTCGGCCAGTCTGCTGGCAACGCGCGAGCTGGTCCTCGGCCTTCCGTTTGATAGAGGAGCCTCCTATCCTCGCCGCCTTGCAGGTTCTCAATCATGGCGTCTTCTCTTCTCGCGAAAGCCTGACACTCGCTTGACTCGTGCAACTTTTGCCGGGGCGGCGTCTCCTGTTCGAGACGACATTGTTCCTTTCTCGACGTACGACGCCCGTCGTCGACGCTCGAGCATAGGCGGATTGGATACGCCGGCCGACTCTCCTTCCCTTGATCCGGCTGTCTTTTCGGCAGCGCTCGACGAAAACGCTATGCTCGGCCATCCTCCTAGGACAACCTCGACGAATCCTTACAGGCAGCGCCTCCTGTTCTTGCTCATGGCGTCTCGCAATCCTCGCTGGCGCTCGACGGAAACCGTGGTGCCTCGGCCATCCGACGACGGCCTCCCGCACACGGCGCAGATGATTCTCGCTTCGCTCAACGGGCAGTGATTCTCGCTCCGCTCGATGGGCAGTGATTCTCGCTTCGCACGACTCGCTTCGCTCGCTTCGCACGATCGCCCTCGTCGCCCTCGCCGCCCTCGCTTCGCTCGTGCTCCTCGTGTCGGTACTCACCTCGGTCAACGCAACGCCCATCACCCGATCCACCTCGTCCGTCCATCGTGTGCCTTGCTTCAAAATGCCGACGGTCGCCACCAAATGACTGCTCATGGCGCTAAACGTATCGAATGATCCGTTGCCGAGGGTATGGTGTAGCAATGCGTGGGAACCCTGGAGACGGGTCGAAGGGAGGCCGACGAGGTGGAGGATTGGGAGGCGTTCGGCCATGGAGCCGCTGGTGGGTGGAGGCCACAAGACGGATGGAGCGCCAGGAGGTTGGGAGGTGTAGGTGAGCAGGAGCGTAAGCAATCGCGAAGAGACGATGCAACGGATAAGCGACAGCCATTCTAGCTCGACGACGTTGAACGAAACGTACGCGATACCATTCAGCGCACTCAACTCTCCCACACCAAACGTCGTCACGAGCACGCCGAGTCCATGCTTGACCCTTGCATACCCGTCCGCGGCATACGCCCCGCCGAGTTCGTTGGCTAATCTTGGGGGGTTAGCGCGCGACAACACCGGCGGTATGAGTGCGCGCACTCACCATCGCCGACCCATTCGAGCGCGGGGTCCTTCTCGATGTAGTCCAAGAACTATGCGAGGCGTGTCAGCGGGGGAGAGCAGGAGGGGACGGGAGAGCCGGCGCACCTCGAGGTTAAAGTCGCCCGGGCAGCCAAAGATGTGTTTGACGCCGAGCTGTTTCCAGCGGGCGGTGATGTATTCGCTGAGAGTGATTTGATCGGGGTAGGACATTGCTGGATGGACGCGGGGAGTGGCAGCGGGCAGGGAAGGGACGCAAGGGCAGGACGACTAATATAGACACGGGATGGCTGACGTCGGAAATTCAAACGACGCGGGGATACGTCAGCACGGCGATCGCCGACGGGAGGCCGGATTAGCGCGCGAGCGGGAAACCGAGGTCATCCAGTCTCTCTGTCAGGTCACGTGACCACGGCGACATTCATAGCAGCATATATTACACCTCTACAGGCATCGCCACCATCGCCTCGCTCAGGAAGCCCGTGGCGAACAACCAGCGTTCCCGCGTGGCTTCGTCATCGACGATGACGGCCGCACTGGCGGTCCGCAGGCGTGCGCCGTCGTCGTGGAAGAGGACTTTGGGTGTCGTGCTGTTGAACGCGAGGTACCAGACGATGCTCGGGTCGAGCGCGGTCGCGTTGCGTGCCGACGTGGCGAGGGTGTGGGCGGCGGTGAGACCGGCGTTGAGGTATCCCTGAGAGGCATCCAACGTCGAGGCGTAAAACGATGGATTGTCGAGCGTTGTCGCGTGCGGGATCGAGGTGTGTAGGGAAGGTGGGTTCGGAGTGCCCAGGTGGAGGATCCCCCCGGCGGCATCGACGAGAAGGAGTTGGCCCGACGGGCCATGGCCGAGACCGTTGCAGTTGTGTAACCCGTCCAGGGCGACGCGTGCGTCGACGCGCGGGGAATCGAGGGAAAATGAGACGTGGACGAGGGATGTTTTCGGGCTGAGAGGGTGCGTAACGATGTCTTCGACCGTACGTAAGAGCCCGGCGCGATGGGCGTGGTCGTTGGTCACGAGGAGTTCCGTTGGCGAGAGGGCGTAGATGTCGTTGGGCGTGCGAATGAGCGGGTGGCGGACGGTGCGTAGGTGGGTTGCCTTGGTCGTACCGAGCGTATGATGGAACACTTCGATCCGGGATGCGACAATGTCTTCCGGTGCGCGGGAAGAGGGCAAGGGGGAAGCCGGGGCGTGGTTGACGGCGTAGATGTAGATGGCTGAAGGGTTGGACGGGTCATCGATAATGTCGATTCCATGAGTGACGAATGCGCCCGTGAAGCCCTCGAGGGTCAGGCGCGTCGATGTAAAGCTCTGCCAAGGGTGTCAGCACGCACGTTTCCGTGAGCAAGAACAGGTAATCGGCCCACCTTGGGATCCACCACCACGAGTCCACCTCTACCTTCATCCGTCGTCGGCACATCCTCGGGCCTATCGAAATGCGCCAACGGCGGGAACCAATCCACCCGGACCGAGCCTTGGCCTTCGCATGCCGTGAAGAGTAGCCCGGACTCCGCATGATGATGCAAGTCTTCACATTGCCGCGTACCGCGGATCGTGCGGATGGATGAGGAGGCCGCGTGAGCCGGGAACGTCGTGGGGATCACGCCGAGGACGCGGAGACGATGGTAGATCGGTGGGCCGTAAATGGCCAGAAAGAGGGCCACGAGGGTGAGGATGGGACGTGTGAAACGTGGCATGCTGAGTATCGTGCAGTGGCAACAAGGTGACAAGGTGGACCGGGGGGGATCGTGGGCTGATTTGATGATTGAATGAGGTCACCCCGCATCGACCCCAGGCCGGTTCGGCTATCGTTCGGACCGGTTGCGATCGAGGCGAGCTCCTTACGTAAGAGGGGAGTCCCGCCTTCGAGGCAGGGTCGGTCGCACAGAGGGATGATGGGTGCGTCCGAACGCACGAACGGTCATAAGTGGGCAGATGAGGCACATACAGGCCAGGAGCAGCGCTGGATCTTCACAATTCGTCTCGAGCCCGCCGAGGCCGAGTACTCGGATCCACCGCGAGTTCGTCGTGGGCCCGATTCGTTGGGCGGATGAATTGCACGTCAAGAATGGTAGGCGTTCATGCGGATCGAAACGAGACGACCGAAGACGACCGGATCGGCGCAGAGCCGTCTTTGAGCTACTGTCTTGAGCTCGCAAGGTGCCAAGTGACGTGAATGAACAGGATCTTCTTTTTCAGGATCGCCGAACGCGCCTGTATTTGAGCAGCGTTTGGAAGATCATCTCACGCATGAGATTCGCCCTACCTGCTTCCGCGCAAACCCACTTGGGCCCAGTGACCAAGGGACTCGATGGGGGATTCGGAGCGGCCAACCTGCAAGTGTCAGCAGCCGGACGCTCGAGAACAGTTTTCGCGATCGAGTCAGAGGTGTCGCCCGGTTTGTGTGGCTGGATCGGCGTGGTGGGCAACGTGGACGGTGGCGAACCGGAAAACAAGTGGTTGGGGAATGGTGTGACATGATGAACATCGTCTTTCCGACGTCTGTACTATTTAAGCATCACTATCAGAGACCCTAACTATAGAATTGCGCACCATGATATCCCCCAGCCGTTAGTCGACCCTAGGAGATGTCAGCCCTGACGAGGGTGCGTCTACGCTGCAAAGGCAATGCATGCGCCATCGGCTCGCTCACCGGACGAGCTCGTGGTATCAGCGTCATTGAACGATAACAACAACTTTGCATTTCGTCGGATCCCGGCGACAATCGAGAACAGGAACGGTCGCACGCGACGCGGGAACGAGAGTTGTGGGCTTCTCCGCGACCAAAACGCGTCGAGTCCAGGCGGGGAGTAGAGTGACGGGTAGCACTTCAAAAGGTCGGAGACGGTGGAGTCGGAAGGAAACCAAAATCGTCGATGACAGTGTCAAGTGGATGCCGCGATGGAAATGCTGGGATCATGGTAGTCGCAACACTTCCTCCCGGGGTGTATCTGCTGATGAATGGGAAGCCGCAGAAGATTGCAAGGTATGTTTCTAGGTCCGAATTGGGATAGAGGCTCACCTGATTCTATCACGGTAAAGCATGTCGAATCCTCGTTCTGCAAAAGACGTGAGTCGTCACGGCAAGTCGAGATCGCGGCACTCGTCTCGTCGCGTCATTGTCGCCGCATCTGGACCACAACGTGACAACTCTGAAACGGCTCGACTTATCCGATAAGACACTGCGACACTCGACAATGTATCTAGCCTCTCGGCACCGCCGCGATCCTTCATACAAAAAAAAGCCAAGAAATCTAGTTCCCGAGTCGGGACTCAAGGTCGTCGTGTACTTGGATTTGGATGGTACGCCGAGCCAAGAGCCGAGATGACGGGCGTGAGTCTCAGGTCACAGGGCGGCGACACGTGGGCGATCAAGTGGAAGGTGCTGCTGATCGTCGTCTCCATGGGCGATAGATCATGTGAATAGAAGGAATGGTTACAAAGTGGTTCACATGGGTAACGGCGCAACATGGAGTACTAGGATAAATGGAAAGATCGAGGATATTGTTCAACAACTAGTCTGAAGTTTGTTCTTGCACCATGCCTCTTAATGCAGAGTCCCCGAATACCGGCGAGGTGATTTCGAACCGCTGCCAAAATCAGATACTACCGCCAACCCGACAGCAACGAGCAGACTTGTCACGGGTTCCGCGACGGTGAAGGCAGAGGTCTGAGCGTTGTGTCGAAATAGAAGTTATAGAACGCGCGGATCTCTCTCAGACACTGTCTCCCGAAGGACCGGCAGGGGTGTGAACGAGATGATATGTACAAGTAGCCATGTATCGGCACTACAGTAAAGGCGATCTGCATGTCTTGATTGTCCATCCAACGTCGAGATCGAAATTGCCGCAGGAACTGGTCGACGAGTCAGCTTGGCCGCACTCAATCGCCGTTGCGCTTACCTTGATGGACCTGGCTGTCGCCTTTGCTCTTGCGCCGTTACCAAGATCAGGGTTTCCCGTACTGATCCGCTACTCAGAAGCTCTGCGTCTGCATGATCTCCGCTGATATCGACCCTGCTCGGAGTAGATGTCGGAGTGACCGTTGCCGTCATCGTATTGATCGCACTCTCCTTTCGCCGTCATCAACGTTGGCACGAGGATCAACTTGGCAATACCCGCAGAAAGGCAAAAGTCGCATAACGAGACAACATCTAAAAAGGGATTCTGCGTCGGATCTCATGGCTGTCTATGAACTGAATACAACCAGCATCACTTGATTTGGTATAGCCAACACACGAGTTTCCGTCTCGAGGGCCAAATACCCAGCGCCAGCCACATTCACTCCGTGACGAGCGTGGCCATTCTATATGGATTGATGGCGGATTCAGCTTCGATACTTTTCACAAACCATGACAAGTGACATAGTCACTTGGAGATACTACTCATGAGATGCCCCTCACTGTGGCGATACATGTCGCCATAGTCAGCAGCCAGCCAGCCACGAGGCTTCGAGAAATGTTACAGAACCTTCAGAAGTGGTGGAGCTGCCCATGACGTAGCCCAAGGAGGGTCCTGTCGATGGACACACGAGCCATTTGCTCTTTCTTGGATGCAGAAGCGGCCGTGTGTGGAAGGAGAGCTTACGACAGGCATAGAGTGGACTTGCCACGACGATCGCCCGTCAAGCGACACAAATGACCGAGAATGCTATTTGCTGCCACAACGATATCGGTCATAGTTGGATGAGTTATATGAATGAGCAAGATGATTGAGAAAGTAAGAGTCGTCTGTGAAGGCGACAGCGAAGATGAAATTGTATAGATCGAAACATAAAGTCCATTTCTTAACAAGGTTTTTTTTTTCTTTTTGTCTTTACAATTCAGTCAAGATTCACACGCCACGCAGTCGCAAAAATTTGCACACATCAGGCTCGGCCTCGGCCTCGTCCCCGACTGCTCCACATGCTACTGCCGAGGCCAGTTCCAGTGGCAGGGGCAACATGGCCTCCATTCCTGCTTCGATCACCGTTGACTCCTCCATACCTTGTAGCCGACCTCAGGTTACCTCGAGGGGCTTCCATTGGCTGCATGGGGTATGTCTGAACGGGTCGAAGCTGGCCATGGAAGGGTAGCGGGTATGTTTGGCCAGGCTGGTGAGGGTGTGGCAATGGGTATGGCGTTTGCATTGCTCGAGAAGGACCCAGCGGTTTTGCATGGAGGGACGGTTGAGCGATCGTCGCCTCCAATTGGTCGATCGCGGGCCGAATCTGGTGCATGAGACGTTTGTACTCCAGATGATCGGACACATCTATCAGATCAATCATCGTCCAACCGGCCGGGTTCTTTTCCATTCTGCTGACACGTTCGTTCTCCCATTGGATTCTTTGGTTGAGCAACCTAGCATCCCAGAGCCACTTGGCGTGGACTCCGGCCGGTTGTTTCTTTGCCGGACGCTTTTTGAGGGCGACGTCGATTTCGGACAGCAACAAGGCACGACGCTTGCCATAGCCCTTGCCTTTAGCTCTTCGCTTGGGCTGGCCATCTGCCAACTCCTTGGAATGCTCGTCGTTGTCGTTGTCGTTGTCGTTGTCGTTGTCGTTGTCGTTGTCGTTGTCGTTGTCGTTGTCGTTGTCGTTGTCGTTGTCGTTGTCGTTGTCGTTGTCGTTGTCGTCGTCGTCGTCGTCGTCGTCGTCGTCGCTCTCGTCCTCAGGGTCAGACTGGAGATCGGCCAAAGGTTCTTTGAGCTGTTCCGTATGAGGCGACTGCTCCGTGGATGGCTCCTGTGTCTCTTCGACCGCCGATGGCTCATCCTGGGTCAGCTTGTCGTCAGGTTGCTCCTGGAGCTGAGGGACCTCGGGAACGTCAACATCGTTTGGCAGTTGCTGCTCGGTGGTGCCAGCAACGTCCGCTTTTGCGTCCGAGTTGACCACGACGCGCTCGACCGTATTCATCTGCTGGTGTTCGGGGGCGGGAGAAGAGACAACGACAGTGGCTGCCGAGTCGACCGGCTTATCGATGGCCTTGTCACTTTCACAGTTGTCGGCAGCGGGAAGACAGTCTTTTCCGGAAGATTCGGCTTCGGGGATGGCCTCTTGAAGAACGTTGTCGGAGTGTTGTACGTTGGGCATCAGGTTGTTGACCTCCGTATTGGCAAAGATCTCCACCGGTTGATCGGTGGTTTGCACAGACCGGTTGACATAGCTGGGCTTCTCGGCGGTTTGCACAGACCGGTTGACATAGCTGGGCTTCAACGCAGCAGGCGCTGAAGCTGGGACGTCTAGTGTCTGCGGGTTCACAACTGGTAGATCCTTGTTGGTGTCTGCGTTGGCTTCGGAAGTACTAGCATCGGCGGATTGAACGACTTTGGGCGCCGCGGTTTCTGCGGCCATCGATCCAGCGGAGACTCCGTTGACGTCGCTGACCACCCGGTTGTTAGCAACGGCGTGATGTTCAACGAGCACCTCCGGAGTCTCGGCGTGGTTGTTAGGGACTTCCTTGACGTCTTTCACAAGTGGGTCGACAATTTTTGGCACTTCCTGGATGACCGGAGCTTCACGCTCGACGATGCTCTCCTGGTAGATGACGGAAATGATTCCGAGCGCGACCATGGCGCGCTCGATGAGCTCGGCCAGCTTGTGAAGCTTCGAGGTTTTGCTAGCTTTCTTGCAACGAGCGAGCAGAAGGTAGAGTACTTTCGATGTTACGAAAGCGATGACGATATCAACACGTTGATAGAGGAATTGAAGCAGACCGAAGTAGCGAGGTGTCTGTGATGTTCAATGGAAGATCAGCAGATGATACGGAGTGTCAACAGATCGATCAGACTTACAAACTTGTTTCGAAGCAGGTTGATGAGTTTGACGATTGGATCAGTGTGCACGGTAGGAGGTGTTCGAGGCCCTCGATAGATCGTCAGACCGGTCTGTGATAGTCAAGAGAGATTAGCAGAAGGTTCACGGTGATAGCAGGACCCCAGACTCACGGGATTGTTCGACAAGGCATTCATGATCTTGACATTGAACGCAATCCGCTGATCGCGCATTGCTTTCCTTTGCCGAGCCAATTTGTCATTGTCCTGTTGAAGCTTTCGTTCCAGCGTTGCCAAGAGTACCGCTTTCTCCGATTCAGGGTCGGCGGGACCCTTTCGCTGGAGATGGTAGAGGAGGATGGATTCTCGCGCCTGGTGGGTTGCAAGAGCGATGGCGATCGGATCCGGCGAAGGTCTGACCGGCGCACGCATGGGATCGCCGGGCGGGCTTTCCGATGCCGGGATGAGCTGGAACCAGCCAAACTCGACGATCGCACTCTCGGTGAGGCTGAACGAGACGCCGAGCTTGCGGGTTGCGAGCTTTGGCGGGACGAGCGTGTTTACCTTCTTGATGCGGAGAAGATGTCGGTCGTGGGTGAAGGGCGCGTGGTGTTCGTTCGTGATATTGGGCACGGGAAGCGACGTGGGAACCCGGTCAATACGAGAGCTTGTAGGGGTGAACAGAAGCGACGTGTATGGGCTGTTGGTGAACATTGTGACGTTTGGCATATTGGTGGTGTTGGCTTTGAAAGTGTTGTTGTTTGTAGCGACGACAGAAGACTCGCCTTGAGCGAGGCCAAAGCAAGAGAGACCGGCGAGAAGCCACCCGTGGAGGGTGGCCTTTCTGAGGAGCATCTTGCGTTGTTGTCAGCGTTTGGCACGAGGGAGAGAAGGAGGAAATCAAGATGGCGAGATCAGGCGAAGACGTCCTTGATGTAAACAAACTCGACGACGCGGTGACGCAATGCCACGTAGCATGGTGCGAGGCGCACAAATCCATGCGCTTGTATGGCGACGTGCATTGAATGTCATAACGGTGCATGGCTGACAAAGCAGGCGCGTATAAATCCCCTCAGAGGGACAATGCTGCTTACCTTGACCCTGCTTGGCCCCTCCCGACCGGATCTGAGGCAGTCCGCCATGTCCGTTGGCCCACTCTGATCTTTCCCCTGCGTGTTTCTCGCCACGTCACGGCCATAAGTCGGTGTTGACGAACGACGAGCGGTAGGTGGATGGCCGCCGAAGAAGGATGTGCTACGTAGATCAGGAGAGAAGGGGCACATAGCAGAGTGGACGTCGAGGATGGTTGTCGTGACATAGGAGGAATGGCGACGTGCGCATGCTGTTGTGATTAGAACAGACGACACAATGGCAAAGACGTCGCGGTCTCCCAAGCTTCGACGCTGCTGGAATCAAACATGACTTGAGGTTCGCCTGCCCACGTAATTCTGCTTCACTATCGCATCGAAGAGAGACCGCCTGTGAAAGCAAAGATAGGATCCAAAAAGAAGGGAGGCAAAGAAGAATGGACATCTCCTATCGTGTTAACCTGGATGGGACAAGAAGAAAAAACGGACGCCGCGATCGTCCTCCCACACTGTAGTGCGCTTGGAAACAGTCTCAGTCGGCTGCAATCCGCCGTACGACAACAGGAGTCCTCACCTTTTGTCCCGTCCAACGCAACAGATGAAACAGGCCAGTCGCTTCTGTTCGAGAAGCGGTCGACGATCCGCGGTGCTCGAGCGGAAAAGGAGACGGGCGTGATGATGCGTCGTTGGCGATGCATGTCGTCGTTGCCATGTCTATCACTCTCCAAGAGAGTCGTTCTGTGAAGAGGGGACGAGGCCTCGCATATGAATGGCAGCCAACGACAAACGTATGGGACCGGCCAACATCCGATAACGCGATTATGAAGGAATACGCGAGAAGACGACCTTTTTGATGGAGTCCGTGTTCGGCCTGGTCTTTAACGTCGCATTCGCTGGAAAGCAATGGGTCATGTTCTGCGCAGATGCAACGACCTCCTCAAGCCCTTCGGCTCTACATCCTGTGTGCAACAACACCTGTCAATCTTCAAGGTAAGTCTTTCCCCAATCCCCGATCCGCCAAGAGCTCACTTTTTGTCTTCCTCAAGCCTGCGTGACTCTTCTTCTGGCGCTCACGCCATCCCTCTACACCTTTACTATCAACCATCTCGATACCTCGACACAACCTGTTCGGTCGACTTGTCACGACTTGTCATTTGCGATGAAAGGGGTCGCCATATCGGCCGCGCGGGAGATTGACCGTTTCGAGCAAGATGTCATTCCGGACGGATCGTCATTTCCGTTGATCGAGAGCAAGGGCGGTACGTAGTCGTTACGATTGAACAGTGCCGCGATGCTGATGGAGATCGACAATGTTGTGTTTTGTCTAGACTGTGCTTTTCCGATCCGTTTCATCGTTCCATCGTCAAGCGTGCGGTTCCAAGCTGCCATTGGCGAACCGCTAAATACCGATGGTTCACGTATGATGGATGTCGTCCTAGATTTCTTTGGTTGTGGACTCGACGTACGTCATTCAGATGTCGGACCTGCTGCACGAATGGGCTGAAAGGACGATTGTCTAAAGGTGATTGCTTTGTTATCGCGCTTTAGCGGTGATCCAGGAGTTATTGCGCCGGAATCGAGTCTCAGAATGTTAAAATCACTGTGATTCGTGACGAGGAAGTCGTCCAACGCAGGACCACGATAGGAGGGTTTCATCTCACGCCGATCCCCCTGGAAACCAGGTTCTGAAAAGCACAGCCAATCGTGCACGACGCAGCGATTCGATCGAGAACGCGCTTCGACGGCGGATCCAACGATGCGGAGAGCGCTCCTCCAGCTGCTTCTCCATTGACAGCTTTCGCCAGGTCTCTTGTCGAGAGAGTCACGTCCCGCTTCCTTCATCGCGGCACGGACTCCCGAGGATTGTGAATGTTAGTCTGGAGACATCGTTCAGGATCGATCATGCCCTGCTTCGGATTAGCGATCACGACGCCCGTCAGTATGCGTCTCGCGATGGCGAGAAGAGAGCTCTGAGAATTGCGCAGGACAGAAGCGGTACGCCCGCTCGTAGGTATTGTTCTCGGTGCTGAGCAGAACGACGTCCGAAACAGTATGTAGGACTTCGTGACGTATATGATGTACGACGAATGCGAAATTCCGTCTTCCAGTATGTTCTCCTCGATGAATTTCACAAGATATCGTTGCCATCGTATAAAGGACCCGCAAAGTCTGCAGTGTTCAAGATCTACAGTTACGCATTGCGTGAAGATATATACCTAGGCGAACGCGGTGACGGATCTAAGAGCCGCCAATCACCCTGGAGGCGCATGTCCCTGCCGCATTGTGCAGTACTCTTCCCAGAGGCGTTGCACGAATGCTGGATCGGTCTGCGAACAAGTACGTCAGCTGCTGACCCATGACGTCCAAATTTCGCACTCACATGAATGGCGCCCATCAGTCCATTCATGAATTCTCGTTTCTGGTCAAGGTTCTGAGGTTGAAGCGGTGCCTCGCCATATGCCGGTCCATTCACGTTCGGATTTGCGGCAACAGCGCGATTCGCCCACGTCGTAGCGACAGCCTTGGTTGCTGCCGCATGGTCGAATGCTGGACTACGAGCGGCAAAGACATCTGTGCCGTTCTGTGATGCTGATGCGACGAGGCCGGGCGGTGGTCGAGGGGATTGAGTCTGCATTTGCGGATTCGAAGCATAGGTTGGGAAGGGTGGGTATTGACCGGGATATTGGGACGGGAAGGCATTGAGGTTTGGTTGTTCAGGGTACGACGAATTTGAAAACGTGTGTTGTGGGTACGGAGGACGGCCATCGAACGATGTTTGTTGGCTTCCAGGTAATGACGGACGCAAGAGGGGACTCTGGCCCTGCAGAGGGGTCGACAGTGCGGGAGCAAGGTGGATCTGCTGATGCTGTGCAGGTGGCGTTGCTGTATGCTGATACCTGGAGTCGGCCGTCAACGCAGGTGTACGCGTTGGCGTCATGTGCCCAGGTTGAGGATAGGTTGCTTGCGATGTACCGTTGATGCCAGCGTTCGACGTAGTGGATGGATTGGCAGATGGCGAGGATAGGCCAGTGGCGCCGACGTGAAGACCAAGCATCTGCTTGAGCGTTGCTGTAAGGTTGCCTTCGGCGGGGTTTGATGTTTGCGCAGGCGGCGATACGGGATTGTTCATGTCTTTCTGCAGACCGCTTGGCACGGATACGGAATGCTGAAGCGTGTCGCCTTTTGGCGATGACTGTACGTTGGGAACTCGAGCGGGTGATGCAGTGTTGAGTTTTTCCAGTAGCGCGGACATGGACATTCCTGTTGCCTGAGTTTGCGCTGGTTTTGATGCTGGGGATGTCGGATTGGCATTTGTAGATATAGATGGTGCCGACCTCGTCTGTGTCAGTGATGGAGCCGGAAGCTGTGAGGTGACTTTGGGTTTGCCACAGATACTGGTCGAGATATGAGCGAGGCGTCAGAGGATGACTTGCCGTGCTTACTTTATCAGAGAGTCGGCCAGCGCTTTTGCTGCTTCGGCACCGGCGACATTGTTAACGCTGTGACAGAAGAGAGCGACCCGTGTTCTTGGCGCATCCGCAGCGGGTGCAGGATCACTCGATGCATCCTGTTTCGGCTTGACTTGCCGCGTGTTCCCCTTGGTTGGCGTCTGCAGCGGTGGAGCAGCGGACGTACGAAATGCCGACATGTCGACGCCGTGGACATATACCCAGGAGCCGTCGACCGAGACCTCGGTCTGGTTTAGAACAAGAGGTTTCTGGTAGTTTTTGATACCGTTACGATTCAGGATGATGAAGCCGTGTCGTGGAGAGGACGAGCTGAAGGAAAGTATGTCAGCGCCGGGACGGACTACGTATCCAGGATATGATACGAGCGACAGCTAAAAGACAAGGAGAAACCCCAACACCGTCAAGCGTACAAAACCGTAACGGTTTCGACCCTCGAGATACTCCCCATCTTTCAGATGAAAGAGACGGATTGGCAGCGCCTGGAACCCTCAGCATCGATGTCCGTCCTCTTCCTTGAGCAGCAAGACCATCCAGCACGGCGTCCATCTGCGCAGGTATCCCCCCAACCGATCCCTGGCGTTCCGAAATGGTTCGTTGCCTATAATTCCCGAGGAATCGCTTGCATAGATTCGACTCGCACGCAAAGGCAAAGCCGGCTCCTCGAGAGGGAGTTCAAATAAATCGTATCCCTAGGGTTCTTCCGCGGTGTTCATCCTATGAGCCTTTGTTCCAGGATGATGGGGTTGCGGGAACAGTGGAAAGCCTTTTCTCCACCAATCCCGCTCTTTCCGATACATCAAAATCACCAGATCCACACCCTGCGCACTCACCTCTCGTACACAAACAAACTCCCCTCGACGCCCATCTTCTCCCACGCTTTCGGTCCCTGACCTGAGAGATAGGCGACGACATAGGCGGCCTGGGCGATGGTGCGCGTGATGCCCGGGTCTACCCGTTTGAGGGAGCGGAGTGTCGTTGCGACGACGTGTTCGTTTGGCGTGGGCGGCGCGAGTGGCATGGTCAGGTATCTGTGATGAAAGGACGCAAGGAGAGATGCGTGAAGGTTGCTCGTCGAGGGAATTTGTGGATTCGCAACCCAGGTCGAGGGGAGTGATCGGGAGCGGCCTAATATGACCCAGAGGTTGGCCAAAAGTGTCCCATTTTAAGGGTTTAAAACGGAAATTTACAGACCTTTTGCTAAAATGGCTCGTTCCCCAGGTCGAGCTCACATGCTGAAGGCAGCCAAGCAAGTCAACGCTCTCGTCGACTGCAAGTGTCTCCGTCCTGCCCTTCTCCCTTTTCCCATTGCCATCATCATGTCCATGTACCCAGGATGGTCCCCTACACAGCAGTTCCAGGCATGGTACGCGCACCATCTGGCCACGTTGACGTTCAACAGCAGACCGATCATCGACAAGCTGAGCATGGCAGCGCTGGAGAGGAAGCGAGAGGGCGATTGGGAGGGAATGTCGGTCGTGGGTGAAGTGCTCAGGCATGGAATTGAGGTGGTGAGTAGCGGTGTGCTTCGTTGGAGATGATGAGGAGAAGCGAGCGATTTCTGTTGAGCATGTCAGACTACAATTGAGCCTTGTTTCCTGGAGTGATCCTGTTCAGCACCGGTCAATAATCTTGCATTCGTGTTATGACAGCAGTCGGAAGACTTCTAGACTCCATGGCGTGTTCACGAGTGCCGGAGGGGGCTACATACAGAACTTGCAAGCGTGCTCGCATTCCTGGCATGTCGTTGGCTTGAATGACAGTCCAGGGAGGGGATACTTTGCGAGATGTCGAAACGCTGTTCATGTGTGGAGAGACGATGTAGGACAACGCCTACGCCCGCTGTGACATTGTCCTTAGTCATCAGATCGAAGTCTCTCAATGGCGGGAACTGCACAGCAACTCTTTCAACTTCTCCGTTACAATGCTGGATAGTTGTTTTCTGCCTGATCGTTCACGCGACAACAAGTTGCCCATGAACGACATGTCGCAACGTAATCACAATTCCTTCCTTTCGTTCTTCGGAAATCGCAGCGTTGCAACATTGTCTGATAACTGTGTCCCCTTTGCAGGCTCCGCCAACGCAAAAACTTCCGCTCTTCTACCTCGTCGACTCGATTGCAAAGAATGCCGGAGCTCCGTACACGACCCACATCCTTCCGCCTTTTCTCGCGCAAACATATCTTTCAACATATCATCAAGTAGATCCTCTCACACGCAAGAAGATGGAAGATTTGTTGACAACATGGCGAACGACGCCTGGCGTGGGAACACCGGAAGGAGAGCTCTTCCCGAGAGATGTCAGGTCGACTATCGAGATGGGCATTTATGGCAGACAAGTACCGGCCGTTACGCCGCAAATGTATAACATGCCATCCGCGCCCAGCGGGTATCCCGGGTTTGCGCCGCCGTCGGTTCATATGCCGCCTGCTTCGCCGTTCGCTGTACCTACGCCTCCGCCGCAGTTTTACGGACAACCTGCAGCGCCGACACGAGATTCTGTGATTACATCGCTCCTGACAACG
Source organism: Naganishia sp. PG3902-1 (assembly GCA_023628075.1). NCBI lineage: Eukaryota > Fungi > Basidiomycota > Tremellomycetes > Filobasidiales > Filobasidiaceae > Naganishia > Naganishia sp. PG3902-1. The sequence continues at coordinate 82,949 of JAMALH010000036.1, forward strand.
CTCTCTGCGAAACGGGCCCTTCTCGCCAAGAATCCGCATGACACCAGTACTCGCGGAACAGTCGGCATTCTGGAACAACTGCAGACACATCTGATGGCGGGGAATGTCAATCCGCAGGAGCTCAGTGCGATTCAGCAGCAACTGGACGGTCTGCGTGGCGACTCTTACTCGAGACCTGAACCGGCGCCCATGCCTGCGCCTATGCCCGCGCCCGTGCAAATGCCCATGCCCAGGCCAGAGCCGCCCATGAGCATGCCTAAACCCGTTCAGTTGCCCTTCGGTCTGCCCGGTCTGAATCTTCCGATGGCGAATCCGACGCAAAGTCCTCAGATGCCACACGCCATGACTGCTCCGCCTACTGCTTCAGCCGTAGCCCCGGCACTTGACTTCTCTAGTTTGCTTGGCAATCTCGCGCGTGCAGGGATTCTAAGCCAGACGGGCACGCCCGTTCCAGGCCCACCGCCAACTCAAGCCAAAGTGGAAGATTCTTCGGATGTCAAAGCGGAACCTGAGGAGGCGGATGGAATGGATGAATACGAAGAGTTGATTTTGGGCATGAATGTACAGTTGACCTTGTCAGATCTAAACCAGTGAGTAGAAGCCCCATCTTTCCCGCTCCCGCTGATTTTCGTAGAACTCGCACGTTCCAACCAACATCGCATCTTCCGAACCGATGCTCGCAATGTGCTGCGCGTTTTGCAGCCGGGAAGAAGGGCAAAGATCGACTCCAGCAGCACTTGGATTGGCATTTCCGTCGAAACCGAAAGGAGAGGGAAAGCACAGGCAGGGGCGCGAACAGGCGATGGCTTCCGCGAGTTGAGGTATGTTGAATGCATGTCGAGCACAACACGTGCTGATAGCGGTCCAGGCTTGGGTGAACGATATCACGGAAACTTTCACCGGTGTTCGAGACGAGGACGTTGATCCGGCTGCCGGCTCGCTTACGGGTATGGCTCCACGCCCAATGGCCGCTGCCGCTGCTCAACAACGCGCAACCGAGGAGCTTGCCAAGAAATGGGTCGTCGTTCCAGCGGAGGACAAGGCTGGTGGCGGCAAACGACGATGTCCGATCTGCAAAGAAGAGTTTGTCGACGAGTTTGTGCAGGATGAGGAGGAATGGGTTTGGAGGAACTGTGTCAAGGTCAAGAACAGCGTGAGTCGGTAGGCCCCACCGAGAACCCTTTCGCTGATAATCCTCAGTACTACCATGCGACATGTCGAGCGGATGCGCTGGCCACGGCAGCAGCAAACAGAAAAGCCACGGCGGCTCTAACGGATCTTCAGAGAGGGGCCAGTCCCAGCGGTACTGCAAGTCGTGAGGCAACTCCGGTGCCAGCGCCTGGTATTGCCAAGACGGAAGTCGCCCAAAGCCCACTGCGGACAGCAGTCAAGCTGGAGTCCACCATTGCAAATGGAGCAGCGAGCGCTATTGCGGGCCATGACACGGAGTCAGCAGCAGAAGCCAACAGTCTCAAGCGCAAAGCCGAGGGGTCACCGGAGGCTGACAAAGATGTCAAGAAGGAGAAGAGTGTATGATGATGTACTCTGAGCAGACGCTTATGTAGGGCATGAACACCAATATGCATTACATCATGTACAACTCGGGTGTTGCAGGTATCGAGACATCGTGGAGCTTCGAGCATGGACTTTCAAGCATTTGCGGTAGACCACTACTTCCGGGTCGCTTGTCGCCAACAACATACGAAAAAGTGTTAGACGGCTTCTATCATCTGATCTAGAGCAAGTGCAAGGCTGTCCATAGTGGGGTTCATCTCAGGTGGACGAGGAGAGTGACGGATTGGAGAGGGAGAGCGCAATCCCATAAGTCAATAAAAGGGAGATTACATCTTGCCCATCCGGGTTACTGTGTTGCGAGGTCAGTCCCTGAAGACTCGGCATCCATTTGTTCATGCCACCGGGCATGAGCCTGCGCTGCAAAGGCAAATACGTAGTTCCCACACTTCGCGCATGGTCCCTCTGCCTCGGCGTCATTCTGTTCTTGATTTGACATCGATTCGGTATCGCTCGAGTCCTGTTCGACGTCCTCTTGAGGTATTTGCGGGAAATCCGTGGAGGCAAGGCTTGCTTCAGCCGTTATGAAAACCCGTTCGGGTTTGGTCCCGGTTCGATCGCTATCGTAGCTGTTTCCCATTGGCGCTTCTGATTGCTGCGGCGCAAGGATTTGCGGTGGAGACAGATCGACTCTATCGTCTATCTGCGACTCGTCATCATCTGAAACCTCTATTACCTCGCCGTTCATCAACGCATTGTTCGATATCCCATACCGCTGCATCACTTCCTCTCGAATGCTGTCGGGCAACGCCGTCAAGACGCTGATATCGATTCGCGGCTGCTGACGACTGCTGATGGGAGGAGGCGGCGCCGAAGTCCGCAATTCGGTGGCAGCGAGATTAAGTCTTCGAGACTGGTCAGATACGGCCAGGGGAGTAGATTGTCTAGCTTACACATAGACTTCGTATTCCAGCTCGGTTATTCCAGGTCGTCCCTTGCCCAGCATCGCCTTGATCATCCGGTCGACAAGCAGAGTCATGATCTGTTTCGCCCGTTCCTGTCTCGCCATCGAGGTATCGAAGACGAAGGCTGGCATTGCGGCGGATTTGCTCTGCGTCGAGGTATACGTGCGTATTGTAAGACGTAGCTGCGAGGGATACCGCATCCACTTTGCGTCACTGTGCACAGGTCGAGGGTGAAATGATATTCCATTGGCGTGCGGTTCGCCCGGTGGACAAGTCAACTCCTCTTCCATCCTCTCGATCAGCTTATCCAAAGACGTCATCGCCTGATTCCGGATGACGGGAAACGTCCGCCATAGATCCGCTGCTGAGCTATCTTCGACGCTGATCTGTGCCGGGAACTGCGGGCTCGGCTTGACTGGCGCGTCATCTCGACCATGCAGGAGATGCCAGAGGGTTGTCGCTTGTGAAGCGGGCAAAAGACGACGGAAGGCAGCATGCGAGGCCGTTGTACGGAGGTCGTGTATTGTAGCATTGTCTGGTAGCGATGGGAAAGCTGTTGCCATTGTAGCCAAGACAGCCGAGCCGAAACCCTGTATACTACGGGTGGGAAGGGGATCGAGGTAGGCTTGCAATGTATCGCAACTATTGTCGATCTCTGGTATCGCAGAGTAGATAGGACTTCTCGAAATGGGATTCGGGCGGGCATCACCGTCCGTATGCCGCTCAGCACCTATCCACACGGCCTGCCCTGCGAAGTATGAGATATGCATCAGCCAACGGAGCATGGGAATAGGATTGACCGACCTGCCGGCTTATTCTCGTTGACCATCAACTTGGCAAGCATTTTGCATCCAGCGACGCCTCCCGATGACGAGAGGCCGGTCTTGCGGTAGATGACCTGGCGCAGGAAGGCGCATAGGTGGGTCGCAGCGATGAGTCGTTGGTCGGATTCTCGCAGTGACGAGCAATTCGATCGCTTTGTTTTCACCATAGTGTTTTCGGGACGACCGCCGTCTTCGTTCAGGTCTCCGCTGGGCGTATTCCCGTTCAATCCGTCTTCCCCATACGATCTGCGTGATTCATCTGAGCTTGATGGAACAGTCTTGCCTTCCAGCTGCCGCCCGTACCAGAATCCGCCGTCCAGTTTATCGCCTTGTACCACGTCTGGCACTTGCAACACGCGCGCGGCAGATTGCGGCAGGTTGAAATACGTTTCGCCATTTTCTGAGCAAGTCATGTCAGAGAAGGCAGTGTACGGAGAAAAGATTATGGACTTACCGTTCGTTAACGGATTCGAAGCGAAGTGTTTGTCGATCAGTGCAGTAACGTCGATGAAAACCTGTTGCGGCAAAGTCAGCAGATTGATGGCGGCGTGGCTCTACGGGCGTACTTCGTCCATTCCTAATTTCTCGGGCCCGGGATACGCGTCTTTGAGTGGCTCGGTCTAGATTGGGAAGTCAGCTAGCTGGCCGATCGATTAGGAATCTTGAGCAGGTAAGCAAGTGGCGATTTGAGCATAGCCATTGCGAGCCGTTGATGAGCACGCCCTCTCCCCTTGTTATGTCCGTTTCGTGCTATGCAGCGACGACCGCTAGCTTCGGGCTCCACGCGGGGTTTCCGCATTTGGCGTGGTGTCCCTCCTCTCTATCACATCGCGAGACGGACCCAAAGCAAGACTCACCTCACCCCGCTTCCGTTTCCCGCTCTTCCGGCTTGCCGCTCCAACAATTCCTTCAACGATCCAAGCGACAGCTGTACTCGCGCGACGATAAGCAGACAGATCTTCCCCATCCACAAGAACGAGCTCCACTCCTTCTCCATCCTTTTTCCGCCCATGTTGCCCCTGCTTGACGACCGTTCCACCCAACGCTGCGATCTCATCGCGCGCACTCCGGATGGATTGTAGTTTGCGCAAGCCGAGAGCGCGGGCTTCATACGAGACGGTAGCGAACAGAGATTTCTGCGTGATGCCTATTGGGCGATCACATAGCGTTGGATCAAGTATCCGTGAGACGCCTGAAGGATAGGAAAAGCCGGTTGTCGAAAGCGTGAAATAATGTATTCGAATGAATGAGAAGTGAAATGGGGAGGCGCACCGGAAGCAGTCAGCACTGGATCATGGTTGCCAGCATTCCACCGGACGGACCGACGTAAAAGTTGTCTTGATCGAGTGCTATCACGAGCCGTCGCATGTCGTGCTCTGTGGATCTGTGGCATGAATGGAAACGCCGCGAAGGGCACGAACGCTGCTCAAGCTATGTGCGGCATGGAAGGCTGTGCGTGTGAGTGTCGCGGCCGATACCGGATGGTGGAGGAGGACGAGCTCGTTGACGGGATCTGTGCGCGGAGGACGGGCACGCAAGAATAAGAAACAGGACAAGACCGGAAGGGATTCGGCGGCCGAGGGGGAAATAGTCTTAACGTACGTACACCCAGCATTTTAGCCCTGATGACGTCATCTTCCCGTAGTGTTGCAGTTCATGCAGCATGTATACGACTATCCTAGATTCCAAGGCAGACGGGTGAAATTACTCGATCTCACAAGGCATAGTCGCTCATTTACATCATATTGACATCGTCTCGACCCGACTATCGGACTCACCCATCGACTCCCGGTCCTAGCGGCACAAACGCGTCGGCTAACACAGCCGACTCCACACCCTGCCGCTCCGCCGTGAGCCCGCCACTCTCCCCCGCGGACGCTGAAGCGACCACGAACGCCGGCATCACCAAGCACGCCATTTGAATTCCGCACCCACACGTCTGCTGCCGCTCGAATCCTATCCGCCCTGAAGAGGACGGGAGAGCAAGGTCGGGTTGCTCTTCGAAGGTGACGTCGACGGATCGTGAAAGGAGACCTGGTCGACGAGGCGGCAAGACGGGGGCAAAGTGCGGGAATTTCTGCTCGGGAAGAACCATCAAACCGTGGATTTGCTCTGGAGGGAGTATGATCAAGGGATACTCGGTCGGCCATCTGTCCGAAGTATGCTGGAGAATGATTCGGACAAGTCAGAGTGTCAGTGTAGGTTTTGGGCGCGACGCAGAATAACATTGATGAAATTGTCCGGGTCAAGAAGGCCAGGGCCACGTCGGCGGAGGCGGTGCTGGAAGCCCTGAACCGTTACATAAACAGGGAAAAGCTGTCGATAGCGAAGCTGCAAGACCGCATCGTGCAGGCAAGACGATCCGCCGACGACTTGCCGATGTAGTAGTAGACAGGGAGCATGCTTGACGGCAAGGTGGCAGTGAAGGGGTTGAAGGAAAGCATGATCCGAAGTTGTGTCCGGAAGCTGCTTCATGGTTGTACAATTTTACGTCAGTACTGCTAAATGAACTCTTCGTCGGTCCAGGACAAGCTTGAGTAGTATGCCGTACGCTGAACTGTCTTGAGGAACCGGGTATTTGCTTCAACAGATACGTTATTCCATCTGTTGAATGTTCATACAACAGAAGAGCCTGCATGATTGCCTACCAGGCGAGTATCAGCATCTACAACATGGAATACCCATCTCAGGATTTAATGAGCGGATGTCACACCACTATCTACATGACGGGCCGGTCAAATCGTGATAGACTGTCAGCATGCTCTGTAGATATACCCTCATACGGATGATGTCAGAGAATCGATCGATGCAAGAGGGGGGTAGAAAAGACTTACCTGTACATTGCATTCATCGAGCTTGGACCCGCCCTCGGCTTTCACGGCGACCCATCCGAGCGATTGACCCCAGGCTTCTGCGGACGGGTACGAACGAGGGCGAGGGGTGACATGTACATGTCGGAGGCGGTGATTAGCAAGGGCTGCGCCGAGTAAAAGTGCTCACATTCCCTGAGCAGTGGAAGTGCCTGCCTTATTGCCTGGCTAATCACCTCCTCAGATAGGCTATTCTTGTTTCTCATGTTGTACCAATAAGTAGTCGGTTCGATTCTCAGTGGTATCTTCTGTTCCCTTTTTGTTGCAGCCAGGTAGCCCGCCTACTTGGATTGTAATGGTATTGTGACTGTCTTCTCCGTAGTTCCTCTATGTACAATCTGAGCCCGCATATTCCGGGTTGGCACACGATGAAGACGTAAGCTATGTCCTTTGTACTCATTCATAGTCACGAATGACATAGTCTCTGTTATGGACATAGAGTATGTCCCTCGGATCCAAAGCTAACCAAGCAAGGGACATAGACTATGTCCTCCCCATGGATCGCCTTGAGAGGCTCACCACTCTTATACAAGGGATTCATCTATATAAGGAGAGCCACCTTGTACTACAGTTTGTCACATGTCTATGGAATCACGCTTGGTCTCGCCTAATCGGCGGTAAGAATCATTCTCCTCTACCTCCTAGTTGATAACGAAGCACAATTCTCTTTGACTGGCCCTGCTCGAGCCCAGTACTGTAACGAGCCGCATCATATCCATAGCGCATCAGCGCTACATGCTACATGCCACAACGTACTTATGTCTCTTAAGGATTAGGGGTTAGACCCATTCTATTATTGCCTCTTGCAGCCTTTGCAGCTTCTGCCATGACATGCACATCTCATCAGGGGCGATTGGGCTCTCTGCGGCTAGCTGAATTCTACCTAGTTAGCTAAATCTACTCGATTTGCCAGGGCACGAGTTGCAGCGCTTGCAGCTCTCGCTTTGACCGTGTACACTTGAAGAAATCAAGGGCGCCTGATGATGCGTGCGGGTGATGACATCGTGTGAGTGTGTGCGAGCTGTGCGACACGCCTCGTCCCCCGGATCCTCCCTTGTCGTTTGTCACGACGATATCATCACTTCCTAGTCGAACAGTACGCTTGCCGAAAAGGTTCACAGTAGCTAGCTCGCTGGTCTCGCCGGTCACCTTGAGCCCGCCGTTGATCGTGACGACATCTTCTCCAATACTTTTGAGTCGGTCCATTCCTTTGCTCCTTCTACCTTCAGTCCCCCATAGATCGTCACTGGTGTCTTGACCTCGTCTTTGCATCTGTTAGTCATTTCCCAAAGACCCGTTACGTCGATAGTTTCAGCCTGAAGTGTTTGCGGGAGTCAGCCAAGACAACGCCGGAGCTGGGTTCCGGTAGTTCTTACGATGACTTGAATTCCATCAGCCATCTGAACACCACCTTTCACAACCAAGTTGCATTGCCCATCAAGAAGACTCCTCGCTTCCATAGAAATCTCTTTGTCGACATGTAGATTGCCATAGAACAAGCACTTTGAGTTCTCGCGCAATTCAATGCGCTCGACGAATTTTTGCGCGCCTGCTCTGGCGAGATAAAAATCTTCGTCTCGTCCTTGGCGAGTTCCAGTACCTCGGGAGTGGCACACGGCGACGTCGACCTAGCATCACGTCGGTCAAGCGTTTGGTTACGCTTTGGTTCGCGTTTCAAAGACAAAGAGCCTCCCTCATCAGTAAGGGCCTGTTTACCTGCAGCAACTCTGCTGAAAGTCCGGTCGTCAGGTTTTGCCTCGGCTGAAATACTTTCAGCACGTCGGCGACTGCCGTTTCCGCTCCACCCCGCGAAGCTTTCATAGCGTATACTCATGTACAATTTTCTAGCATAGAAGAGGTTTCAGCTAGTTCAGACTTCGGCTTCCGTATTACAAATGGCGGCGACCGGTCTGTTGATGACTTCCCCTTGCAGGATACGGAGGTGTTTGATGCCGTCATATCTCCCTCGTCCTGAGAGTGATGGTTCTTGCGCACATTGTCGTCTGCTTCGAGCGGAATACGCCAAAGTCTTCCTCCCCGCATTGCCGCACTGGTCAGAAGCATCCTCGATACTACGGATTGACCGCCCCGTCCCCGCCATCCCGAATTGATCAGCAATTGCGACCATGGATAATTCGTACGTCAGTGTCGTCCTGATAGTCATGGTCTACTTTTGTCTAGGGCTAGGAGCACTTTACGATTGTGCTTCCAATATATGCGAGGCCATCTTTGACCGGCCTGGTGAACTTTCGTCCACCCAAAATTCTATCATGTTTGGGTCCAGCAGCCTACCCCGGCGAATATACCCAAGCAAGAGGACGTTTACAGCAATCCAAAATTCTCGTTGCTGACTAAGAATTGCCTAGGAGCTCTCGACGGCACGCATATACTGTGCGTACCACCCGCTTCAGAGGTTACCGCGTATCGCAACCGGAAAGGCCATTTGTCATTCAATGTCTTGGGCGTCGTCACATTCGACGGACTATTCGGATACGTGTACGCAGGGTGGGAGGGCTCGGCCCATGACTCCAGGGTGTTTGCTGCTGGCATCAGTGAAGGTGGATTCAAAATTCCGGAGGGGTGGAACTATCTCGCAGACGCTGGTGATGGACAGGGATCCAATCTACTGGTGCCAGACCGTGGCATAAGATATCATCGAAAGAGCAGGGCCTAGCCCAACAGAGGTAATTTCACGTGAGCTTCGCTATTCCGAGTCGCTGCGATCCTCGAGCTAGACCTCGGAACGAGAAAGAGCTCTACAATCTTCGTCATGCGCAAGTGAGAAATGTGGTGGAACGGGCATTCGGGCGGCTCAAGCGCAAGTTCAAAGTGAGCTACTAGGTTGTGCCTGCTCGACATGAGGACATGCTGACACATTTTCTGGATGCATAGGCCCCTTACGACAGGCTCTTCTTTACCGATAGAACGTCAGCGAGATACTGTGTACGCCTGCTGCGCACTCCTCAATTATATGCTCCTTCGAGGGGAAAGGGTTGACGCAGATTCCAACGCGGTCGAGAATATGGCCGCAGAGCTTGAACAACCTATGATGTCAGGTGATCCTGAAGAAAACGCTGCAGAAAGTGAAGAGCATCCGCAACATCGACACATACCAGTAGCGGCTCGAGGTATGGCAAGGCATCGGGAGGCTACGGTAAAGGCTTTGTGGAGGCAATATCAAGACTACCGCGATATCAATGGCTTAGGCGGAATGAGGATAGTCATGTACGATTGTATAGTTTGGCACAAGACCTTCGGCACGGACAATGCAATATAACAAAATGTCGATTACATCTCTTTGCCAGAACCGGTCTATGGCATATACACAGTAGAGTCATTCCATTGTCCTTGCGTCATTCTTCATGCATTCTATCCTCATTCCCACTCATCATCACCCTTTTCATCGCCAATGTCGTCAATCTCAATTTCTCCGCGACCAAACTTGAGGGGATGTTTGTTCTCGTAGCGAATCCGAGCGAGGACTTTATTAAGGGAACGAATCCATGATCTCCGGAGGACAGGCCAAGAATCGGTCCACCTGAATAGGCTTGTGCGAAAGCAGATACTCCATGACGCTGATCTTGTCGACTGAGGATAGATCATTCGCTTCACAGAAGTCTCAAGCTTGATGAAGCATTCGCCCAGATTGTCGGCGTGGGTCGGCTTCGGCTTGAGCGTATTGTTGACAAAGGTTTGAAGCGTCGACAAAGGTTTGAAGCGTCTTTAGCATCTCCGTCGCATCTCCGTCGAATCCACGTTGAAGTCTTGAAGTGCACGAGCGGAGGTGGTGGCCGTGGAAGCTCTGCTCCGTTTGTATACAGGCTGTCGCGACCCCGTTCCTGAGGAGCTCGAAGCGGCTGCCATCTTGGCTCGAACTTCCTTTGCGGAAGCCAATCGTCTCTCCCTATCGGAGGCTGACATCCTGGGAAGCACAAGTGCGAGTCTATTATTGAACCCCGAAATAGAGGAATACGATTCTACTTACGACAAATCCGTTTCGTCGAACTCAGTCGATTCACCCTTTTCATCCGCCTCGTCGAGTCTAAGCTTCCGCTTTCCGTTGTCGCTTTACTTTCGTTGGAGGCGCTGACATTTCCGGGGAACGCGGCATATTTCCCTTCAGCGAGTTTACCTCCCACAAGGACCTCGGAAAAGTCTGCAATGAACGAACTTTTTCCCTCGCAGGTCAGACTTCTTTGTTCCAGATGGCGCCTGGGGATGAATGTGTAAGCTGGACGACCTTCACTGATGTAAACACAATCACTCACGGCCCTATCGAGTTCGTCCCAGGCCTCATCCGGCAGGGTCAAACATTGTCTCTGATCGTCCCAACCAGCTCCGGACGCAGATTCTGCGATTTTGCTTAGCTTCGCAAAGGTCGTCTTCAACTGTTGAAAGGTAGGGTCCTAGTCAAAGAGTATCTATGCTCGGTTCTTTCTCTAACTCAGAGAGTTGTAATGCTGTTGCACCTTCCTTTCATCCTTCAACACGACGACGTGATCCTCTTGACTATTGATTTGCTTCGCAATCGCCTTCCAGATCCAGCACTTAAACCTCCCTCGATGGAAGCCCCTTCCGCTTTCTGTCCTAGCAGAAAGTCCTTCATGATTTTGGTGTCGGTTTCAGAGAATCTGGCATTTTTGGGTTTGGGCGCTTGACTCTGAGTATACGACTGAGGCTGAATCGCAGGTTTGGAGTCAGGGACGTGTTCTTATTTGGATACGACAGGTTGTGAGGATCGCGAGCGATCGATAGGCAGGGAGAGGTCGATCATATGATTGTTATCGGACGTAGAGATTTCGGCGAGGGTCTCCAGAGGGCTGGTGGGCCACGAAGCGGGAGACGACCACCGAATATGATGCTGAACCCCGGTATAAGGAGCGAGAGGAGGAGTAGCGCTCGACAATCCTGGATTCGTATTCCATGGTGGTACGGGAAAGGCGCAACCTTCGAATGGGGAGTGGTTGCCCGCTGGAGAGAAGGGTCCAGGGCGAATGTCGTATCAATATTCCATCCGACAAGGGATGACCGCGTGGATAAGGGCGGGTCTACACGCTCGAGATTTAAGATAGGAGGCTGCCGTGTACGCACGCAATCCTTTGGTGTGGCATAAGTGATTGCAGGCGATCTAGGCGGATCCTTGTTTTCTTGATGAAAAGACACGGCTGGAGGCAGGGAGAAGTGAAGAATTGGACAATGAAGGGGCGCTCGTTGGTACCGCCAAAATATTCTCCTGATATCTCTCTTCTCCTCGGACTGCATGCTGGTGCCTCAGGCAACCAGACCCGTAGATTCCCCCCAAAAGCCAAGTCGGATCCCACAGTAGCCTTATCGGGGCCAATGTCAACGGCAGAATAGGGGACTGTTCCTACTTGGAAGAAGATCGGGCTCGCAGACCGGTTGACATGGCACAAAAGGGGGACAGCAAGCATCACTGAGAAGGAGGCGATGAACATTCCCCGAGATGAGATCACTGCCACGTCTCGTGCAGGGTTCTTTCGTTCCTCCACAAAGTATGACTATCGAGTGACCTGCGTCTTTCGAATCTGCGCGCGTTTCGTGCATTGTTCGCCTATCGATCACTTTTCGGTCGCCAGCAGTGTCGCACCGGGCCCGAATCGCGGGTGGAAGGGAAAAGTCGATGATGTCGAGACAGCAACGTATGAAAGACGAGACGACGATGACCTTGATGCATGGATGCCATCGTTGCCACACACCCTTCGGTGTGGTTCGCAACGGGTGAGACACGGAGACAGCTTTCTGCCGCTGTCATTTCAGCGCCTCTGAATTGCTGAAAGTGAGTTGACTGAAGCACCGAAAACAAGCCCCTCTGCGCGTTTCAGCAGGGCTCGATAAACGCGTTGTTCAGAAAAAAAATTTAAAATTCCAATCGATATCTGTAAAGGAACTAACAGCGTAGAAGCTGTTGCGTAGGGCCAACACGCCCCTCTCGCCGCCTTGCTCACCATGTTCGCCGAGATGGAAGAAGAGTAGGAGAAGAAGTAGGACAGGAATAGGAAATGAATCGAAACCTTTAAATGTTGTACAGTAGCTGAAAAGACAAACCGAGTACAACAGGTCCTTCTTAGCTAGCTTTCTGACTTGTGATCTTCCTT